>OY759209.1:39799683-40164683 GCA_963662105.1 Meiosimyza platycephala
CAGCAGCAACAGCAAATAGGTTTAGTAAATCAAAACAAGAACAATAGCATGCAAGAGTATTCTCCGGCTCTCACAGCGAGTGCTTTTGGTACAGCAAATGATGAGTTATCTGTTACTTTGGAAATGAAAACAAAGAAGTAATGAGCTTAAAGAGCATGAATACAAATGCACTTTCTCTTATAGCATCTCTTCAATCTGAGAAAGAGATCTTAGTAAAAAAAATTAGAGCTTTGGAAAATAATGTCGAAAATATGCATAGCCAAATCAGAAAAAATTGTGTTAAAATTGCTGGTGTCCCTAACATCAACAACGCCAATGCTCTTGACTGTGCAATGATTATTTTAAACACAGGTCTTGAAACAAATATTTCAGAAGCACATATTGATGACTGCTACGCAAAAAAAAATTACAAAAAGAAATGAAGCAACATCTTCGACTTCTACTTTGGACGTTCTTTGAGTAAAATTTGTTTCACAACTCACAAAAAAAAGAGTTATGAGCGACAAGTATAAAAAAAGAAAAATTTTGAACACAAAACTATTTAATTGTGAGAAACCTACTAACATTTTTATTCATGATTGTTTTTCTGCAAAGAATAGATTCATTTTTAATGAAGTTAAAAAACTAAAAATTGAGAAAAAATTTAAGTATCTTTGGATTAGCAACGGAAAGATTTTATTGCGCAAAAAGGAGGGTGATCTTGCCATAGTTATTAATACACATGAAGATCTTAAAAAAATTACTTAGCTACTTGTTTTTTTGTTTAATCGTTATTAAATATTATTTTTTAACTATGGCCAATAACGATCCCCCAATTAATTTATTTAATGTTCTTTCTGCGCTTTGTAATAATATAAATTTTCATCAGATTACTTTCAACTCTAAAACACCTAATCGCTTTTTTATTGTTCATCAAAACATTAGAAGTCTGAGAAAAAACTTCTATCACTTTTTACTACAGTTTGAGTCATTTGTTAATAAGCCTGATTTTATATTTTTTACAGCAATATGGATTTGTGACTTTGAAATTTCGCTTTTTTCTATAAATGGGTATAAGTGTTATGCTGATTGTAATAATAATTATGCAGCTGAAGGAGTAGCTATTTTTGTTAAAGATGACATTAATTGCGTTTTTGACAGCTTCAATTGTAATAGCTCTGATGTGGCTAAAATTTGCTGTAGTCTTGATAACCAAAAATATTAATTTTTTTGTTTGTACAGATTTCAAAACATATCAAACCTTGATATGTTTTTTGATGATTTGGATGATCTTTTGAAGAGTGAAAAGTCTGATAATGTTATATTGGTAGGCGATATGAATTTCAATATTCTTCAAAATTCTGCACTTGTAGACAAATATATTTTATTGCTTTCTTCTTACGGTCTTGAGTCATGCATTAATGAACCCACTAGAGTTTCAGTAAATTCGAGAACTTGTATTGATCATATCTTTGCAAAATAAGTCGTTTGAGTAATGCTTCAGTCTATAGTTGTGTTGCTAACTTGAATTTTTCTGATCATTATATGACCTGCTTATATTTTGAAAATGTTGTCATTCTTGAGAATACTCTTTCTCAACATGTGAACTTTTCTGCATTAAATCACAATCTTATGTTCGAGACATGGGATAGTGTTTATTGTGAGTCTGATCCGTCAAAAGCATTTGATAATTTTATGCAAATTTTAGTTTGCCATGTTAATGCGTGTACGATAAATAAGCGACGTGCCAAGTCAAAAAAACTGAATGTTGGATGTCTAGAGACCTTTTGAAAAAGATTCGAATAAAGAATAAAATGTTTAAAAAATGTAATAAACATCCCGATAACGAAAATTTAAATGCCTAATATAAAGCTATCTGCAATGATATTTCCACTGAAGTTATATCATGTAAATCTAACTTTTGTGCTAATGAATTTGAAAAATTTAAAGGTAATGTAAAAAATGAATGGCAGCTTGCAAATAGTATTTTAAATAAATCTATAAATGTAGAGCAAATTGGTGCTATACATTTTGAAGGAAGGGTAGTTGCTGAAGCTAGCGATAAAGCTGATATTTTTAATAATTTTTTTTTCCACAATTGGTAAAGATGTGGTAATTGCTAATGGTTTTAATTATGTTTCTTGCAGTTGTTTAAACAGTGAACCAGTCAGTACAAGTAGTTTCCTTTTTGAGCCGATTTCTTCTTTAGAGGTTTATAAGCTTATTATGTCTCTAAAAAACTCTAGCTCATGTCCTGATGGCATTTTCAATTATAATTTTTAAAAAAATATTGTTTTCAATATTGTTGACATTCTTGCAACATTTTCAATTCAAGCATTCAGTGCGGAGTTTTCCCTGATGAGCTAAAAAAATCAGTTGTTATTCCGTTGTTTAAAAAAGGAAATAGATCCGTTATTAACAACTACAGGCCAATTTCGTTGCTGTCCACTTTTTCAAAAATATTTGAAAAAGCTATGAAATGTAGAATCATTAATTTCTTAACAAAGACAAAGTTTTTTAGCGATTCTCAATTTGGATTCAGAGAGGGACTTTCTACTGAAAATGCTTTATTAAATTTTTGCACTAGAATCCACAGTGGGATTAATGATAAAAAGTTTTGTGCAAGTCTCTTTGTAGATATAACGAAAGCCTTCGATACTGTCAATCACGAGATATTGCGCGATAAACTATTTAGATGTGGCTTTAGAGGTAATGTTCATTGTTGGTTTCGTTCTTATTTAATGAATAGGTTGCAAAGAGTTAAGCTGAATGGAAATTTTAATAATTTTGCTTTACTCAACATAGGTGTCCCTCGGGGCCCAGTTCTGGGTCCTATCATGTTCTTTATTTTTATCAATTCTGTTTTCAGTCAGCCGTTTGTAAGCACAACTATAGCTGTCGCAGATGATATGGCTTGCACTTTTTCTAGCGAATCGTTACATAAACTGAATATTAATATTAATCATGACTTAGGGGTGTTAAGACATTGGTTTTCTTCGCATAAACTGGTACTTAGTGATAAAACTAAATTAATGTTTTTTAGCGTTGCAGGAAACTATTATAGTCCTGGTGTTTTTACTTTTCACTGTGCAGGTTGCAAGAAGTACTTATTTTTCAAAGACATTTGTAAGTCTTCATGCAACTTAAGGACTTACAATGTATTTAAAAACTGTTTGAATAATTGTTATACAATAGATCAAGTTAAAACAATTAAGTATCTGGGTCTCATTCTGGATTTTAAGTTGAGCTTGGGAGATCATACTATCTCTCTTAAAAAATACCTCATGGGTGCTATAAGGCAGCTTTACGTTTTAAAACCACTTTGCGACAGAAAACTGCTAACTTGTATTTATTATGGTATTTACTATTCCAAATTACAATATGGTATAACTTGGTGAGGAGGTACTCATGCTAATAAAATAACTAATCTGTTGTTTTCACAAAAATATGCGATTCGTATTGTATGTAATAAGCGCCGATTGGAAAATAGCTTTCCTTTGTTTAAGAGTTTAGAAATTTTACCAATTGGGCATTTATTCTTTTATAAAGTACTAAAAGTTTTTTTCATAAGATCTGGCTTTTTAACAGAAGCTACAATGTTCGAATTCCTACACACAGTCTAAGACATTTCTTTAATTACTACTCATGTATTGCTCCCAGACTTTTTAATACATTACCCATTTATATCCGTTGTATTCGGAATGGATGTGCTTTCCTTAGACATGTAAAATCATGGCTCTTAAGTAAAAACTTTAATGAAATTGACTCTCTTTTATCTGTGTTATCATAAAGCGTTCTTGTTTTCTTAAGTTCGAAAATTTGCTAATTCATTTTTACTCATCGCCTGATCTTATTCTCACTCTTGTTTAAAATTGTTTAATATACAATATTTAATTTATTTAATTACTTAATTAATGTTCTTACTTTTATAATTTAAGGGCCCCACTACCTTAAATAAATAATTAGTTTATTTATTTTTTTTCATATATTAAGTATATAACTGAATTCGTCACTTGTTCATAATGAACAACAGAATGCAGTTTTTATCAATTATTTCATCGTATATTGTTTATTGAAATTGTGTTTTTTATATGGAATTGTATAAGTGAATTGTATAATGAATGGTTGATAATAAAAATAAATAAATAATAATAAAAAATAATATTTACAGGTTTATGCTGACTAGACTTAAGTACGTTAGCATAGGTCTGAGCCGATGTATTAGGCATTTTGGAGGTGTGGAACTACCCATTTTTTCATTGAATCTTACTTTTGCCTCTCTTTCGTATATACGTACCAAGTTTCATATATATGCGTCAAATAGTTTATGAGATATAATGAATTTAATTCTTCTCTTATATGGGAGGGCGTGGCATTGCCCACCTTCCACAAACTATAAGCAACATATGCATCAAATATGATCGAACCTGTGTCAACCAGTTGCTGAGATATAAAACATTTGATTTTTTTCTAATATTGGAGGCGGGGCACCGCCCATTTTTCCATTGAATCTTACTTTTGGCTCTATCTTTTATATAAATACCAAGTTTTGTTTATTTGCGTCAAATAGTTGATAAGATATGATGAATTTTAATTTTCTTTTACAATGACATGCTGGAGAAAAACCACGAAACACGAACATTTTTTTTTAGTGTCTATTTGCAGAATATATTGATTATTTCTCATGTGTACAAACCTTTGTCGGACCGTGTTATGTATAAATCGGATGCACATAATTTTTTTTGCAATTTGCAGGTATCTGGTTCCAATTCTACACGAAAAAGCAGCTAGGGGATTTTAATTTTGTTTCAAATGTTAAAAATTGATTTGGGATTAAATCCGGCATGAATTAGAGCTTCTTTGATTTCATTTTGCTCTACGTCGGGCTCTATGCCTTTTATTATGAGTTAGACCTTTACTGCTTTTGAGCTGATAAGTGTAGTAGCTTTTTTGTTTTTTACTCTGGTAAGTGACTAATGTTCTATAGTTATTTTCTCCATAAGTTTATATTTTGGTTTCATGGACATTACCTTTGGTGAGAGGAATTATGTGAAAGGTATCTTTTCCAATTAGTGAAACTATATTAGAAACAAGTACATTAGAGCTACGTTCTCGCAAGTAGATGGGGGGTGGTTTCAGTGGTTTATCGTTTGGGTCGTTCCTGTTATCGCTATTCAGTTCAGATGGGTCATTATTAAGTAAAGAATATCTATTTTGGCATCTTTTTTAAATTATTTATATTGCCCTTTGAAGGACTTACTTAGCTTTCGCTTGATTTTTATATAGCGATCCATGCCTGCCTGGATTACTGAATTTGCAGCTTTGTTGGAGTTAGCATCTGTAGTAAGGTTGCTTTTTTGGCTAGAAGCGTTAAAAAATTAGAAAGTTTTGTACTTGCGATTGTTACATCTTTTTCCTGATGGGGTTTTAAATTTCCTCTGGTTGACTCATTTCTCTGCTGGGGGATCAAAGGAGAGCTGCATTGTACACTCCATGGTGACTTAGCAGAGAGAGGTGCAGTTGACTCTTCATTTGTTTTTACTATTTGCTGATGTGTGTAATATTTGGGGTTGAGTTTTGCGCGTGAGTGATTAGTTGCGTATTAATATTGGTGGGTGGTACTTAAGTGTTGGTAGGCGCACTTGCAGCGTGCATTTTAACACTATCCGATTTACCGGAAGAACCGCTTATTTTACTTTTTACGCACTCAATTTTTGGTAAAGAGTTGCTAAGAATTTTTTCGTTGGTCGCCGCACTGACCGACGGGTCTTTTTTTTTCGGATGGAGGTGAGCGCTCAACCGGCATTTTTTCTCACCTGCTCATTAAAATAGAAAAATAAACAATTAATTTTATTTTTTATTGCCACTTAGGGCAGTAAATATGTTGCCTGCAGCTAGAATTTGATTTTGTTTATGCGTCTTTATCGCGATTTTGTAGATTTTTAAAGTAAGTGTTTCACTACGAAAAATTAATTTTTACGCGGAGCGAATTTAATATATTTTCAAAATTTTGAATTTTAGTACTGCCAGGCTCTGAATACTTGGGTCACCTGTCGATTACAAGTAGCAAAGCCTTAGCTGTGAGTCAAGAAATCAAGCGATTTTTAGACAAACAAATTAACTTACAAAAACTTTGCGTTATCGGATGCGACGGAACTCTTGTGAATACAGGAAGTAAAGGTGAAGAATACGACGAAGTTAGTTGAAAAACCATTACAATGGTGTTTCTGCCCATTACATTCCAATGAACTGCCTCTTCGTCACTTATTCGAAAAATAGATGGCCTCGGAGTTTTGATGGGTCCTTGGGCAAGGCGTTAAAAGAATGTGAACCGCTTTCAGTAATAGCGTTTGAGCCAAAAGAATGCAATATACCGTCTTTCACAAACATCAAAGGTTTATTTATGTACTGACAAATTATACCTGTATGAAATGTGTCAAGCTATTAATACGGGCACTTGTTCGGAAAGTTTGCTGAAAAGAAATCCCGGTAAAATGATCCATTCGAGATGGCTAACTACTGCCAAAAGAATTTTTAGATTGTATGTTAGCTCAGCAAAACCATATGATAATCTGCAGATTCTTACAAACTTTATCTTAAATTTCGCCTATGTGGTTAACTATTAAAACTCAACTACTTTGCATTTATGATGCCAAACATTTGCACCAAACGATTTTGCTTTCTCGTTATACGAGTGATTCATTAATCAGAAAAATGGTTATTTTGGTCATCCTGAAAATATATTAATATCGATGCCAAGATCTGTTAGGATTTCAGCTTTGAAAAAGATACTGGAGCTAAAAAAAAAAACCCCATCGTCCGATTTCATTCCGCAATCTTTTAAACGTAGAAATTCTGTAGTTTTTCATTTTTTTCTGGTCAATTTTAAATTTTTCTATAAGAAAAAGAAGAAAAACTAATCACGGTTTCGAACTCCTCGATTGATAATAGCCCGAAAAACATACCCACTCTGTTGGAAAACATGATAACCTCTTTAACTTGCACCATTTTTTATATCAATATTTTCTAAAATGGGTAGGCAACTTAAAACAGTGGGCGCCAATCCAATTTTCAAATTGATAAAAGTCCTTCTGAGCAGCTATGTTTAGACATATAAGGCATTTGTAATCCGCTGACACATCGTGAAAAAAAGAAAAAGTTTTTTCGGAACCGCTCTTACATATATACATATGGGCAATTCCATTCTGACGTGACGTGACATTTGTATGAAAAAATATTTTAAAAAAACATGAAAATGTCAAATTTTTAACAAGTTGTTTTTTAAATTTGCATAGTAATTAAGTAGCACTATATTAAGTAAAAAAATTGGCAAAAATCAGTGTTTGAAATTGCTGAACTATTTTTTAGGCTATTGTTTTTACTTAGCTGCGACTATGAAAAAATATGTGGCAGTAGCAGGGTTTCGAACCCTGTAAATTTTGGGTGCGGGTACGGGTTCGGGTTCAATATCTTGAAATTTAATGGGTTCGGTTCGGGTTCAATTTCTTTCCAAAAAATTACATTTATTATAGATTTACATTTATTTTAGAATGTTATTTAAGTTATTTTTGAAAAAAATGATAATGATTACAATAGCACAACAATTATTAAAAATGTAAATCTAAAGAAATAAATAACTTGTAAAGAATTTGTTAAAAAATTAATACATTTTTGAATTAAACCAAAAACTTTAATTTTAAGGTGCGACAAAACGATAGTACAAAATTTTGGTAACTTAAATTCGTTCTGTTTTAAAAAAATTAAAATAAAACATTATTTTAATAATGGGTAGATCCTTCTTTATTCTCTACCACTTCAGTCATTCGATTTTGTAAGGATTTAAATAGCTTTTTAACGTATTTTCGAAGAAGAGGCTCCCAGTGGGTTAATATGCTGTTTTTGGGCTCGTCGATGGAATGATACTGCCGGTTTTCTACCTGTCGAGCCAAACAACCCCAGCAGTTTTCAATAATATTTAGGTCAGGAAAACGTGCTGGCCCTCCTAGATGATTCAAGTTGTTGTACCGGAAAAACTCTTTTACTATTTTTGCAGAATGATTCCTTCATTATCCTGCTGAAATATCATGGTATCACTGGTTAATTGCTGCCTACGTAGAACTACTTCATTTCCGATTAAGTTTAAGTAGTCCACGCTTTTCATTTTTGGGCAACAAACTTTATTTCGGGTCTCTCAATTCCAGCCAATATATAAATATTTATGTAGATAACAATTGGCAATAAAACTTGAACATGAACCGAATTTTTTATTGGGTTTGGGTTCGGGTTCGGGTTCACATAATGTAACAAAAATCATTGAACCGGAGCGGGTTCAGGGTTCGGGTTCAGTTCGGGTTCGAAACCCTGAGCAGTAGCAACAGTCGAAGCAACGAAATTAAAATGGGAACTGTCTGCTGTGCTCAGCTGCGTTTTCATGCATAAGTTGTAGCAGCAGCCGAAGTCCTTGTACGAAAGTAGACCGCTATTGCTAGAGTAGTTGTCGTTTATTTCAAAATGTTTGCTGTTGCTACGCATTTAATAAGAAAACCAAGCAAAGCAAAACAAAACGATTGACTCCAGCATATTAGCTTCTGCTTCTACAGTGTTAGAGGATTTTCGTGTTTTGATCACCGAAGATTTTTTTATTTCACTCTTCTTTTTATTTATTGTATCTCTTTAAATCAAAGACTAACAATAAGTTATAGGCTCTTATTTCTAATAAAAACTACTGCAAATTATAAATTATATACAAATTAATATATGTATTATAATAAGTAACTAAAAGTGCAGCGGGACTTCAAAAATATTAGCTGGTCTGAAAGTAGATTTTACAAACATCACTTCTGTTAACTGCAATTGCGGTAGATGAGAATGCGATAACCCGTTGGAGCAGTGGCGTGGCGAAAGGTTCATGACAACCCATCTATAGTGCAGTTCACGACTATTGCGTCTCTTCTGATCCATTTACAGCCGAGACGAGCAAAGTCAAGGTATGTATAAGCGTGGTAGCAGAGACGAGCTAGGTCCCTGTCTAGCACCATGGACGTAACTAGTACCTTGATAACAACTGTGTAGTGATAGCCGAGACAAGCTAGGTCCTGGTTGTGAAGGCAAAAGTCGACAGTGGCTTCTCGCTTTCGTATCAGTTAGTCACGGTGGAGCTGAGAGCACGGCAGCGTTTAGGAGCGGAAAACCCGTCGTGAACATCGTCTTTTGGGCTTGCGGGTGTATACGCTCTCGTATCTATACACTCGTGACCTAAAAATTTGACGCGTAAGCTGAAAGCGAAGGCAGAAAATTAAGTTAGGCATCGCGTAGACAAACACCCAATCACACCTTTTTTATCGCGGACCTAAATATAACGACGCAAGGAAAACGCGACGACCCGAATACGCTGACATAACCTAAAATTTGTTAATTATATTTACGCATACATATATATTTTATAAAAATAATGAAATAAAAATTCTCAAAATCCCATAAACCGTGCAACCCTCCTCTTTCATCAAAAGAACCACTCCTCGCAACTTATAAATTTTTGTGACCGAACCTCTGGACTCTGGCGAGTCAAGACCCCCCACCGAAGGTACGTTACACGGTCCATCACGTAGGGGAGAACTAGTGCCACTAAAGATTGTGCAGTGATAGCCGAGACGAGCTAGGTCCCGGTCCATCACATCGGGGGGAACCAGTGCCACGAAAACAACTTTAAGGCGGTAGCCGAGATGGGCTGGATCCCAGTCTAGCACCCAAAATCGGTCCAAGAGCACGCTGCTCCAACGTTTCTGTTGCCGCACTCGACACTCAACGGGCTGCAGACGAGACGAGCTAGGTCCCGTCCGCGCCAAACAGCTGGTGGTGATGGGTTGACGAGGTTGGTTTTCTTTTTGTTTTTATTTATTATGATTAGAGGACAGTGCCCGAGACGATCTAGGTCCCGGTATAGAGTCCCCATCTGGTCAAATGTAAATCGATGAACCAGCTGAATTTGGATTGTGATATTACAGGACTCATCTGGGGTGTCTATTTTCAACACCCGCTCTGTCAGCTCTCTTCAGTCGCGAAAATGGCAATGTGTTACAGAGAGTCCTGGCCAATTGATTAACATGATCTTGTAATTTTGATATGTATTTATATTTTAGCCTTTCAAACTCGACTTTTACAATTGGGATGTGCAGATCTCTGTGAATGCATTCATTTCTCATAAACCAAGGAGCTCCTGTAATAGTTCTTAATATTTTAGATTGAGCCCTTTGTAGAATTTCAATGTTTGATGCACTTGCATTACCATACAATTGTATGCCATATGTCCAAATTGGCTTTATGACTTGGTTGTTAAGGAGAACTTTATACTCTAAACTTAGAGGGGAGTTTCTGTTTATAAGCCAATGCAAACTAGCAGCCTTAAGTTTCATTTGGCACCTCTTGGCGTCTATGTGCTTACGCCATGTCAAACGTTTGTCCAAATGAATGCCAAGGTATGTGACATTATCTTTTTGTGGAATAACGATTCCATTAAGAAATATTGCTGGAGAGAGACTTTTGTTGAGGGTAAAAGTAACATGGAGACATTTTTGTTCATTGACTTTTATTCGCCATTGTGACAACCAACTCTCGACTGACGACAAGTGGGATTGAAGCTGAAGTGTTGCTGTTACAGCATTTTTATGACGACTCAAAATTGCTGTATCGTCAGAAAATGTAGAGGTAACTAAATGGGGAATATCTGATGTGAATAAAACATACAAAAAGGGACCCAAGACACTGCCCTGCGGTACTCCTGCTCTAATTGGAAAATCAGATGTAGCAGAGGTTTTATGTTTAACTCTGAAAAGCCTATTTGCCAAATAAAACTCTAATACGTTATGAACATTTTGGAGTAAAAGCAACCTTATTTTATAAATAAGCCTATCAAGCCATACTCTATCGAATGCCTGTTGAACATCAAGGAACATAGCAGAGCAGTACTCGCGGTGCTCGAATGCTTTCCTTATTTAATTAGTTATACGGTTTACCTGTTCAATGGTTCCGTGTTTTTCCCTAAATCCAAACTGATGAGAAGGGATAAGATTTTGTTCTTGTGAGAATGTCATCAATTTTTTTTTTAATAATAATAATAGAGTTTAGCTACTACAGCTATTAGCCTTCTTAGCAATTTAGCTTGAAGCTTTAAACCAAGTAAAAAGCTTATTAAAAAATTATGAAAATGAAAAAATTATACATGCAAATTAATTTGTTATATTTTTATAATTTTTTCTTAGCTTTGTCGCACTTTCTCAACATACCCACTCAGATCATAAATATATAAGCATAAAATTGCATGAATGCAATTGTATGGATTTATTTAAATGACCTAAGGCATAAATGTTAGAAAAAAATTTACCCATCATGCGGTGGGGCTCGGACAACACAAACATAAAGACCAACAACCATTAAGCTACAAAATTAACTATAGTTATTTTTCAATCTAAGCTTGAGTTGACCTTTTGACAAGCTAATATCATATACATCGTAATTGTTAATTAGAGTAGTCATGCGATTAAAAGGAGCTGTAGCCATATAATTAGTTCTACTGACTGGTTGGTAAAATATCTGATATGAGTTACGATTACTCCTACCATTAGTGTTAAAATGAATATAATTCAGAAGCTCTGGCGCAGCAAGCGACCCTGATACAAGCTGATGCAAGTAAATTATACCCGCAATATTTCTACGAGTGCTCAAAGACTGCATACGTAATAACTTTAAACGAGCCTCATAAGGAGGAAGGTTTAAGAGGTCATTCCAATTTAAGCCCTTGAGAGCAAACCGAACAAAATTTTTTTGGATTCGTTCTACTCTATCTATATGTATATTGTAATATGGAGACCATACTTGGCTAGCATACTCTAAGTGAGGACGCACAATAGTATTGTATAAAGTTACTGTTACTAACGGGCTATTAAATTCTTTTGTCCACCGCTTTATAAATCCAAGTAATGACGAAGCCTTCTTACAGATTATATTAATGTGTTCATTAAAAGTGAGTTTAGCATCAACATGTATACCAAGGTCGTTGACTATATCGACACGACAGATTTTCATATCATTAATTGTATAATCGAATTCCACATTAATTTTCTTTCTAGAGAAGATCATAGTTTGGCATTTATCAGGATTTAAATGTAAGCTATTTTTAGAACACCAAACTTCAAATGATTTCAGGTCAGACTGAAGGGCAAAGTTGTCATTATCCACCTTCACAGTCCTGTAAATTTTCATATCATCAGCATATATAAGCAGATGAGAGTTTTTGATTATATGAGTAACATCATTGATAGCCAAAATAAACAGGAGCGGCCCCAGGTGACTTATTTGCGGAACACCTGAAAACGCTGTAAAAGGAGAGGACAACACCCCTCGAAATCTTATTCGATAAGAACGATCAAATAAATAAGATTCAATCCATCTGACAAAATTTATAGGAAATCCTAGTTTATTCAATTTAAACAAAATCAAACTATGTGGTAATTTGTCAAATGCTTTACTAAAGTCTGTGTAGATACAGTCTACTTGCGACCCAGAAGCAATTGAATTTAAAGCAAAGACGTAAAATCAAGAAGGTTAGAAACGGTAGATCTGCCATTAACAAAACCATGCTGACGAGTTGTTATGACTTCACTACAGCACACCTTAACTTGATCATAAATAATTTGCTCAAAAAGCTTTGGTATTGATGACAACTTGGCTATAGGCCTGTAATTAGAAATATCATTGTTGGTACAAGAATTTGCCCTGGACAATAAATACTTGTTTCCAAAGTGATGTTTTCCGGCTTGTTCCGTAATAAAAACAAATAGATATGTTGACTTCAAATATTCATGTGATACTGATTTTATTGAAAAGTAATATTACAAGTGTTGCCAAATCAAGAGATAAGAAATTTTGATCAACATAAAAGAGAGTAATTATACAAGTATTGCCAAACTAAGAAACAAAAGTTTACAATTGAGTTGCTAAACAGGTTGGTTTTTCTTTACGGAATTATGACTTATGCTTATATAAAAATAAATTTATCTGCTCGAACATCCTGCCCCCGTTGAAAGTCCTTTCAACAGGATATTGGTAAAGGTGCAAGTTTGTGAATAGCTCGCCGTAAAGTGCCATTTGCTGTCCTCACATCGGCAACGCGGACTCTTCCGTCAGGTCCAGTAATCGTGTTCGTAATGCGAGCAAGGAGCCAGTGTTGTGAGGGCAAATTGTCATCATGTATTATAACCAACTGTCCGGGGTGAATATTAGACTCCTCAGTTTTCCATTTCGATTTGTTTTGCAACTCGAGGACGTAGTCGCGCAGCCATTGTCGCCAAAATTGTTGCTTTAAGTACGTGAGTCGTTGCCACCTATTGGTATATGATATGGCAGAAGTGTCCAATGTCGGCTCTGGGATGCCAAGCAGGCGCGTACCGATAAGCAAATGTGATGGCGTGAGTGCTTCACCGTCATTAGGATCTTCAGAATTCGCAGCCAATGGGCGTGAATTTAAAATTGCTTCTACTTCGACAACAACAGTTAGGAGTTCTTCGTAAGTTAAGTGCGCTTGTGATATATTTTTCAAGATAAGGGACTTAGCCGATTTAACTGCCGCTTCCCACAGGCCGCCAAAGTGGGGTGAGCGCGGTGGTATAAAGTGAAATTCGAACCCAGTTAACGTGCAGTATTGAAGAACATCAGCGATCACTGGATCAACCAAAAAACGATGAAAGAACTCTTTAAGTTTAGTGTGAGTACCAACAAAGTTGGTTGCATTATCGCAATACAAACGCTGTGGAATGCCGCGCCTCCCAACGAATCTTTTTAAGCAGCTTATAAATGAGTTTGTGCTCAAATCAGACACAAGTTCGATGTGAACTGCCTTTAACGCAAAACAAATAAAAATTGCAACGTAAGTTTTGTACGGTACCTTGCTTCTGATGCGATATGAGGTAGTGAAAGGTCCACAAAAATCCACACCACAAACCAAGAAAGGACGCTGTCCTTTTAGCCGGTCACCTGGCAAGTCGCCCATGATCTGCGTCATAAGTTTCGGCCGATATCTAAAGCAATGAACGCACTTCCGTATTACTTTTCGGATTACGTTTCTGGCGTTGATGACCCAGATCCTCTGCCGAAGGAGTCCAATCAAAACCTTTGGTCCTGCGTGAAGGTGCTGGCGGTGTGTGTAGTTTATGAACGAATATACAAACGGATGGTCCTTTGGCATTAAAATCGGAAAGCGAGCCTCGACGGGAATAGGCGCTTGCGCGAGCCGCCCACCAACCCTTAAAATTTGTACCCGTTGATTGAAAATTTCTATGTCGCAAAGGAATGGCGACAACTTTTGCAATGATGGAGTGAGCAGTCTACAGTTTTGAATATTTTTAATATCTCCAGGAAATTTAGTTCTCTGCACCTCAACAACGATGAATAAAAATGCGCTTTCGAGCTCCACAAAAGTTATTGGAGTAACATGTGAAAGCGTTAAACTTCGATCTACTGGAACTTTGTTAAATGCACGATGAATATATGCAACGATTCGCAAAATTGATAAATATGATGAGCGACGTTCCAAAAGATTATCCAACATTGAGTTCACGGTGTTAATGTTGCATTTGAGTGATAGACCTTTACGACGTTCATTATCAGGAATACTGATGTCTATTTCTGTAGTAGGCCATGTGCTGCTATCGTTCTCCAAAAATTTCGGCCCATTGAACCAAATAGTGTTAAGCAACTCTGCTGCACTGCAGCCACGAGATACAATGTCAGCAGGATTTGATTTTGAAGGAACATGGCGCCAAGAAATGCCCAACGAATGCTCCTGAATTTCCGAAACGCGATTGCCTACAAACGTACTCAACTTCGATGCATGTGTTTTCAGCCATATTAAAACGATTTTAGAGTCTGTCCAAAAATATATTTTTTCCTTGTAATTGATAAGTTTATCTCTGAACTTTTTCCACGTACGAGTAAGAAGAGCAGCCGCACATAATTCTAAGCGTGGCAGTGATTGACCTTTTACAGGTGCTATGAGCAGTGTAGTTTTGTACGAGCCGTTAACAAATGCACGAACATATATGCAGCAGCCGAAAGCACGCTGTGATGCATCTGCAAAGCCATGAAATTGACATTTATCTGAGCGGGTAGTCAAAACATATCTTGGAACTTCGATGAGGTCAATTTTTGGTAAGTCATCACGGATGCTTATCCAAATGTTAGTAAAATTTGCTGGTAGTGGGTCGTCCCAATTCAAGTGATGCATCCACAATTCCTGTAAAAGGATTTTATTACGTATTACGATTGGACTCAAGAGACCCAACAAGTCAAAGATTCGTGCAGTTACTGAAAGTATGGAACGTTTTGTGATATTTTCCTGTACACCTGGTTCATACTGGAAACAAAAAATGTCTGGATGTGGCTTCCATATCATACCAAGCGCCTTTGTTATGTGGTCTCTAGGTTGAATACAAACGCTATCGATGGAGCTGTCCAATATTTCAATGCAGTTACTGTGCCATTTTTCAAGTTGAAGTTTTGCCTTTGCTAAAATGTTAACGATTTCGATTTTCTTGGCCTGCAGATCTTGAAAGTTATCTGATCCCGTAAGGACGTCGTCGACGTATAAATCGTTTTTAAGAACTTCAGCGCCAATGGGATTTAAATGTGCGTAGGTATCAGCAATATAAAAAAGGCTTCTTACTGCTAAAAATGGGGCAGCCGATGTGCCATATGTGATTGTATTTAATTCAAAAGGTTGCAATGGTTCTGTTGAGTTAGCTCTCCATAAGATGCGCTGAAATTTACGGTCATCAGCGTGAACCCAAAATTGGCGATACATTTTGCAGATATCTGCCATCAAAGCGCATTTATTTAGGCGAAATGCTAGTAGTGTTGTGATGAGGTCCCGTTGTATGGTCGGCCCGACCATAAGCAAGTCGTTAAGTGAGCAATTATTTGTCGTTTTTGCAGACGCGTCAAAAACTACGCGAAGTTTAGTTGTAGTGCTTTGAAGGCGTAAAACTGAATGATGAGGTATGAAGTAAGAAGGTTGTTCAAGCTGCAAGTCACTTACAGGTGACATATGTCCAAGTGCTGTGTACTCGTTCATGAAATCTATGTACATTTGCTTTATGATGGGTTCGCGTTCCAGTCTCCGCTCAAGTGCCAAGAATCGTCTACGAGCTGCTTGATATGAGTCACCGAGAAGTTGATACGAATCTTTAAAAGGTAAGCGTACCTGCACGCGACCATCTGATGAAAACGATGTATTTTGGACAATATGCTGTTCACATAATGATTCTTCTTCCGAATATTGTCTAGATGATTGCATGTACTCTTCAACTTCCCAAAATTTTTGTAAAGCTTCATTGAGCTCATCATTTGACAGTCGAATGGCTACGTTACATGTAATCAAATGTGTTGATGGAATTGCGTCAAACCTTCCAGCTACAATCCATCCAAGTGTAGTGTTGATGAGACTTGGCAGGCTTGTGCCTAGTGATATTTTTCCATCCAGCAACAAATCAAAAAATACATCGCTGCTTATCAAAAAATCAATTTTCTGCGGCTTGTAAAACAACGGGTCGGTGAGATCTATATTATTGGGAACATGCCAATTGGTTGTATCCATATTCTCACCAGGCTGGTACGATGAAATAGATTTCGTGATCGCAAAGTGCGATGACCATTCAAATGACGAAATTCGTGATTTTAATGTGGCATGTACCTCAAATTTTATTTGAGTACAAACGTTAGCAATTCCAGCTACTTCTAAATGCTTGTATTGTTGTTTAAGATGCAGTCGTTTAGCGGTTTCTTGTGTCATGAAATTTAGTTCTGAGCACGAATCTAAAAGTGCGCGCGCTGGTTGAAAAACACCATAACCGTCTTTTATCAACACGACCGCCGTTGGAAGAATGGTGCGATGAGTGGTATGAGCGAGTAAAGAAATGGGAAGTCTAGGCGTCGACAAGGTTTGAGAATTTGAGTTTAAAGTTGATTGCGTACCTTGTTGCTCTGAATGGTTCAGCGATGAATTATCTTGCGACGATGTTGTGTATTTATGAAGCGTTGTATGATGTTGTCCGCTACATACACGGCAACGTGACTTCGAAGTGCATTTGGAAACAAGATGCCCCTTGCTTAAGCAATTTATGCAGAATGAGTATTTTTTCACATAATCAAATCTTTGTGAAACTGTAAGAGACGTAAACCCACTACAGCGTCCAATGAAATGTTCCTTTGGCTTACAATAAGCGCATTATGTATTTACATTTAAAAATGATTTTTGGGACTTACTGCCCTTTTGAATCAATTTGTTTGGATTTGATTTATGTTGATTTGATTCAGCTTCTGGATTGCTGCTTGCTCTAGTTTCCAATAATTGGCACCGACGACTTAGCAGGTCATAGCAAAATTCGAATGATGGTAGCTCCTTGAAATCTTGAAGTTCATCGTAACTACATTTTGTGTCGAAGTCTAGTTTTGATAACATAATAGAAATCAATAACGCGTTCATCACGCCTTTTTCGCTGCCAATTGAAAGCAGCGCACCCTTTGTAGAAGCGAAACTGTCAATTATTGATCGCAATGCTGTGGGGTCACCCTTTGACATTGCTGGTAGTGTAAATAAAGATTTTATGTTATCATTGAAAATTAAAACTTTGTTGTCAAAACGTTCTTTAAGCCGATCAAGCGCCTTTTGGTAATTGGCCTCGTTGACCTGGAATGGTTGCACTACATCAAGGGCTTGACCTGAAAGGCAGTCAAGCAAGTAATTAAATTTATCAATTTGCGAAATTGAATGCTCGTCATGGACGAGCGTTTTAAACGTGTGCATAAAGCGTGAATACTCCGTATATTTTCCGCTGAATTTAGGTAGCTTCAAACTGGGTAATCGAGTGGAATGGTTTGAGCTTGGATTGGTTCCATTCAAAAAACTGTGATCAGCCATGCTGGACCTGCGCTTAGCATTTAAAAAGGTAATCACTGCAGATTTTGCCGAAATAAACAATTCTTCGATATCACCGCGACTATTGTCGGGCTCGCTAATTTTTTCAATTTGGGTCTGTACGTGAGACAGTTGCTTGAAATATGATTCAAGAATTTGAAGTTGACACTCTGATATAGTAGCGTCAGCTTTGGCTCCGTCTTTCTCAATTTTAGCCTTTAAATTCGTGATGTTCCTTTTCATATTACCTCTTTGTTGTTTTAAACTGGGCAACTCATTCGCTTGATCAGCATCGCCACTATCCTTACCCATTTTCAATTTTAGTTAAAAAAAGATTAAATTATTAATTAGTATGAAATGTTGTACAGCTCTTTTGAAATAAGCCTTTACTCAGTTCAAAATGTTTTGCCGAATAAAGAAACAAAAGAAACGCGCTCTGAGCTGCTTAAGATGTCAAAGTGAAGCTAAGTAAACGATGAAAAAATATGAGCGAGAAGACAACAGTTCTCAATACAAAACAAACACGTTGCGAAGCGCTGCTTATTTAATGTATGTACTCATGTGCGTTCAAAACGTAGAAACTGCGTTGACAGCGTTTGTTTGATGCTGTGAGATGATGAACAAAAATTATAATCCAAAGGGAGCGCACTCAAATAAGGAACGATGTAAATTGGAACGATGTCAAATTTGTATTGAGAGACTTATTGCGATGCTTTTGCCTTTCTTGTCGTAGGTCAGCAAAGGTGAATTAACGGCGAAAATGATGCACATGCAGAGACTGCGTGGAGTTCTATTTGCATATATGTATGTATTTATGTACAAACCACTTGAAACAGGGAGAACCGATTTTCGTCCGTATGTAAGTTTTACTGTTTCAAATGCAATTGCACGTAACGATGATATACATATGTATGCATATATGGAAAACTGAAAAATTTACCTTTCGACAGCAAAAATTAATAATTTTCAGCCAACAAATCTGATGATCTTTTTGCGCTCTTGGAGAATTCAAGACGATGAAGCAGGTATCACGACGTGCAGCAATCTCAGGAACACTCCTGTGCAAGTACCTCTTGTCACATAAAAAATATAACTTCAGGCCGCTATTTTGTATGATTTTACAATTAGCGTGTCCTGTCACGGTCGCCAAAATGTTGGTGCAAGAATTTGCCCTGGACAAAAAATATTGGTTTCCAAAGTGATGTTTTCTGGCTTGTTCCGTAATAAAAAAAAATAGATATGTTGACTTCAAATATTCATGTGATACTGATTTTATTGAAAAGTAATATTACAAGTGTTGCCAAATCAAGAGATAAGAAATTTTGAACAACATAAAAGAGAGTAATTATACAAGTATTGCCAAACTAAGAAACAAAAGTTTACAATTGAGTTGCTAAACAGGGTGGTTTTTCTTTACGGAATTATGATTTATGCTTATATAAAAATAAATTTATCTGCTCGAACAATCATTTTTTAATCCTTTTTTAAAAATAGGACTTATAAAAGATTCCTTCCAAAATTTAGGAAAATAGCTATCATTAATAGGTTTATTAAAAAGAAAACTGAGTGGTTTACTCAGGATAAGACTACAATTAATTAAAACTGTGGCTGGAATGCCGTCAGGCCCAGAACCAAAGTCATCATCAAGGGATGCAATATATTTTACTATAAGTTCAGGGGTAAAAGATATTGCAACAAATGGAACCTGAGGATCAGTATTCATATACTCAAAGTAGTTGACATCAGGGCTAAACACTTCAGTTGAAAAAGATTTTTTGAACAAATTAGCGAATAACCCAGCTATAATTTGGGGATCGCTGGTGAGCCCGTCGACAGTCTTGAATTCT
Source organism: Meiosimyza platycephala (assembly GCA_963662105.1). Lineage (NCBI taxonomy): Eukaryota > Metazoa > Arthropoda > Insecta > Diptera > Lauxaniidae > Meiosimyza > Meiosimyza platycephala. The sequence goes on from OY759209.1 coordinate 39,819,475, forward strand.
GATGGAAAACCATCCGACTTTTTTTTAGAGTTTATGAATCCCCAAAAATTTTTGGGGTCATGAAGAATATTGAGCTTCATTTTATTCAGATAGCCAGAATAAGCTGAAGCTGATTCAAGCCTAAATTCTTGGGAAAGCTGCAGATAAGCTTCCAGGTCAATGCGGTCCTGACTACAAACGTATTTATTCCATGCCCTATTGCGGCCGTTACGTATTTTCTTCAAATCCTTAGTGTACCAGGGGTACGAGGAATCATTAACATACCTCAGAGTATATGGCACAGATAAAGATATTGCCGAAAAAAGTTCTTTATAAAAATAATTTACGCATTCATCTAAGATGTTATTATTAAAAAATTCTAGACAAATGTTAAATCTATCATTTAGGATATTATTCAATTTCAAGAAGTCAGCTTTCAGAAGTCAGCTTTCTTGAAATTAAATTCAAAGAATCTGCTAGAAGAATTGGCAGTCACTATGTTATCTCTATCCGATTGGTACAACACACTCAGAGGTGGATGGTACGCATCAACCGCAGATAAAGCATGAGGAGCATTTTGCACAACAACATTGCTACTGTCTGTGGTCAAGACTAAGTCCAGTTGTCGATTGTGGGAATTTTTAATACAACTAACTTGTTGTAAATTAGACAGGATTTCGTCAACAAAAATTTGTTCTTGTCGAGTTATTGGACTAGATACAAAATAATATGTACCGTTGTCCGAAATATTCCATTTAAAGTCAGGCAAATTAAAGTCACCTAACAATAAAATATCGCCATTGGTATAAAGTTTATCTATGACAAATTCTACGGCCCTCGAAAGGTACTCGTAGACTTCTGTGGTACTATTGGGAGGAATGTAGGCGTTAAGGATGTACAAATTGGACTTAGAAAAAATTACCTTAACACATAAAAGTTCAATACTAGCAGCACAGGGAATATCAATTAAAGAACTAGTATGACTATTTTTTATAGCAATTAATATACTCCCTCCAACAGGAGACGAGTCGTCCATATATCTGTCTCTTCTAAAAACATTAAAGCTATTATCAAACAGTTCCTGATTAAGAAAAGAGCTGTTAAGCCAAGTCTCGGTTAAAATTATAATATCTTCAGAAAAGTTCTGAGTAGATAAAAAAATGTCATGCGCTTTTGAACGCATACCCCTTACATTTTGGTAGTAAAGGGATAAACGATTTAGTTTTTTGGTCCAGAACGGACGTTTTGGACAGCCTTGTTTTTTTTAGATTGAAACTCAGACTTAAAGATATTATTAACCCACATCTTCGAATTATAAACAGCAGCAAAATGACAGGAAGCCACTGTAATTTTAAAAGATGAATATGTAGGTTTGTTACCGATTTTCCTACAGGAAATAAAAGCGTCAGCAGGAATGACATTTTGTTGCCTTATGAATTCCCTAACAGTATCAGCTATTGTGTCAGGGTGTAAACGGGAGATAAAAATGGATCTAGGTTTAGGCATAGCTTTCAAAAAAATAGGAACAGTAGATCTTATAGCAAGGGGACTATTATCTACTGGACTAAGATTAGTGGCGTTAAATGCTTCAGGTAAAGTTTCTAGGGGAAGATTTGGCGAAACTCTTTCATGGATGTTGGCTTCGCAGTTCCGTTTTTTAGTTGGCTTGGTCTTCTTTGGATTTTTTTTCTTCCTTAGGGAATTAGCTTGTTTGGTGACATTTGAAGCCGAGGGAGTGGATGCAGAAGCGGTAGGGACATCAATTATAGTTTCATTGGATGGCAAACTATCGTTAGGTGAAATGGTTTCATTAAAATTGTTTTCAATTTGGGGACTTAAGACAAGATAATTGCTTAAAATATCTCTAAAATTAGTATTTAGATTGTTTAAATTATCCCCAAATTGTATTATTTTGTCGAAGAAAATCGACGGGGAAAGGGCTCTGCAGGATGGACAGTACCATTGCAGACCCGAACGGTCAGAACACAATAATTCTGTTACTGTGGTGGTCAAGTTCGCCCAAGACGCGTGAAACATCTGCTCACACGGCCCTGAACAAGGAAACATGGAATTCAAGATATTCTAACTTTTGCATAGATCTCCTAAGGAACAAGCTAGCAAGTTATCAGAAGAAAAATAGTTCATATTTAATAAAAAAAATGTAAAAAAAGCAAAAGAAAATATTAAAAAAATAAATAATTAAGAAATCAAAAAAATTTTTTTTTTTTTTGGTTACAAAAGTTGAAATATTTTAGCAAACAGATGAAACAATGTGTTAATGTTTACAAAATATAGACACTATTACAAAGCAACAACAAAAAAGCAACGTAAGTTTAATAGATTATTGTAAACAAACAAAGCACAAAGAGGAACAGAAAAATTAATGCTCGCTTAAACTGCAGCAATGCAAGCAACTATTGCTTTGCTTTAAAATAATAATAATAGAAAATTTTAATTAATTATCACAATTTTTCAAGCAAAAAAACAAATTTTTAAATTACAATTATAACACAGGCACTAAATGAACATTAGTAGACAACATAAATTAAAAAATTTTACCAAAAATGCACTAAAATATTACAAAAAAAGTCACAACAATAAAACACACTACCGTCACCGACAAATAGACAAAGTCAATTTTGCTAGCAACAGTTTTTCAAAAAGTTTTGAAAGACATGGAAGCAGACTAATGGGTCTATTTGAAGATGCTAGGGTAGGGTCTTTACCAGGCTTTTGAACCATTATAATTAGAGATTTTTTCCAATCAGAAGGGAAATGCCCAAATGCTATTATAGCATTAAATAGCCTGGTAATAAATGATAAGGCTTGAGAAGGTAGTTTTATAAGCATAATGGGTGTAATGCGATCAAGTCTAGGAGATTTTTCACTAATTTATTTTTGATAAAACTTGCAACCTCGCTTTGAGTTATGCTTGTGCCAATAGACTGTGTGTTAATAGTTTGCTGGGGTAGACATAGACCTCCAATGGCGGGATTTGGTTGAAAAACCTGACTTAAATTATATGCAAAGAAGTTAGCTTTATCTTCATCGCTACGAGCCCAGTACCCTCTAGGGTCTTTAATTGGTGGCTCTGGCTCAGTGGAGTTTTCAGACTACGGTTAGCTTTCCAAAGAGATGAGCTTTTTGTTCCATTTGGGGAGAGTTTTTGAATAAAACTATATTGATCTCTCTCCTTTTCACTGCAATGTGCCAGTTTAAGATTCTTTACAGCCTGGTTGAGCCTAGTTTTACTAGCTAAAGATCGTTGCTGTTGCCATTCCCTTCTTAGTCTTCGTTTTTCTAGCACTAATCTTTCAATTTCAGCATTTGTGACAAAATTGGCTGCATTCCAATTTTTTTTTATATTTAGGAGTAGAGTTTTCTGCTGCTGTTGTTATAATAGAGTTCAAAATAGCAACAGCGTCGTCAATATGCTCCTTACATTAAAATTTATAATTTGTATGAATATGTGTGCTTATGTACTTTTTATACTTAAGCCAGTTTGTGAAAGGTGTTGTGAGACAATGAGTGTCATCAATCTGTTTAGGCTCTTCAAGTATGTGAATTACAACAGGGGAGTGATCAGAAGACAACTCGAAGCTTGTGCATACAGAAATGTACTTCTTACGCACTCCTTTCGTGATAGCAAAATCAATGAGATCAGGCGTTTTGTTTCTGTCCGTTGGCCAATATGTTGGTTGACCAGGAGAAGCAACATCGAAGTTATTATTAATAATGGCATTATAAAGTTGTTTACCTTTAGGGTTACTTATGCGAGATTCCCAGAACGTATGCTTTGCATTGTAGTCCCCAGCTACAACAAACTTATCGCCTAAAGTTTTAAAAAAATCAATAAACTGAGCTTCAGTTACGGTAAAACGAGGTGCCGATAAAGTTAGATCTTTACCATGACTTTGTAGACAAATTGAAGTCGCTTGAATATAATTGGTGTCATAAGACCCGAAAAAATTATGTTTTAATCGAAGATTGAACCGAAGATAGAGTGGAAATTTTTAATTTTATTTTTTTGAAAAAGCATATTTTTTTGTTACATGGTAACAACACCATACATTTATATTATAGGCTGAGTGTATAAGATTACAGGATAAGATTTACGGGAAAGATATCAATGCATTTTTGTAAAACTAACCAACCGGTTTTGCCTTGCCAAAACCTGTCCCGATGCCTGAAAATGCCCGAATTTTAGACAGATTTGTTGTTTTAATTAAAACTGTAATATATTACAGCTCGAAATGTATGCCAAATGATAGAAATCGAGTAGGTCTGAATATAAAATATTAGGTTGCGTGTCCGATGTCCCAAACATGGGTTTCACTGGCTTTTTGGGTCAATTTTCGTTAATGAAATTAACAGCTTGAAATGTGTGCCAAATGATAGAGCTCAAATAGCCTAAACAGAATATATAGGGTTGCCTTATCGAGTCATGTACTAAACATGGGTTGAGACCCGTTTTTAGGGCCAAATTTTCTTAAAGGGGCAGATCCAGTCATGGCCGTGAAAATTAGAGCATTTTCAATCATTTTTTTTTGGTATTAATTTAATTTTTTTACTAAAAGTGATAATGTGGAATTATTACATAAAGTTTCAACTTGACTTGACGAATGTTTAACAAAAAAAATATATAAAAAATAAAAAAAGTTATAGCTGGTTATGTTGGACCCTGTCCCATAGTGTCTTGCGGGTACCAGCACAAATCCTTGGAAAATCAATCGGATAAGAAAAATTAGTAAGTTAAATAAATAATCCCTTTGGTTATTGCCGAATAACTCCAAAAATAATTTTCGGATTGACTTCAAATTTTCAGGATATATTTTTAAGAAAATGCAAAAAAAAAATCGATTGCTCAAAAATCATAACTGGAACTGCCCCCTTAACACGTTGAGGACGAAGCTGATTTTGCTTGTTTCCCCAGGGACCACGGTATTTTAGCGAAAAAACCCGCCGGGACCACGGAATTTTTTTTAAAGATATGTGTTCCTTAGGTAAAACAAAGTTGTTTTACCCGGTCCTGGATCTCTGACGTCATTCTAAATCCCTTTTTTGAAGAATATTCGTGTCGCACGTTTTCAGATCACATGGTCCTACAAGAAAAATTTTACTCTGGGAGCCCGAAAACGTGCGACGCGGCATGGCATGCTTTATTCTGTCGAATTTTGTTTTTTTTTTCATTCGCCGTTATATTTTACAGATATTATTTGAATTTTATTGTTTACTTGCTCCGTTTGAGCTATAAAAATAAATCATTCAGTTCGTAATTTTGCGCTGTACGGGTAAAATATTATTAGTGGTAGTGTTTTGAGTGTTAAAAATGAGTAAACAAATATTTTTACAAAAATTAAACAGAAACATCGGATATTTTTCGAAATGTGCTATTTTTTTACTATTTTTTTCAATTCTGATGTAAAAAAACAAACATACAGTGGCTCACAGCTTATTTCATGCAGTGCATACTTTTAATTTCAATGCTCTGTAACTTTCAAACTAATTGGAATATGAAAAAAGTTTTGATACCATTTGAAAGAACAAAAATTGTAGTTTTAAAAAAATGTTTATTTAATATAAAAAAATATTACCTGGAATTTTTATAATAAAAAATCGAAGAATACTACTGAATTTCATGTCACAGCTTATTTCATGCAGACATGTATAAATTGAAAACATTGTTTAAAATAATAATTTCATAATTTTAAGTATGTAGTGTGGTAGCCTCTTTGGTCAACTACAGCTTAAAGACGGTTTGGCATCGAAGCTGCAAATTTTTTATTGGTATCTGGCGAGTTATAGCACCACTCAATTTTAAGTGCCTTTTTTAGGTCGTTTTTGCTTGAAATGTTGTGTATTCGGATATTTTTTTTCAAAATCGTCCATAAATTTACAAGCACCCTTAGGTCAGGTGACTATGCTGGAGGTGCCATCAAATAAGGGCACTTGTATATTTACCAGAATTGAACTTAGCCCGCTTTGTATTTCGGGTTTTTATCTTGGTAAAACCGTAAATTTGTCTGCATGGCAAGATTTTCGGCACTTTGCAACAAATTGACACTTATTATCTGAAGACACATATCCATAGTCATGATATTTCCTATAAAAGCCAAATTTCCGGTACCAGCAGCTGACATGCAAGCCCAAACCATGGCACTATTTTATATCGCGTGTATGTTTTCCTTCTTGTTTTTTCTATTTGGCTTTCGCAACATGCTATCTAAGTCAAATAAGTTTAATTTCGATTCGTCCACAAATATTAGTGAATTCCAGTACTCAGTGGTCTTCAAAACATGTTATTTGGTGAAAATCAGACGGATAATTTCATTTTTAACTGATGAACAGCTTTTTGCGAACTACTTGCCAGTTAAACACTTTCGGTGCGACACGGTCCCCCAGGAATATTAGGTGTCGCACGTTTTCGTGCGACATGGTCCCCCAGGCAAAGTAGTTGTCGCACGTTTTCGTGCGACATCGTCCTCAACGTGTTAAATGAGTGGCAACCCACGTTTGGGACAGGATTCGACAAGGCAACCCTATATATTCTATTTAGGCACTTTGATCTCTATTATTTGACACACATTTCAAGCTTTTATATTCATTAATGAAAATTAACCCAAAAAAACCGGTGAAAACCGGTTTTTGAGACAGGACCATGTACATATATTATATTTAGGCCTCTTCGAGTTCTATCATTTGGCATACATTTCCAGCTGTAATATATTACAGTTTTGAATTAAAACAACAAAATTGGCTGAAATTCGGGCAGCGGGACAGGCTTTGGCAAGGCAAAGTTTGGCTAGTTTTACTAAAATGAATTACTATCATTCCTGTAAATCTTATCCTATAATCTTATATACTCAACTTTTCTACAGCGGGCTCTCCGTCTATAAGTAAACTTTACTTACGCTTCCTACAATCACTTTGCACTTCACAATACAACTGATTGTGCACTGCAAATAGCCGAAGTTCAGTTACCGAGCTAAACATACAGCGAAAGCACAGTCAGGGTTCGGTTCGACATTTGTTTCTATTGCTTAGCTAAGACATCGCAATTTGCAATAGCAACAGCTAAGGCCAATGCGTAAAAACAAAAACTTAACTTCGTGGCGGATTCAGCGCATCAAAGTCTTTCAGGTATGATAGGTCTGGCCCCTGGCTTAAAAATTTGTCGGCCTGTGTAATACAAGTAAAAAAAAACTGTTGGTTAACTTTTAATTTTTTCATCAGGGTGGACTTTTCTGTGGAAATGCTCATATATAAACCAATACCGCATTTGAGCTACTAATCGTCTGACGACATAAGGTGCACCGTGCACGTTATATAGTCAGATATGTATGTAGTGTCCCACATCAACACAATTCACTTGCCCAAACACAAAATATTTTAATTATTCTTTTTATAAAAACTTGTTAGTTTTAAATTTTTGTCAAATTAAATTTTCATTCTAATTTTAATTTCAAAATAAATAACAATAGCTGGGTTTTATTCGCTATCCTCTGCTAGATATCTTTAGCTAGCAACGATAATTGTATGGGAAAACAAAATCGAAAACTCAACGAGCAAAATTATAGTTGCTAAGCATACATAGCAAGTTGCCTAAAACGTTAGGCGTCAAAAATAAACAATGAAATGAAAAAAGTATGAAAAACAACAAACGAGTACTCAAATAACAACAAGTAGGAAACTTAGCGACTTGATCGTTTTTTTCGTACATAGCTAGCAACTTGGCGAATAAAACAAAGCAAATAATAAATTTGTGCTTCTAAAATAAAAAAAAAACAACTAATAAAGAAAAACTGAAGAGATATGACGAATAATGAAATAAGTGGACCCCTAGCCACCAAAAACAATTAAAAATATTTTTTAAAATAGTTTTAAAATAAAATACTTTCTGAAATTGGCGTGTCCTCCGTATAGATTAAGAAATTTGATATTAGCTACTTATTATTTTATAATTAAACATTATTTAATCGAACTTACAGTCATTCAGCTAAGACCAATATTGTAAATTTTTACTTATTGATCAATGCTATTTTTTATTCCACAAACATGACAAAGATAACAAATGGAACAATTTTAACCTGGTAATTGGTGACATGTTTCGGCTATTATTGTTATCTTTGTCATGTTTGTTGAATAAAAAATAGCATTGATCAATAAGTAAAAATTTACTTACTAAATTTAAATAATGTTTAATTATAAAATAATCAGTCGCTAATATCAAATTTCTTAATCTATACGGAGGACACGCCAATTTCAGAAACTATATAGCTGGCAACACTACAAATTTCTAAAAATAGATCATAGCATGTTTTCAAGACAGTGGCTTGACGGCTGTGACAACAAGCGAGAAAGTGACAAAGAAAAAATAACAAAATGTGGTATACGCACTTTGTACAGTTCAAGGTCAGTTCCTCAGTAGCTCATATGTTAGAGCGGCCGTCGCAAAATATGCAATTGCAATGCATGAACGGTCAGGGGCTCGAGTCCATGTACAGCATTAACCAAAACTGGTCTGATGAGGCTATTGGTAATAGCCGAAACATGTCACCAATTACCAGGTTAAAATTGTTCCATTTGTTATCTTTGTCATGTTTGTTGAATAAAAAATAGCATTGATCAATAAGTAAAAATTTAAGTAAGTTCGATTAAATAATGTTTAATAAAATACTTTCTTAAATATGGGCAAATCCGTAAAGTTGTTACTTTTTGAGGAAAAAAAATTGTTTTTTTTAAACTTATTGCACACTGTTTCTAAATATTGGTTCACCTTCAGATGAGCATAACAATCAAGATTTTGCATTGTTACCTCATTTTGAACAAATGTTCAGAAAGTTATAGACGAACAAAAATGTTTTTATGGGCAAAGTCGCGCAAGGAAAATTTTTCTTATTTCGATATTTCTATTGCACAATTTGTTTTAATAAAATATCGTAAAGAGAGACCTTATGCATTGACTTTTGCTCTTTTAAATCTTGCTGAGGGTATAAAGATTCAAAAAAGAATGCATAAGAAACTATGCTTTTGTAAATAACTGTAAGTTTTTGCTTTGCATTATCACATATTTCGATGTCCCGTGCGACCTTAAAAAACAACATTTGTTACCAGTGCGTCGAAAGTACATGCAGAAAGATTATTACCCGTCGCTTACAAACAGAGATTTTTTTTTAAATTAAAATAATAATAGAAACCTCGCTGAAAAACAAGAAGATTTGTGATCTTGGTTCTTATATAAAGTTGGTCCCGTGCGACACCTTAAGTGTGAAAGTTAAAAATTTGAAAATTATTTTTACATAAATGAAAATGAATAATTCGACATATTCACGGTGGTCTTTAGCTAACTTTTAATAAGAGTAGGAGATATCACACAGTAAAATTAGTTGACCAAGTTAAGATATATTTGATAGCGAATTCAGCTGTTTTCGCAAAAATAGAGGTTTTTCCAAACTTTGACCTACTAGCACTCAGGACTCCGACTACCTAGAGAGCTGAAATTTGTCCTGTGGGGCTACCTATCATGGTCCTTTGACGTGTCGGGCAAAATCGAATGTTTTTTAAATTTTATATATGTACATACACACCTGCTCAAAATAATAGGTACACCGTAGAGTTCAAAATTCAACTCAACGGAAAAACTTTTTATTCAAAATTTTTGAGAAAACAAAAATGCAGATATCTTTGTAGCCTTTATATGTATAAAAAAAGTAGAAATTCTTTAAAAATTATCATAAGGTACGAAAGTTGAGGTCAATGAATACTATTTGCTCAATTTTTGTGTGCTCAAAATAATAGGTACACCGGGAAGATAAACAGAAAAACAAAAGAAAATGTTAAAGATATGAACTTTTTTTACACTTTCATTATTTAGTGGGATACTTTTGATTAGAGCCTGGCAGGTTTCTTTGGGTATCTCATACCACATTTCTTGGACACACTCCCACAATCGCTCCGTATTTGTGAAAATTTTTTTGCTTCTTTAAGGCCCCCCACAGGTTTTCTATCTGCTTTAAATCATGTGACTGACTCGGCCAGCTAAACGCGTTGCCTTTATTGTCCTCAAAATATTTTTGCACAAACAGGAGGTGTGTTTTGGATTGTTATCTTGCTGATGGATCCAAAGCAAGGGCATTTTTTCCTCAGAATAGGGCGGCATTGCGTTTTCGAGTATACCTTTGTATTCAGCTGCTGTCATTTTACTCGTTATCCGGAATATAGGACCAATCCCATATTTAGGAAAACACTACCACACCATAATATTTCCGCCTCCGTGTGTAAGTTTTTTTTTTTGTGAATCTGACGTGAAACTCCTTGCTTTTAGGTCGTCGCACATTCTTTTCTGAATCATTTTCAAATTAATTAATCTTAGTTTCATCTCTTCTTAAGATATTACGCCACTTTTTCTGCCGTTCTGGTCATGACCAGTTTTCATGATCCTTGCAAAATTTAGCCTCATGCTCAATTTTTTTGTCCGTAGCAAAGGAACTTCTTTAGCTATGTGCCCAGGTAGGTTTACCTTTAGTGAACGTCGTCGAATTGTTTGAACGGTAACCGCGTCCCCAATTTCTGCTAAAATTGTCTTTGAAGATTTAAATATGCCTTTTTTTCGATATATTCAATATAAAGATCATCTGTTGGAGTGGTTTTTGATGGTCTATCACGAGCTTCTTTTTGCGGTTTATTTTTAAATACATTTTTCATAAAATTGTGAGATATATTCAGCAACCTGCAAGCTGCATCTTTTCTTTCTTTTTTCAAGTTTAAAGCCAATCTGTGTACCTCAGCAGATCAATTTGACTTACGACCCATCTCAACTAAAATTTTTTGCTGTTAATTCACTGCATTTTAAGATTTAATTAAAGAAAGCTCACCGTTATTCTAAGGAAAGCTCAAAAAAAATTTAAAAAAACAAATTATCAAACAAAAGTTTGAACCAACTGGCAGGTGTACCTATTATTTTGAGCAGGCAAATTTTCAAACTATACAGAGTAAGTCGAAACGTTCAAGACTTAGGGGAATTACATGATTTGTTTTACTGAAGATCGTGCTACCAAATTGTGTTATTCACATTACCACTACGATTTTTCCTCTATATTTTCAAAATATTTTTGTAATAGAGTTTAAGCTAAAAACTGAGAGGTGTACCTATTATTTTGAGCAGGTGTGTATATGTTGCACTACATAGTTTTGTTAACTTTTTTGTAATTATGTGAAAGTAAATACATTGAATACATCTGTTGGTTTCAAAACATTTTTACATAGCTTGTTTATATATTATTTCGTAATAGAGCAACAGAAACAACATAAATATCATGATGGAAAAAAGTGTCCCGTGCGACCCTGATTAAAATTAAATTACAATAAAAAACTAGAAATTAGTTTTGGACAAAATCAAAACCATTTTAAAGAGACATCAATGCACAACATTCTAAAATTAGTCTCATTGAAATATTGCCTCAGGTTTCGCTGAAATCGGCGTTTGAATTGTTTGTCGCGAAAACAACTTCTGTTTTTATCCCGTGCGACCGCCTTGGTTTTTTGCAATTATGTATCTTGAAAACGAAAAATTGCCCAAAATCAACCTTAGCCCCAATTATAGAGCTAGTTAAGAGCTATAAGTTAAGCCTATTGTCAAATTAAAAATCCGTTTTATTTTGATTTTTTTTTTTACTTTAAATGGTGTTACGGATTTCGATTTGTCTTTTGAAAATTATACGGGAACATACCTCAACTGAAGTTGTAATGTCAATTTTGCTTTCAGCCATCTGTTGGAAATAAGATAAACTTCAATTGAGCTAAGAAAATGATTGAAATCATCCGATAAAGTCTCCCAATCGTAAATTGACACATCTTTCTAGCAGCTCAACCAATAGAAATGCACACTCAGGCTTCCCTATTAACACCTTTTAGTTTTTAAATATATTTTTTTTAAAAAAAAAGAGGGGAGAACTTTCTGGTTTTTTCATTTTAATTCAATAAGAAGTACCTAATATTACCCTGTATGTAAATTGGAGTAATGCTAAATTTTGACCACCCTGTAGCTTTACGAAAAAGAAAAAACTTGTTAAGAATAAATTTATATGCATAAAACCTGCCAAAGTTAAAGAAAATGTCAAACCGGTTAAAAGGGAATAGGAGGCATTAACGGACCAATGCTGCCGTTGCTTAGTTTTATTGGTATGAATGTATGTAGATATAGAGTCTAGTAAGATTCTATATATTTTTTTATTGTAATTTTATTTAAATTTAAGTTTTGATATTGTTTTAAATTTTATCTTTTTTAGATTTTATTTTGAATGAAAATTTATATTTTGAATTGAATTTTAATTTTCTTACATAAAAACAAAATTTTTAATTCTTAAAAATTTTACAGTAAATATTATAAGTTGTTTCTATGTATAGTGTTTATGTGTTGTTGTTTATGTGTGTTGGTATTAAGTCACTACATTACTCCCCCTTCTAAAAAAAAAAATTGTGTGTGTTGTTTGTGTATGACTTTATGACACGCTATGTTTGCGGTTTATTCATAGTTAAGTCTTTATTTTAATTATTTATAGTAAAGTTAACCAGATGTTAGATCGTGGTTTTATCGTACTTTACATAATAATCAAAATATTGTGTTGAAAAGTAAAATGTGTATGGAGCAATGTATGATGTTGGTGTGTGTGGGTGTGAAAAGATGTTGGTGTTATTGTTGTTGATTGGATTGGTGTGGAGTTAGGTGTAAATGGTTAAAATACAAGTGTGTGTTATGGGTGCAATGGAGGATGTCTGCTGGTGGGCGATGGAGACGGGATCAACGACGGAATTATTAGAACTGCTACTTGGATTGGAAGTGTGATTAGCAGTCGGATAAAAGTAAATGGTGCCGTCAACATTTTCCTGATGCACATTGGTTGGTATTGTGGTCGGTATTGATGACGCATGTGGTGTCATGCGTGGCGAATACTCGATGGTGACTCGTTGCGCATGAGATTATTTCGTGCTTTAAGAGGCGTGGTCGTCATGCCGACATATGTTTGTGTTGTTGTTGGTGCTATGTTAGAAACAGCTGAATGTACAATTGAATCATTGACTGTTGATGTTGTTGATGTTCACTTCGGGCTAAATTAGTTAGTGACAATGCCGGCGATGTGTTGTTAACGTTACGTGATGATGAACTTCGTACGTTGTTTTTAGTTGACGCTAGACTATTATTACTTTTTGAGCGTTTTATTGTCTCTTTAGTTATGGTTGCTGCCGTTGTTACTTTTGGCTCTAAGTTTTGTTCCAATGGCTTTGGTGATGAACTACTAGTAAAATTGTTGCGAATGTTGTAAATGTATTGTATTTTATGACTATGATGAGATGAAATTATTCCGCTGTTCAAGAGATGTTAACGATAGAAATTTTGAATTCATTTGAGAAAATTTTCGTTGTTGCTGGTGTAGATATTGTACGTGTAAATGATGTGGTAATATCAATTGTTGGGCAGCAGTCGTAGTAATTTTTATTTTAAATTGGTGGGCAGCAGTTGTAGTGATTATTTGTGGTGGCCTTGTTATATTTGTAGGATTGATTGTATTTGCTGCTTTTTGAGGGTTTTTTTTTTATATTTTGCCTGGTGGGATCGCCAGTATAGAGTCTCTTGTGTGTTGTTTTTTATTTATGTTGGTGTTAAGTCACCACATTATTCCCCCTCCTCCCTTTCTGAAATTTTGTAGTGTTGGCTAGTAAATTGAAGTGTACTCTTTTGGTAGAATGGCTTGGAAGGGAGAGTGTTTGTGTATTTTCTTCATTTAGAAAAGCTGGTTTAAGTCTGTCTATGTTGATTGTAGTTGTAGTATTGTTTTTTATTATTTTAAAGAATTTTGGTGATTTTTCGATGACTCTGAATGGTCCATCGTATGGGTATTGTAATGAGTATCGTATTGTATCGTTTCGTACAAAAACGAATTTGCAGTCTTTTAATGTTTGTGGAACATGTGGTTGGAATTTTGTGTTATGATGTGAAATTTTTGATTGTATGTTGTTTATGTTTTCTTTAAGTTTGGACAAAGTCTCTAATGGTTTGAATGGTTCTATTTTCTGAACTGTTAGTTGTTGTGGTAGTCTGAGTGTTTGACCAAAAACCATTTCAGCTGGTGATGTTTTAATGTCTTCTTTAACAGCTGATCTGAGACCTAATAGAATTAGGGGAAGTTCCGAATACCAGTTTTTCTGATTATTAGAGGCTATTAAGGAAGCTTTAAGTGTTCTGTGGAATCTTTCTATTATTCCGTTTGCTTGTGGGTGATATGCTGAAGTTGTGATGTGGTGAGTACCAAATGTTTTTATAAATTGTTTAAATGTGTGAGAGGTGAACTGAGGTCCTCGATCAGAAGTGATCTCGAGTGGGACTCCGAAACGTGAAATGAATTCTCTGTTGAAGGTTTCAACAATTGTGGTGGTATCAGTATCTTTTATTGGGTATACTTCGGGCCAACGTATATTTCTGTATTTCTGTCTATGGCAGTGAGTAGATATCTATAATTATTTGATATTGGTAAAGGACCGACCAGATCGATGTGGATATGTTCAAATCGACCGTGTGGGATATGTATTTTATGAGGTAGTGTTTTTGTGTGTCTGTGTACTTTTGCTCGTTGACAGTTAACACATTCCTGGGACCATTTGTTGATTTGTGAATTCATGTTGGGCCAGAAGTATTGTTGTGTTATCAGTCGTCTGGTAGCTCTAGTTCCGGGATGAGAAATGTTGTGTATCTGTTCGAATATTTTTTTACGAAGTGTTTGTGGTATGTATGGACGGGTATCTTTTGTCGAGTGTTCACACCAAATTTTTATGTTAAGGAATGGAATATCGATTTGTTTAAATTTGTATATGTTTTTGTTCATTATGTCGTTTAGTTCTGAATCGTTTGTTTGTTCGATGTGTAATTGTTTTAGATTGAGGTCTGGTGTTTTTAGTTCTTCTACCTCGTATCTCGATAGAGCATCTGCAACAGTGTTCTCTGTACCTTTAATGTGTAGTATTGTGTTGGTAAACTGTGCGATGTATTCTAGGTGACGTGTTTGTTTTGGACTACGTTCTGTTTTCGAGTTAAGTGCGTTAATTAGTGGTTTGTGATCGGTGTATACTGTGAATGTGTTGCCTTCTAAATGGTGTCTAAAATGTCTAATGGTTAAGTATATGGCGAGTAGTTCACGATCGAATGTGCTGTATTTTGTTTCAGTCGGTGAAAGTTTTTTAGAAAAGAATGCTAGTGGTTCTAATTTGTTATTGTGTTCTTGTTGCAGGACTCCACCGACTGCTGTGTTAGATGCATCTACAGCAATTGATATTTTCGCTTTATGTTAACATGGTTAAGCAGTGTTTGCTTAGTGAAGCTATCTTTTATTGAAGTAAATGCATTTATAGTGTCTTTTGTCCATTGTAATTGTTTGTTTTTGGTTTTTGATGCGTTGGTTACCATTTGATATATTGGTCCTAGTGTGTTTAGGAATGCACCTGTGGTAGTAGTTGGTCATGCCGATAAACTTTTGCATGTGTTTGACTGTGGTTGGTTGTGGATAGTCTTGAATGCACTGTATTCGTTCTGTGGATGGTTGTATACCTTGTTTTGAAATGTTGTAACTTAGGAATGTTATGTTATCGACTCCGAAAACGCATTTATTTGGTTTGATGTTGAGTCCGTAGCTATTGAGCCGTGTGAAAACTTGTGTAAGATGTTGTAAATGTTGTTCTTCTGTTTCGCTGGCAATAAGAATGTCGTCTAAGTATACGAAAATGAAGTCTAACCCGTTTAGAACTTCGTTTATGAATCTTTGTTTGCGCTGAGCTCCTCACGCCGAAGGGCATTCGGAGGAACTCGAACATTCCGAAAGGTGTAGTTATTGCTGTTTTATGAATGTCTTCAGGAGCCATTGGTATTTGGTGATAGGCTCGTATTAGATCTAATTTTGAGTAAATGGTTGTGTTGTGTAAGTTTATTGAAAAATCGTGTATGTGTGGTAATGGGTAGCGGTCCGGTACAGTTATTGTGTTAAGTCTTCTGTAATCTCCGCATGGTCTCCAGTCGTTTGCTTCATGTTTAGGAACTAAGTGTAATGGAGATGCTGTCATGGAGTTAGACGGTCTGCATATGCCAGCTTTGACTAAGAAGTCAAATTCTTGTTTGGCTATTTTCATTTTTGGTAGAGCTAGTCGTCGAGGTTTGTTGTAAGGTAATTGTTCTTGTGTTGTAACATGGTGTACTGTTTTGTGTTTGATTGTTGCAGTATAATCTGGTTCTGTTGTAAGTGCTGGGAATTTGTTGAGTAACTGAGTGTATTTGTTGTTGATTGAGAATAATTTTGGTAATGGTGTTTCTGTGTACGCTGAAATGGCGTTTATGGATAGTTTAGTCAGTGGATCAATGAGACGTTTGTGTTTTAAGTCGATGAGTAATCCGTATTTTGTTAAAAAATCTGCGCCTAAAATTGGTTTCGAAATGTCCGCAATTAAAAAGGTAAATGGTAAGTCACGTCTTAGTTTTAGATTTAGTGTTAGTAACTTTTTACCGTAAGTTGCTAATGAGGTGCCATTGGCTGCTGTCAAAATAATGTCGGACTTTTGTTTGTGATTTTTGAATTTGGATGATGGGAGTACAGAAACTTCTGCTCCACTATCAACGAGAAATTTTAAGTTGTTTGTGTTGTCGTGAATGAAAAGACGGCGTGTAAGTGTTGTGAGAATTCCGTCATCAGCCGTCGCGATGATGGAGTCTTTTAGTTTAATGCATTGTGTTGGACGAATGAACATGGTTGTTCGCATCGTCTGGCGTTTTTACCAAATTTATAATGGTATTGACATAAAGGGATTGGAGAACGTTGATGAGAGTTGTTTTGGAAGTTATATCTGTTTCTAGAGAAACCTCTTGATCGAGAGTTTGAACGTTGGTATGATCGTTCATGATTTCGTTCTGATTTAATTGATTCTATCTCTAATGTTAATTTGTTGACTTTATCAAGAAGTTGTGAGGTTGTTTATTTATGTTGGTGTTAAGTCACCACATAGATATGGCGTGAGTGGCGGACGGACAAGCGGCATCATGCGATAGAAAGAGTTGCTAAGAAGTTTTTAAAAGCGTCAGTTGCGAAGAAAATTAAAAACCGATAAGACATAAGCAGCGGTCCAAAAAGTTGTGCGGAAAATTAACAAAATAATTCTTTCATTGAATTATAAAGAAAAAACTTTTTAAAATCGAAAATTAACTAAAACGTGAAATGTGAGAAAAGTTTTAAAACAATTAAATTAATGGAAAACATTTGTGGAGTAAAACGCACTTAAATTCAGTGTATCGCAAAGAAAAATCGAAACGGGAAAAAGTCGCGACTAAAATGGAAACGAAAAGAAAATTCGTTCATAAAATTTGACAATCCAAATCTGAGTGAAATTTAAGAAGAAAACTATTAAGTGAAAATTTAAAATAATGTGTATGAAAATTCCCCTTAAAGAAGCGTATGCAAAAGTTATACGCATAACAAAAGTAAAGGGGTGGAAAATACAGTGAAAAAATTTAATAATGAAAAATTACATAAGTAATTATCATTATATGAGCTACATAAGAATGTAGAGAGCAACAAAAACAATAAACGTGTAAAAGAGCAAGCAAGCGATAGAAAAAGACAAGAATCGAATGGACACAAAGCAAAAACAAAAGAAATTGAAACGAGTGAACATTTGAAAATAAAAAAAATATAAATAACACCTGACTAATTTTATTAAAATTTAAAAAAATTCCTTGACCAGCAAGGTGCACACAAATTAAAACAAAACTCATTTTATTACAAATTAAAACAATTCCTTGACCAGCAAGGTACACATAAATTAAAACCAACCCTCAACAATGACAAAAGCAAAACACCAGCAACGACAAGCACCACCAAGTAAACCAAACCAAGACGTACATCATCAGCCACCACCAGTGTACGAAAATAAACAGTACAATTCGTTTTGTACCGAGCTGAAGCGCAAAATCTTATTTATTTTCATTAGTGTGCAATCCAATGCATAAAACAATATCAGTACAAAACAGAAATTTGTACTCGGTAAGCTACAATATAAAAAAGGTTTTGTGCTCTTCGTTTGTTTGAATTTGTTTTGCATTTGTGTTTGCACCGTAGCTCGTACATTATAAATTTAAATTGTCAGTCGTGTTTTGGGTCGGTATGATTTGCAATTGTTTCGTTTATTTTACTCATCAGCAAATTGAATTAGTGATGCCACCGGTTTGCAAAACTTACTTACTTACACTATAACAAATCTTATGAGAAAAATAGTAGTAAACATTGAATAAATTAATTTGTATTTTACCAACCAGAGAACGTCATTGAGTAGCTCTCTGAGGGTTTTGGGCCACTTCCAAAAATATGAGAAGTGTATGTGCATTGACCCACTTTCTGAAATTTTTTTTTTTCAAACGAAAGATAGCTCAAAAATAGTTTTGGACATAACTAAGGGAGGCTCGGGACCCTGTAAAGAAACGGTTTTTTCCCGAAAATGGGTCGAAAACGGGTACCATGGTTCGGTGACCCATTTTCGGGTCAAAAACGCTTCTTTCCAGGTTCCCGAGCCACCCTTAGTGATGTCCAGAACTATGTTTTGAGTAATCTTTCGTTTGAAAAAAAAAAAAAATTTCCCGAAAATGGGTCGAAAACGAGTTCCATAGTTCGGGGATTGGTCGAAAATGGTCCTAACCATACTTAGGGGATAATCCTGATGTTCAAAAGCCATTTTGGTCCTTTCCCCATTGTTTCAAGGAAAAATTTGTTTTATTTGTTTTTTTTTTTTAATTTCAATATGTAGATAGAGTCATTATTAAATAAGCATTAAATTTTTTTTTATTATTTTCTGAAAAAGTTGAAATGTACTTGTTTTCTAATTAAGCTGCGTTTTATGTTTATTTTTTTGTCGCATAAGTCAAAAAATTCGGTAAGTATCGAATCGGGTGGCAACTTATGTTTGACATGCCTTAAGCTTCTCAGAACTCAAAAATGCTCGCTTCACATATTAACGAACTGATTTTGTTTCGTTCCCTTTCACAGAACATAATGAGAATAAATTAATGTTCTGTGCTCAGAGACGTACAAAAGAAGAATGGTTGTGTGCGTTCTCTGTTTATGAAAAGTATATGTACTCGTTGGAACTTCGGCTCGCTAACTTTATTAGGTGAAATAAAAGTTTTGTGTGTGCACAGTACAATACTGAATTGTACCATAGTGTACATTTTCGTACACTGGCCACCACCATAACTACAAACGCAGCATTCGTAAATATGTATTTTATATTGCAATTGCAAATTACTAAGTATTTAATTAGGTATTTTAGGTCTATTTTTTATTGATACTTTGTTTCTTTAACAATTAAATTAAATTTGACAAGAATGTCTTAAAATCTATTTGTTAATTTTTTTTCTAAATTAAACTCAGTCTTTAAGATAAATATTTAAGTTAAAAATTAACTGAACTAGTTCAAGCTTTCTTAATAAGTTTTTTTTTGGTAACTTGTAATAGTTCTTATTAAGACAAGTTTTTTTTTTGTATTGAATTTGCTTTGTCGACTATTGAATTGAAAATTAAAATTGACTTCAAATGTCAAAGTTTAAAAAGTCTAAAAACTATCTCTTCTTATTTTAAAGAAAAATAAAACATGGATAATTGCTAGATAGATGATTTGGGGGAGGTGCCATAGATGAGTGACCGTGATGCCATAGGCATAAAAATTTAAGTAAAAATCAAAACGTGACCTGTGGTTTTTATTCCTCTGCTACCCATTGGGATAAATTAATAACATGTTTGTTTTTATGCAAATAAATTTTTTGAATTTCTATGCGTACGCCATACAGCGGCAAAGGGAAAACCGCGCCCTAGCCGGGGA
This sequence comes from Meiosimyza platycephala, assembly GCA_963662105.1. NCBI lineage: Eukaryota > Metazoa > Arthropoda > Insecta > Diptera > Lauxaniidae > Meiosimyza > Meiosimyza platycephala. The sequence goes on from OY759209.1 coordinate 39,839,356, forward strand.
GATATTTTATATATATTTTGAGTGTTTCTTTAGTTTGCCAGGCGTAACAATGGGTACGATGGTCCCGTTCGACACTATGAAAATGCCCATATACAAAGCAAATAATAAATTTGTGCTTATAAAATAAAAAAAAGCACGTAATAAAGAAAAACTGAAGAGATATGACGAATAATGAAATAAGGAGACCCCTAAGCCACCAAAAACAATTAAAAATATTTTTTAAATAATCTTAAAATAAAATATTTTCTTAAATCTGTGCAAATCCGTAAAGTTGTTACTTTTTGGGGAAAAAAAAAATTTTTTTTTAACTATACACTGTTTCTAAATATTGGTTCACCTTCAGATAAGTTATGGACCAAAACTTTTTTTTCATTTTTGTTCGTTTCTGTTCCATAACTTTTTGAACATTTGTTCAAAACGAGGTACCAATGCAAAATCTTGATTGTCTTGCTTATATGAAGCTGAACCAATATCTAGAAACAGTGTGCCATAAGTTTGAAAAATTTTTTTTTTATAATGTGGGCAAATCCGCGAAGTTGTTACTTTTTGAGGAAGAAAAAATAGTAATTACCGTTGAACATTTTGCAACAGTATGTTGTACACCTAAATCTACCAGGCAAACAAGGTATTAACGTTGTTCAATTCATGAATGTGCTATTGAAAAATAAGAAATTTTATTGCCAGGAAATCGAATATGTACCATATACTTATATGCCCTAATATCTTATTTATTTTTGAAGGCACATTCAATTTTGATAACTAGAATTGTTTATTTTGAAGAAAGGATCATATTTATAGAACAAAATTCGTGATCAAAAACATGTTCAATTTTATATAAACCAAAAAATTAAAAAAATTTAAATTTACAAATAAGTAGAGACACTTATGTTGGAGGCTGAATTTCAGAGACCATTGATGGCATAGTCTCAACACTTTAAGTAACATATAGGTTTGTGTGCCTTCTTTCGTTACCCAAATTCCCGAGACGCTATTTGAAATGTTCAAAAAGTTATCAGTGAGAAAAGATTGTGAGATGTTGAAAGAGACACATTGAAAGTGGAAATTTTCGACGTTTTTATACCTAAGTATCATCATATTCATACATTTTTTGCAAATTCAATTTTTTTATTTGGTAGATATGTGGCTTAAGACAAGAAAAGTAACAACTTTACGGATTTGCCCATAAAATTACGCTCATTGAAATATTAGCCATAAAATTAACTTTTATTTAGTAATTTGTATTTTCACTTTTGCCTTGAATGACAGCTCGAAGTATTTTTTGAACACTTTGTACCAAATTTGTAATGATACGTTCGGGTATATTATGCCATTGCTGTTGCATATCATTCCAAATGTTTGGGATGTTATAGCAGCTCTTTATTGGAATTTTCCTGTCCAAGATCGACCACAAATATTCTATTGGGTTCAGTCATCTTTCCATCGATTTTTACCAAGTTCCCAATACCTGCGATCGAAAAACAAACCCAAACCAAAAGGGGCCTTTCTCCGCGTTTAACGGCAATTTGCGTAAGGTTTAATTTTAAGTGATCTTATACTGAATGATAGGTCTGGACGCATGGTCGGCGACTATGGGGGGCAAAGCACTTTTTGCCTCCTCAAAAAATATTTTTTTTTCACGTAGATGCTACCATTACTGCCATTCAAAAGAAACAATTTCATTTTGGTAGTATTAAAATACTGATCGAAAATTTAAGCGAAACTATTGCAAGCTTGAGAGATGAATTCGCAGTGATTTGGAGTGAAGTTGATAAAGAAAGAGTTTTCGTAGGCATTGAACTACCACAAGAAAAACTCAACAGAAAAGTTCCAAAAAAGTTAGATGATTCGAATAATAATGCTAAAGATTGTTTCCAAAACCACGAAGAAAAATTCAGAAGTCAATACCATGAAATTATTGACAATATTGTGAATTGTTTGAATGCAAGGAAAGCTTTCACTTTTCTTAGCCATGCGAAAAGTTTCCTTTTTGGAAATGACAAATTTCAAAAGAAGTTATCAAGTTTTTTGGACCATATATTGACAAGGATCGACTAATTTTACATAGAAACATGCTCTTAGATATTTTGCGAGCTAAAAAGTTAGTGACCAAACGAACTCAAATAGCAAATCTTTGATAAAAAATTTCGATGACTATGTACGTTTTTTGAAAAGTGATAAACACGTTTTAGATTTGTTACCAGAATTAAAGAAATTTGTCAAATTGATGCTTACGTTGCCTGTGACGACATGCACAGCCGAAAGATCGTTTTCGACCTTAAGAAGATTGATAACTTATTTAAGGAGTACTATAACCCAAACTGGGCTTAACTCTTTAAGCATTTGCATGTTCATTCCGAAGATGCATTGAATGTAGATTAAAAGAAGATTGCGAATGAATTCATAGAACGATGTGAAATTAGACGTAAAACATTTGCATTGTCATAACAAAAATTTTGAAATGTGTTGAACAATAAATTTTGATTACAATTGTGAATTGTATACTCTTCATGTGTTTTCATTTTGTGTTTGTTGTGTTTTACTTTTACATTTTCATACATTTTGATGATCATGATTTTACAACCCTCCCCCCCCGCATGAAATATTAATTGAAAAATTTTTTTAAGTTTGCCCCCCTAATATTTATAAGAACTCTCCGCCTCTGTCTGGACGGGTATTATTTGGTCTGATGAGCCAAAATTTGAATTAAAAACTGCATAAAAATGTAAGAGTCTGGTGTAAAACATCAGATCGATTAAAACCAAACCTCATGCAAACGCGGAGATAGGCCCTTTGGTTTGGGTTTGTTTCTCGATCGCAGGTATTGGGAACTTGGTGAAAATCGATGGAAAGATGACTGAAGAAGCTAACGTAAATATTTTAGAAGAAAATTTGAATGCCAGTGCAGAAAAAATGGGCTTGGCGTTACTTTTTCTGAACGAGACAATGGCCCCAAGCATACTTCATGTATTGCAAAATAATTTTTTGTAAGAAATTCAACTAATAAATTAATCTGGATTGCACAATCACCAGATCTGAACCCAATGGAATATTTGTGGTCGATCTTGGATAGGAAAATTTCAATAACGAGCTGCTGTAACATCCCAAACATTTGGAATGATATGCAACAGGAGTGACATAATATACCCGACCGTATCATTACAAATTTGGTACAAAGTGTTCAAATAATACTTCGAGCTGTTATTCAAGGCAAAAGTGGAAATACAAATTACTAAATAAAAGTTATTTTTAAGGCTAATATTTCAATGAGCGTAATTATATTTAAGAAAATTTTAAATTTATACTTTCATTTGTCGTCGTGATTTATAGCAGACATTAGTTTAAGTAGAAATTTTTTCGAGCTGTTATTCAAGGCAAAAGTGGAAATACAAATTACTTAATAAAAGTTATTTTTATGGCTAATATTTTATTGAGCGTAATTATATTTAAGAAAATATTAAATTTATACTTTCATTTGTCGTCGTGATTTATGGCAGACATTAGTTTAAGTAGAAATTTTTTTATTTTAGATATTATAAGATCATTATGAATTCGTAATCCATTTGAAACCGTAATTAAGAAAAATAAACATATTTTTATTTTGACTTAATAACATGTCCCAAAAGTTTAAAAAAAAACATGAACTTGACATTTATACTTTCAATTGTCGCCTAGTGTAGCTGACTCAAGTTGACTTTTCGGTAAGTCCCGTTTCAGTAAAAGGGGTGATTTTAGCTTGTAAAAAATATTCTTCGCTAAAAATTAGAAATCGTGAAATGGCGAGTAAATGTGTAAAAATAAAAGTTTATTTTTTTGTTGTGTTCGCGGCCAAGTAAGGCAACCCCAATTCATTTGAACAGAAAATCTTACTTCGCATATTTGCTTCTGTATGCGAGGATGCTGTCGATATAAAAGATTAAGCATAGAGACAGTGGATGGTTCTTTAATCCATGACCATGAACCAACATGCCTTGCAAAAAGTATTGCATCAAAAGAATTATTAATAACTAATATTTTTTTTAAATGGCACTACTTATACATAGATTATCGGGCATTTCACGCGAAACGGACAGGGGAAATGATGTTCATGTTTCCAATTTCAGATATATTTGAATATGTTGTACCTGTATATGTCCTCGATACAGAAACAAAATATTTTTAGAATGGCAACACTGGTTTACAAAATATGGGTCTTTGAAAATTTGAGGAATGGCAATGTATGTACTACTTCAAATGCCATTATTCAGTTTAAAAAAAGTCTAGTAAGATAAATTAACCACTTCATACTTCGTTTCCTTTTCAACCTCATAATTGGATTTTGAAAATAAAAAAAAATACACTGAACAAAATGATAAATATATTTTTTGTGGTTTTTTACAAAGTTCGCCATACAAAAACCGTTTTTTTTAGTGCATTAAAAAAAGCTTATATTATGTTTATACTTCGTGCCAAGTTTGATAATGGTCCGCCCAGCCGTTTTGGTGCTATATGCATTGCAATGCCGAAACCCGACGCAGCTCCGTTCTCGCGTCGAGTCGTTAGCACGACTTACTATTATGTATATTGATATTTGGCTTATGTTCAGTTTAGCTCCCAATCGAAATTGATTATAAACCAAATATTTTATTATGTGCTTTTGAATTTTAAGAATAAATATGGAATCAAAAAGTGTCGCTCTGATTTGGTTTCGGAGATATAGCCATCGAAAGTTGCGGATATAGATTTTCTAAAAATCAATATAAGTCATAAACGATTTCCAAAATATGGGTGTGATATAAAAGGTAATTTAAAAAGCTACAATTTCAAAAATTTTTGAAATCCGGCTCATAGTTTTCGAGATACTACTACGATTTTTCTGAAATTTAGACCAATTTTGTTTTTCAAAAAACCGTTATTTTTCCAAAAAAAATCCATTTTAACCTACAGTTTTATTAACATATTTATAAAGCTCAATTCATCCTCTTCAAAATGGTGTACGTTAGGTTAGGTTAGCACTGGAGATGACAATTGTCATCATAACTTAGGCCGCAGTTGGGCCCATTGTTTATCGAAATTTTTATAAACTTCATAATGGATTTTGGACACTTTTGAGCGATGTCTTCAAAAGAGTCGAAGAAGTGGAATCCGAATACCTTATAGCGCCGATTTGTCAGCGCTGGGCATTCACAAAGATAATGAAAGACAGACTCTTCGACGACAAGATCTTTACAGATTCTACAAATATCCCCTACGTCAGAAAGTCCTAGTCTTGAGGCATGCTTGCCTATAAAATAGTGTCCTGTAGTAACACCTACGAAGATTCTCAGGGTTTGTTTGTCTAATGAGATCACTTTTCGCGTTCTATTAGCATCATAAAAAGGTCAGATTGCCCTCGACGTACAACATGTTGTCAGGTTAGACCATCTCGTGTTAGCTCAATTTATACATTTTGAATCAATACCTGCGATCGAAAAACAAACCCAAACCAAAAGGGGCCTTTCTCCGCGTTTAACGGTAATTTGCGTAAGGTTTAATTTTAAGTGATCTTATACTGAATGATAGGTCTGGACGCATGGGCGGCGACTATGGGGGGGCAAAGCACTTTTTGCCTCCTCAAAAAATATTTTTTTTTCACGTAGATGCTACCATTACTGCCATTCAAAAGAAACAATTTCATTTTGGTAATATTAAAATACTGATCGAAAATTTAAGCGAAACTATTGCAAGCTTGAGAGATGAATTCGCAGTGATTTGGAGTGAAGTTGATAAAGAAAGAGTTTTCGTAGGCATTGAGCTACCACAAGAAAAACTCAACAGAAAAGTTCCAAAAAAGGTAGATGATTCGAATAATAATGCTAAAGATTGTTTCCAAAACCACGAAGAAAAATTCAGAAGTCAATACCATGAAATTATTGACAATATTGTGAATTGTTTGAATGCAAGGAAAGCTTTCACTTTTCTTAGCCATGCGAAAAGTTTCCTTTTTGGAAATGACAAATTTCAAAAGAAGTTATCAAGTTTTTTGGACCATATATTGACAAGGATCGACTAATTTTACATAGAAACATGCTCTTAGATATTTTGCGAGCTAAAAAGTTAGTGACCAAACGAACTCAAATAGCAAATCTTTGATAAAAAATTTCGATGACTATGTACGTTTTTTGAAAAGTGATAAACACGTTTTAGATTTGTTACCAGAATTAAAGAAATTTGTCAAATTGATGCTTACGTTGCCTGTGACGACATGCACAGCCGAAAGATCGTTTTCGACCTTAAGAAGATTGATAACTTATTTAAGGAGTACTATAACCCAAACTGGGCTTAACTCTTTAAGCATTTGCATGTTCATTCCGAAGATGCATTGAATGTAGATTAAAAGAAGATTGCGAATGAATTCATAGAACGATGTGAAATTAGACGTAAAACATTTGCATTGTCATAACAAAAATTTTGAAATGTGTTGAACAATAAATTTTGATTACAATTGTGAATTGTATACTCTTCATGTGTTTTCATTTTGTGTTTGTTGTGTTTTACTTTTACATTTTCATACATTTTGATGATCATGATTTTACAACCCTCCCCTCCCGCATGAAATATTAATTGAAAAATTTTTTTAAGTTTGCCCCCCCCTAATATTTATAAGAACTCTCCGCCTCTGTCTGGACGGGTATTATTTGCTCTGATGAGCCAAAATTTGAATTAAAAACTGCATAAAAATGTAAGAGTCTGGTGTAAAACATCAGATCGCTTAAAACCAAACCTCATGCAAACGCGGAGATAGGCCCTTTGGTTTGGGTTTGTTTCTCGATCGCAGGTATTGGGAACTTGGTGAAAATCGATGGAAAGATGACTGAAGAAGCTAACGTAAATATTTTAGAAGAAAATTTGAATGCCAGTGCAGAAAAAATGGGCTTGGCGTTACTTTTTCTGAAAGAGACAATGGCCCCAAGCATACTTCATGTATTGCAAAATAATTTTTTGTAAGAAATTCAACTAATAAATTAATCTGGATTGCACAATCACCAGATCTGAACCCAATGGAATATTTGTGGTCGATCTTGGATAGGAAAATTTCAATAACGAGCTGCTGTAACATCCCAAACATTTGGAATGATATGCAACAGGAGTGACATAATATACCCGACCGTATCATTACAAATTTGGTACAAAGTGTTCAAATAATACTTCGAGCTGTTATTCAAGGCAAAAGTGGAAATACAAATTACTAAATAAAAGTTATTTTTAAGGCTAATATTTCAATGAGCGTAATTATATTTAAGAAAATTTTAAATTTATACTTTCATTTGTCGTCGTGATTTATAGCAGACATTAGTTTAAGTAGAAATTTTTTCGAGCTGTTATTCAAGGCAAAAGTGGAAATACAAATTACTTAATAAAAGTTATTTTTATGGCTAATATTTTATTGAGCGTAATTATATTTAAGAAAATATTAAATTTATACTTTCATTTGTCGTCGTGATTTATGGCAGACATTAGTTTAAGTAGAAATTTTTTTATTTTAGATATTATAAGATCATTATGAATTCGTAATCCATTTGAAACCGTAATTAAGAAAAATAAACATATTTTTATTTTGACTTAATAACATGTCCCAAAAGTTTAAAAAAAAACATGAACTTGACATTTATACTTTCAATTGTCGCCTAGTGTAGCTGACTCAAGTTGACTTTTCGGTAAGTCCCGTTTCAGTAAAAGGGGTGATTTTAGCTTGTAAAAAATATTCTTCGCTAAAAATTAGAAATCGTGAAATGGCGAGTAAATGTGTAAAAATAAAAGTTTATTTTTTTGTTGTGTTCGCGGCCAAGTAAGGCAACCCCAATTCATTTGAACAGAAAATCTTACTTCGCATATTTGCTTCTGTATGCGAGGATGCTGTCGATATAAAAGATTAAGCATAGAGACAGTGGATGGTTCTTTAATCCATGACCATGAACCAACATGCCTTGCAAAAAGTATTGCATCAAAAGAATTATTAATAACTAATATTTTTTTTAAATGGCACTACTTATACATAGATTATCGGGCATTTCACGCGAAATGGACAGGGGAAATGATGTTCATGTTTCCAATTTCAGATATATTTGAATATGTTGTACCTGTATATGTCCTCGATACAGAAACAAAATATTTTTAGAATGGCAACACTGGTTTACAAAATATGGGTCTTTGAAAATTTGAGAAATGGCAATGTATGTACTACTTCAAATGCCATTATTCAGTTTAAAAAAAGTCTAGTAAGATAAATTAACCACTTCATACTTCGTTTCCTTTTCAACCTCATAATTGGATTTTGAAAATAAAAAAAAATACACTGAACAAAATGATAAATATATTTTTTGTGGTTTTTTACAAAGTTCGCCATACAAAAACCGTTTTTTTTTTAGTGCATTAAAAAAAGCTTATATTATGTTTATACTTCGTGCCAAGTTTGATAATGGTCCGCCCAGCCGTTTTGGTGCTATATGCATTGCAATGCCGAAACCCGACGCAGCTCCGTTCTCGCGTCGAGTCGTTAGCACGACTTACTATTATGTATATTGATATTTGGCTTATGTTCAGTTTAGCTCCCAATCGAAATTGATTATAAACCAAATATTTTATTATGTGCTTTTGAATTTTAAGAATAAATATGGAATCAAAAAGTGTCGCTCTGATTTGGTTTCGGAGATATAGCCATCGAAAGTTGCGGATATAGATTTTCTAAAAATCAATATAAGTCATAAACGATTTCCAAAATATGGGTGTGATATAAAAGGTAATTTAAAAAGCTACAATTTCAAAAATTTTTGAAATCCGGCTCGTAGTTTTCGAGATGCTACTACGATTTTTCTGAAATTTAGACCAATTTTGTTTTTCAAAAAACCGTTATTTTTCCAAAAAAAAATCCATTTTAACCTACAGTTTTATTAACATATTTATAAAGCTCAATTCATCCCCTTCAAAATGGTGTACGTTAGGTTAGGTTAGCACTGGAGATGACAATTGTCATCATAACTTAGGCCGCAGTTGGGCCCATTGTTTATCGAAATTTTTATAAACTTCATAATGGATTTTGGACACTTTTGAGCGATGTCTTCAAAAGAGTCGAAGAAGTGGAATCCGAATACCTTATAGCGCCGATTTGTCAGCGCTGGGCATTCACAAAGATAATGAAAGACAGACTCTTCGACGACAAGATCTTTACAGATTCTACAAATATCCCCTACGTCAGAAAGTCCTAGTCTTGAGGCATGCTTGCCTATAAAATAGTGTCCTGTAATAACACCTACGAAGATTCTCAGGGTTTGTTTGTCTAATGAGATCACTTTTCGCGTTCTATTAGCATCATAAAAAGGTCAGATTGCCCTCGACGTACAACATGTTGTCAGGTTAGACCATCTCGTGTTAGCCCAATTTATACATTTTGAATCAATTTTGGCCCTAATAAAGGCTAGTGGTTTCATAATGTTAGATTCAGAAATAATGTCAGCTTTAGAGCCTTTCCTAGCAAGCTCATCTGCAGTTTCGTTGCCAATGAAGTCGCTATGTCCAGGCACCCAACACACGGTTAAGTTGCAATTTCCGCCTATTTCACATAGTGATTTCTTGCAATCTAGGACCAAGCGAGATTTGATAATATTAGAGCCAACGGCCTTAATGGCTGCTTGGCTATCGACGTATATAACAAAACTGTCACTACGCTCAAAAATTTTAGATTCAATAATTTGGCATGCCTTCCAGACAGCAAATATTTCCGCTTGAAATACACTACAGTAGCAGGGTAAAGCAAAAGATTCCCTGATGCTTAAGTCACAAGAAATAATTCCTGCCCCTGTACCAGAATCCATTTTCGAACCGTCAGTGTATATTTCTTTGGAATTCGAAATAGGAGTCCAACCCTTCCTTTCAGGTATTTTCGCTTGAAAGTTGGTGTTCCAAAAATGGTGTTCCCATTGATACAGATCTAGTGAGCGAGCTACCTCCTAGTTCTGACGAAATCGTCCTGTTCAGAAGCATGTTTTTAACAATTAATTGAACACATCCTTTCGTGCCAATGCGGTTTAGGGCCGCAATCATGGCGCTAGGAAGAATATTGTTGAAAGCTCCTTCTATATCAATAAAGGCACCAAGTGTAAATTCCTTATGGAAAAGAGATTTTTCGATAACAGTCACAGCATCATGCAGAGCTGTTTCTGTTGATTTCTCTTTCATATATGCATGCTGATCATTAGATAATCCATAAGCTGCGGCTTTATCGCGCAAATGATAATCCAATAATCTCTCAAAAGTTTTTAACAGAAATGAAGATAAACTGATAGGTCTAAAATCATTTGCTGTTACATGGCTAGATTTTCCTGCATTTGGAATAAAAGAGACTTTAATAGATGATTTATCAAAATTTAATAATTGATAAAAAGCCAAAATTTGCGGTCGAATTTATCATGAAAATAAAATTTTAAAAAACCTTATTGACCGCAAAGCCCGTAATAAAACAAAAACACAAAAAAAAAACAAAATTTATTTGATTTTTTATTTTATTTATATTGAATGCATTTCGGTTCACAGCAGAGGAACCATCTTCAGCAATTGTCGTTAAGCACTGAGTTTAGCAACTAAGTCAGAATACAAAACAAAGTACTAATTTAAAAAAGAAGTAAAAAGAAAAATTCTCAAGACAAAAGTAAAAACAATAAGACAAACGAAGCGTTTATATTGTATATGTAAACAAACAAAACAAATTAGAAAACATTAATCCAAAAAATAATAACAATCATTTATTGTTATTTTTTATTTAAAACATTAAAAAGTGGTGAAATAATTGGACCTGGTTCCAAATTCATCAGGTTATCAGACTTGGAAATAAAAGCTGACTCACATGCATCTAATTTATAAGGATTATTAACCTTTTTTAATAACGAAACGTTTGCATCAAATGAAATAATTTTATGTGGATTTATATTGTTTTCGTTATAAACATGTAACGCTATCGCCCTATCAATTTCTTTCTTACGCACTCAACGCAAGTGTTCGTCAAATGACCGCTTGAGCGCTCGTCGTGTTTGCCCGATATATTTGTGCTCGCAGTCTGTGCAAGAAATTTGGTAAATGCCGCTGCGTTGTTGTATCATAGTTTCGTCTTTTGTTGATCCCAATAAAAACCGAAGTTTGTTATTGTTGGTGTACAAACATCTATGCCGGAGCTTTTGAAAACTTTTCTCAATTTGTTGGTAACACTTGGTGCATATGTTAGTGAGATGCGTTGAGATGATGCTTTTTCTGTTTGACCAAAGAGCGTGCTTTTGCTTTGGTTGCGTAGTTTAGTTGAGATGATCAATTATTGAAGTTTTAAAACCGTTTATGTTAGCTATGAGTTTGATTTTCATATATTCGTTTGTGTATGCTTCCGCTGACAAAGGTAAGCGACATAAACGGTAAGCCATGGATTGAAAAGCAGCTAATTTTTGTTGATATGTGCAAAAAGAATCTTGGGATATATATCGATCAGTTAAAGTTGATTTTCTATAAGCAGCAAAATTTACTGTCCTATTTTTTCGTTTGATTTCCAAATCAAGAAAAGAAAGCGTGTGTTCTTCGCTGTCTTCTTCTTCAAAAGTGAATTTGATAGTAGGAAATTTATTCTTAATTATTTCAAGGAAACTGTTGTTCCGGATTTCTTTTTTTTTCAAGACGCGGGAAGTACGTTAAGGGGTTGTCAACGCGATTGCAATTCATTAAACGATACGGCAACATACCTCAGTTGAAGTGCAAATGTCAAATTTTGATTTTAGCCTCCTGTCGGCTACATTAGAACCTTCAATTGAGATATGAAAATGCTTTAAAACCAGCCGATAAAATCGCCCAATTGCCATTTGACACCTCTTTTGACTTTTGCCCAATAGAAACGCACATTGCGGCGTCTTTATTAACACCTTAATCTCCTGTTAAAGGAAAAAAGTTCAAAAGGGTTTTGATTTTGATTTTCTTGCACTACTATTATTATTCCCACTAAAATTAACGTAAAGATGAACAAATGTTACCACCCTGTATCCATAAATATATTTTAAAGAAAAAAAAACTATATGTACCACGCCTGTCAAATAAAAGAAATGTCAGACAGGTCAAAAAGGCTAATGTTGGCACTAATGGGCCAAGGCTGCCGTTCATTTTTTTTGGTGGGCAAGCGACATCACGCGATACTAAAGAAAAAGCGAGTTGCTGTGTGGTTTGGCGTACAGGCGTCAGTTGCCGAAAATTTTAAACGCGTAAAGTCGCAAAAGTTGCTGAACATTTTTAAAGCGAACAGTTGTCGGCGGATTAGTTGTGCGGGCGAGCAGAAAAAAAAAAAGTAAAACTATCGAAGAAACAAAAAGACTTATTTTTTAAACAAAAAGAATCTAAAAATGGATTAAAAATAAAAATCGAACTTCAGTTGACGTGGAATAATAAAAAAAAAATGAAATTGTGATTAGTACAAAATATAAGTAGAACAAAATTTGCAAATTAACTAACTAAAAGATTTAAAATGTGGTGTGAATCAATTTTATCGTATACAAAAAAAAAATTACGCATTTATGTTTTTTGCTCCAAATAGCTTTAATAAAAGTGCAAGTAAAAACAATGTAAAAGCTGCAGAAAGTTTTTTCTTTTACCTCAACGTTCAAACCTAATAACAATAAAATTTTTTTTTCGTGCGGCTCCAAGAAAATTTCAAGTGGTTGCTGCGGCTGACTTTTTACAATCCACAACTAAATTCAATACTAATGAAGTGGAAGCAAAGTAATTAAACAAAATAATTAATAATTTTTGGAAATTTAATTTTAAGAAAAAATTATTCACTCCACGAATGAATGGTGTGGGCGTTTGACAAATTAAAGAATAAAAAGGCCGACGGGTAAACAAAACACTATAAAACCAGCGATTTAAACGTTACTAAGTAAAATTAAAGGCTAGCCGCGTTTAAATAAAGTGCGTTATTGAACTTATTAAATAATTTATAAAACAAATTAAAAAAATAAGTCTATGAGGACTAAAAGTTGCTCCGCAATGAAGCGAAATCACATTTACGCCAAACAGAAAAGGAAATTATAAAATAATTTAAATCTCCGCTAAAATTAAGACGATGAAACAGCAGCAATAAAAGCTTCCATAAATAACAACCTTCAACAATTAACAGAACAACAGCAACCAGAATCCACTACGTTGCGGCAGGGTACCCTGAAATAAAGCTAAGTTTAATGTATATTAGTTTATCGTAATTTAATAAAATGTAGGCTATTTATTCTGATATTTATAAAAAGACAAAGTTACAGGTGTTAAATATGTGAAAAATTAACATTCAAGTTGCATTTAATTTTACGTTTAAATTAACTTTCAATGTGCGTATAATTTTACACAAGAAAATTAATTTCAAGAAAGTTTGTAAATTTTTGCCGTATGCGCATTTCAATTTAAGAAAAGAAGTACTTTAAATTCTACTATTGGAGTGAAGATTAAATACCTTAATTTCTTTGCAATTTTTTTTTTTTAATTTCTAAAAATTAATAGTGAACACCTAAGTAACTAGTTTTAGTTATAGATAACTTCTTAAGTAACCCTATATACGGTTAATAAAAATATATATGTACGTTTATATGAAATATTGCAGTAAAATTTGCGATAAAAGAAAAATCAAAATTTTGGAAAAGGTATTAAAATCGACTTTAAATGTCCAAGTTAACAAAAACTAAAAATTGTTTCTTATTATTTTAGTTAACAAAAGATGGATATTTGCTAGGCAGTAGATTTAGGGGAGGTGCCATGAGTTGGTTCACCGCGATGCCACCGTAAAAGTTTGAGGAAGGGACCTGGGGTTTTTCTGCTCCCCGTTAGAAAATATTTTTTTTTAAAAAATTTTACATTTTTGCTATGATGCGCCATAAGTGGCAATGGGAAAACCGCGCCCTAGCCGGGAATGACTTCGGTGGACGATGCCGAAAGTTTTGTGAGTTTCTTTTCCTACAATTTGCCAGGCGTAACATAGATGGCGCCCAAAGGAAGCAAAATTCTTCCAATTTTGTTTTTGATTTTTTTTAATTTTCGATTTTTTTTTTTTTGAAACGCAGGGGCATTCCTTGAAAAAGGGATGACGGGGTTAGCGATCCTGCGTATCCCAGCGAATCCAGGAAGCGTCTGTACCCACATTGGGCGGCTTCCTGGTCAGCGTCTGTACCCACAGTGGGCGGCTGTACTTCACACCGACCCTCATGGCGGCGGTCATCCCGTGTTGGATTGCGTTTCCAGCGCGGGCGGGGTCTCGCATCAGTCCCAGTTACTGGACACCTTTAAAACCGGTGCTGCGTGCGGTGCGAGGCTCGGCTCGTGTTGGGGGGGCAACATGTCCAACGGGGGGGTGATCCTACCATAACGGTCGGTGAACCAATTATTTTAGTTTTTGAGAAAAAAAAAGGAAAAACATTTTTTTTTGTGTTTTCTTTTTTTTTTGGGTGTGCCCCTTGCATCGGCATGGGTGAGGCCTGGTAGCATCAGGACGTGATGCCAGAGCCGGCCCATGTTGGTGTAGGGTAGGCGCACGACGGGAGTAGCGGATTTTCTAGTTACGGGTCCTTTCTTGTTGGCATCGCGGTTTATTCGCGCTGGCATTTCCCCTGATTAGCAAGTCATATTTTTTGTCAAAAGTTTTTTTTTTGAAATCCTAATGATTTTTCTTTGCGGATATTTACAATTTACTTTTTTTTCCCCATCCGATACTTTTTTTTATATATATATATTTTCTCATTTTTTTTATTTAAATTTTTTTTTTTCCATTTAAATCATTCTTTTTTTAGCGCTTACTTTTATTTGACCTGACAGGGCTTTCTTTAAATTTAGATCTACCTTTTTTATTATTATCTCATTTATTTTGAAGTTTGATTAGTTTATTCAACACTTCGAAGGCTTACGTTTTCCCTCCTTGTAAAAATAACTTGTAATTAGTTATAATTACAACAAAAACTTTTTTTATTATCTCACATTTATTTTGAAGTTTGATTAGTTTATTCAATACTTCGAAGGCTTACGTTTTCCCTCCTTGTAAAAATAACTTGTAATTAGTTATAATTACAACAAAAATTTTCTTTACTTTTTTTATTTTTTATATTTTTCTTCCGGTCGTTCGGTTCCTAGAGTGGCACTATATTTATACTTTATGAATAGTATGCATAATACTCGATCTACTCGAGGAACTAACACCAAAAGAACCCCAATTAGAGGTAGAGGTAGACCCACTAGTAACGACGCAAGTACGTCGAGTTCTAACCGGTCATTTGTTACTTCCAGAAACCCTCGAGTGGTGCATTCACCAGCTAGGTTTTCGACTGCTTCCATAGTCAGTATTGAGCGTGCGCTCCAAGATCCTGCCATTGTAGAATTTTCTTTGGTAGATCAACCAGAATCCTTGACAGTCCAGCCTGATCCTTCGGTAGGTCAACCAGAACACTTGGGAGTTGACTCTGACGGGTCAAAACAAAATCTACTCGAAATTTCCAATTTGCAATTTTTAAATACAACGCGTTCGGAGCTAAACCTTCAAAACCCAAATTTCGATATGGCCGATTCAGAGCCCGAAAATTCCCCTGAAAGTGCTCTAACTCACGACAATCAAGAAGCAACCACAAGCGTAAGTGCCGCTGCGATGGACTCTCTCGTCAGACTTCTGAGTCAGGCAAACCTTACCAGCCAGGATGAAATGAAAAGGGATCTACAGGATATGAGATTCAACGTTGATAGCCTAAATAATAGGATGTCTGCTCAAGCCCCACAATTTTCCAGAGGCGATCCTCAACCTCGTCCACAACCGGCTTATACCCCTAGGGTTGAAAATTTTCCAAGATTGCAGGACTGGAAAATTTCCTACGATGGATCTGGCAACGTCGCCGATTTCATTTTCAAAGCCGAAACACTTTGTGAAAGGACGAGATGCTCTATTGATCATTTGTTCCTAAACTTTCATGTTCTTTTAACGGGGAAAGCTGAGAAGTGGTTTTGGCAATTTAGCTGCCAAAATCCTACTGCTAACTATCCTCAACTTTGCATTGCCATGGAAAAACAATTTGGCAAGTCCGAAGACGATCACGAAATCATTCATGAAATGTCGTTAAGGAAGCAACATCTTAAAGAATCCTTCGATGATTTTTATGATGATATGGTTTCGAGAAACTTTCGTATGAGTCGGCCTATGACAGTTAGGGTGTTGGTCAAAATAATAAAAAAGAATCTCAACGCCAATCTGAAATGTATGTTGTTTGATAGCAACTCGACGAGTCTGGAAGGATTTCGTGAGGCCGCCCGAAGGGCTGAACAGGTGCTCTCTGAGACTAAAAACCAACCATCCTTTTTTAACCCGCAAAGGCAGGTACATGAAATTGACATTGTTTCAAATGATGAAAATGGCAATTTTGAATTTGACCCACAAGTGGAAGCGTTGCAAGTTTCTCGCCGCTTTTCTAAACCAGATTATTCCAAAATACAATGTTGGAACTGTTTGCAGCTCGGACATTCTTATATTTATTGTCCTGAGGCGATAACCACCATTTTCTGCTTCAAATGTGGACAAAAAGGAGTATTAACTCCAAAATGTCCAAATAACCACCAGGGAAACCACAGACAGAGCGTGATGGCCACCGGGGACACACGTTCTTCCCGACCGACCCCGAGTTCAAATTAAACTCAAACTTACCGAATTTTGCCAATTTATCTCCACCGAATATTGAAAAAATTAAAATTTTGAAACCTTTCTGCCGTGACTTTGCGTGTCAAACAAACACCGATTTCTTAAATTTCCAAGAGCGTGAAATTCGCTACGAAGTAGCTAAAAATCGAATTTTAAAAAATGAGCTCTGCTTCAACAAAAAGTTGAGAAAACAAAAAAAGTGCAGACTAAGATACAAAAAACGCAAAAGTTACAAAAAAATAATAGAATCTACCAAACTTGCTGTTAACGGCGATGATCGTCCTTTTGCCAAAGTGAAAATCTTTGATGAATATTTAGTTGGCTTGCTGGACTCAGGAGCCAGTGTTTCTGTTTTGGGCAAAAATTGCCTGACATTTGTGGAAAATCACAAAATTTCTATAAAACCTCTGAAAACGTTCCTATCTACGGCTGATGGTAAAAAGCAAAATGTTATAGGTTATTGTGACCTCGCTGTTACCTTCAAAAATGTAACAAGAAACATTAATTTTTATATTGCACCATCACTCAGCCAAGAGGAGTATTTTGGAGTAGATTTTTGGCAAGCATTTGCTCCAAGGCAAGAAGAAGCTTTCCAAGAAGTTGATAGGCTATTGGGCATGGGAGTAATCGAGGAATCGAATTCACCATGGTGTAGTCCTGCTGTTTTGGTGCGCAAACCAGGAAAAGTAAGGCTCTGTATCGACTCACGCAAGCTCAATGATTTGACCAAAAAGGATTCTTATCCGTTACCCCATATCAACGGGTTGCTAAGTAGGCTAAAAGATACATTTTTTATAAGCGGAATTGATTTGAAGGATGCTTTTCTTCAAATAAAACTGTCCGAATCCTCTAAAGAAAAAACCGCATTTGTTATCCCTTGAAGACCTTTATATCATTATAAAGTTATGCCCTTTGGGCTGTGTAATGGTCCACAGACAATGAGCCGTCTGATGGACAAGGTCATTCCATCGATATTGCGTGAAAATGTATTCGTCTATTTGGACGATTTGTTGGTTTGTAGTTCAGATTTTGACACTCACATGAAGTTGTTGCGCGAAGTCGCCAAATGTTTGAGGAGCGCTAAGCTGACCATAAATGTGGCCAAAAGCAAATTTTGCCAAAGGGAAATCAAGTACCTAGGGTATCGCATAGGTCATGGATGCTTGAAGGTGGACCCTGAAAAGGTAAAAGCCATCGGAGAGTTCGCTGAGCCGAAATCCCCTCGTCAAGTAAGACGCTTTATTGGCATGGCCAATTGGTACCGATCCTTCATAAGTAATTTTTCAAATTTGGCTGGTCCATTGACAGATTTTCTCAAAAAGAAACCAGGTCGTTTTCAGTTGACGAACGATGCAATTGATTCCTTTAAAAAAATTAAAGTTGCTCTTTCTTCAGCCCCTGTGCTGGCTCAACCAGATTTTTCCATTCAGTGTGACGCGTCTCGTATTGGTGTGGGCGGTTTTCTCTTCCAGCTTGATAATGACGGCAAGGAACACCCCATTGCGTTCGTGTCTCAAAAGCTTAATAAAGCTCAACGTAACTACACAGTTACAGAGCTTGAATGCTTGGCCGCAGTAGTGTGTATAAAAAAGTTTCGCCCCTACATTGAGGGATTACCTTTTCGAGTCATAACTGACCATTCGAGCCTTAAGTGGCTTATGACTCAGAAGGATTTAAACAATCGACTGGCGCGCTGGAGTTTGGCATTGCAGTGCTTCGACTTTAAAATTGAGCACCACAAAGGTTCTCTAAATGTAGTTCCAGACGCTTTGTCTCGCTTCGATGTAGACGAAATTTCTACACCAAAACTTACGTGAGATATTGACCTTTCTTCACCCGAATTCAATTCCACTGAATACCAAAACTTACGCAAAACAATCATTGAAAATCAAACCTCTTTGCCAGACTTGTGCATCAATTTAAATGATAATCTTATATACAAGCGTGTCAAATTCAGGCGAGGAATTGAAAACGAAGAAAGTGATTTGTGGAGATTATGGTTGCCTAAAAGTTTGGCTGCAGAAGCTATAAAGTTTGCTCACGACTCAATTTCTGGTTGTCATGGCGGCTATGTCAAAACACTTCCGAGGGTCCGTCAAAAATACTTTTGGCCTTCCATGGTAAAAGACATAAAAACGTACGTCGAAAACTGTGACATTTGCAAATGTGCCAAACCAACAAATAAAATTTTACGACCACCTATGGGTCAATCTTTTGTAACGGAACGTCGTTTCCAGCGACTTTATTGTGACTTTTTGGGTCCTTATCCCATGAATAAAACCACCAAAAACACTTCTCTTTTTATTGCTCTTGACCATTTAACAAAATATATTTTTCTTAAGCCAATGCGTGCTGCAACCACTGCAAATGTAATCAATTTCTTTCAAACGGAAATTTTTCCATCTTTTGGCGTGCCTCAGTATATCCATAGTGATAATGGCAAACAGTTCATATCGAAAGATATGCAACAATTTTTCTCGGACTATGGCATAAATCATATTAAAACTGGCCTCTATTCACCGCAGGCTAATGCCTCTGAGCGTGCTAACCGCGAAATCATTGTAAAGCTAAGAATTTTTCTGGAAAATCAAACTGATCATTGTAGCTGGGATCGATATATACCCCAAATTTTCTCGATTTTGCGCAGCGACTACCATTCAGCGATAAAGAGTTCTCCCTACTTTGCTGTTTTTGGACAGAATATGTGCCAGCATGCCTCGTCTTATGAATTGCTCGGAAAGCTCAATTGTTTAAATACAGGTGATTTCGAAATCGAACATAATTCTGATCGCCTTAATCGAGTGTGAGAAAAAATTTGCAAAAACTTGGCAGTTGCACACGAAAAAGCAACCAAAACTTATAACACTCGATCTAAACCTGTCAATTATCGCGTAGGCCAGGAGGTTTTTAGAGAAAATATTAGCCAGAGCAATTTTGCAAAAGGCATTAATTCTAAATTCAACAGGAAATTTTTGAAGTGCCGAATTAGGAGGAAAATTGGAAGTGCGCTGTATGAATTGGAGGATTTAAATGGAAATTTTATTGGAACATTTCACGCGGATAAAATTCAACCCAAACGCTTTAAGTCATATATATTTGATTATGCCCGGCTTTACGTGGGTCGTGCCACACGTGTATTTCTAAATTTTCAATTTAAAACACAGTTTTTTTTCTCTTTTCAAAAATCTTTTTTTTTACAAACAGTTTGGGATAATAATTTTCTCTTGAAATCCATTTCCTGTTTGTTCTATCAACTAAAAGTCTTTCAAGAAAGTTTGTAAATTTTTAAAAAGAAAAATCAAAATTTTGGAAAAGGTATTAAAATCGACTTTAAATGTCCAAGTTAACAAAAACTAAAAATTGTTTCTTATTATTTTAGTTAACAAAAGATGGATATTTGCTAGGCAGTAGATTTAGGGGAGGTGCCATGAGTTGGTTCACCGCGATGCCACCGTAAAAGTTTGAGGAAGGGACCTGGGGTTTTTCTGCTCCCCGTTAGAAAATATTTTTTTTTAAAAAATTTTACATTTTTGCTATGATGCGCCATAAGTGGCAATGGGAAAACCGCGCCCTAGCCGGGAATGACTTCGGTGGGCGATGCCGAAAGTTTTGTGAGTTTCTTTTCCTACAATTTGCCAGGCGTAACACTGTTCACTCGATCTCTTTTGATAACGGTAAAGGTATCATCTACATATCTATGCCAAATACGTGGTAATTTTCCTTCCTCATCCAGATCAGATTCAAATTTACTCTTGAATGCTTCAGCTACATAAGGTGATAAACTGTTGCCCATGCTACAACCAAAATTGTTGGTGTAAAAAATTCCTCGGAATTGAAAAGAGTTGTGTTTCATGCATAGCCGAACGCAATCAATGTAAGCATCAAGTTATTCTGGTCTATCAATTGGAACTGAAGGAAAAAGTGCAGTGACATCAAATGAAATCATAATCCTCGGAATTGAAAAGAGTTGTGTTTCATGCATAGCCGAACGCAATCAATGTAAGCAACAAGTTATTCTGGTCTATCAATTGAAACTGAAGGAAAAAGTGCAGTGACATCAAATGAAATCATGATTTCATCGTCTTCAATTCAATGTCCTTGACTTTGTCTACAAAGTCAAACGTGTCTTTGACAGCGAAATCATTGAAATTTCCAAATTTCTTCATGTCACTTACCAACCATTTTGCTACTTTAGTTAAAGGTGAATTCACGTTCGAAACAATTTTTCGCATTTTATCATCTGCTTTGTGAACTTTCGGTAAACCATACATTAATGGGACAGATGGATTTGTTACTCGTAAACGGTACTTGTTTATATTAAACACTCCGTTTATTGTATCAATCGCAATTCTGGCATCTTTCATCACTTTAACTTTAACTTTTTTCATTCTAAGGGCAGGAAGCGTAAAACTAGACAGCTCCTATAAATAACCTTCAACCAACTCAGAAGGATGCAAGAGGCTTCTTGAAACATTTTAGGAATGACACAACCGAGCCCTGGAGATTTATAAGGTGCAAAAGAACTAATAGCTAATCTAACTTTTTCGTCAGATACAATAGTTAATGTTAAATTCCAGTCTTCGATCTCATTTTCGGTTATCGAAGTACTATGGAAATTTTGAAAACCTGATGAGTTTTCTGGAAAATGTACATCAAAAAGCAAATTTAGTGTGTCTTTCGGGGACTCAGTCCATAACCCATTTGGACATTTCAGGCAGCTTAATGGTAATGATTCTTTAGTAAGAATTTTCCTGAGCCTTCCCGATTGGTTGATGCTCTCTATTGAATTGCATAGGTCACGCCAGGATGTACGTTTCGCAATTCGAACAGTTTTCTTAAAAAGTCTTAAATGCAATCTGTAAACTGTCCAGTCCACTGCAGAGCCGCTTTTCCGTGCAACGTTAAACAGCTTTCTTGCGGTGGTACGACTTATTTCATTCCACCAGGGTGGTAACTTATTTTTTGAGGTTCTACGTAGCAAGACTTTTCAAAAGCTGTACGTAATTTTGTTGTAAGGTCGTTCACAACCCTGTTAATTTGCTCTGGGCTTTCCAGCTTTTCCATTTTCGGAGGAGCTAGGTCCTTAGCAAGAAAATAAGCAAATTTCGACCACTTTGTTTTCAAAGGATTTCGAAATTTAACTTCTTCGATTTTAAATCGACAAATAGAAAAAGTAATGTACCTATGATCAGATAAAGTGGCATTATCAGAAACGAGCCAGTTATCAACTTTCAGTGCATTAGACTTTGTGATTAAAGTAATATCCAAAACTTCAGATATTGCATGAGTTACAAAAGTTGGTTCGTTTCCTTTATTGCAAATTAAAAGAGAAGAATTAATAATAAAATCAAAAAGAGACTCACCATGGACATTTATACCTGTACTGCCCCATTGTGTATGATGTGAATTGGCATCAGCAGCTATCGCTAAATCCGATCCCCGCGAGACAGCCCAGTTATAAGCTGCTACAACTTCTGCAGTGGGTGCTGGAGATCCATGTGGAAGATAAGCAGACGCCAAAAGAAATGGCCTGCATCGGCCATCATCAGCGCGAATTACAACTACATAGATCGTCAGTGCATAGGTGAGGTAAAAGAGAAATATTTATGTCGTTACGAGCCAAGATGCAAGCTCTAGCCCTGCCATGATTTGTAGGTGGATTTTGAAAAATTTTGAAGTCGCTATGGTTAAGACCACGAATTCTATCTTCAGAAATCCATGGTTCCTGAATTTAAGCGACATCAAGGCGTTCCTCAGCAAGAAACGCTAAAAGAGAGGCAGAGGCTGCCTTACAATGCTGGAGGTTGATTTGGACAAGTCTCATCCACGGTCTCTGGCCACTCTCTCGCTTTTTCTCAGCCCGAATAATTCGTAACTCCTCAGTCGCTAACTCGGGGTTTTGAAATTGGAGCAATCTCAGGACTTTCTCCTATTCAACTATGGGCAGAGGGATGAAAAGTCTTGCCCGAGGTGGCTTCGGAAGATCCTTCCGAGGAATAACCTTGAGCCCATCCATCTGAGGCACGCATGATGTGATAAAATCGAGAGAGTATTGATCCATGCAGTCAATTACTCTGAAACCATGTTGCCAGCTCATGGCATCAAATTGAGGTGACCGAGCGTCTGGCGAAGCGGTACAGAGGTCTATGAGCTTATCCCTAAGGAAAGCTGTTATTAAACCCCATCTATCCTCTGGGATAGTACCGTTCCCGTTACCCTCATCTACCAAACTAACTTTGAAGCATTCCTTTGCTACATCGCTAAAGGTGCTGCCTTTACCTGCCTTCGGAACCTTTTTTGGTGAAACCATTTTCGGCAAAGCCTTCTTCCGAAAACTCCGTCGAGTGATTCCTTTTACCACTTCTATGAACGACAGGACAATTTTGCACTTCTGTAGAGGTGCGAATAATTTTGGAAATTTGGTTCCTTTTTACTAAGCACATCTTTAGCCCACGCTAAAGACTTTGTTTGAGCCTCAGAAAGGCAGCTAACGGTGTTGAGCCGCTTAACAACAAAATTTGCAGACCTAACATCTCGTCGGGCCTGCTAACGAGGAGTAAATACTCTCTTAGACTCACCTAAACTCTTCATCTTCGAAGAGCCAGTGGATGCTAGTTCTGCATTTCCACAGGACTCGCTATCCTGAGGCGTTTCAATCAGCGTCGGTGGTGGACTGCGCAGAAGAGCCTCCTCATCAATTTCCAGCGCTTACGGTGTTAGCACTCATTACTTTTAAGTAAAAATCACTTTATTAATAAGCGAACCGGACTCCTGCACACACGCACATGTATACATTATATACACACATACACATGAACATGTATGAAAGAATCTATATGCATGCATGCAAAAACCATTCAAAAATGAAAATATTTTTCAGTTTAAATAGCAATGACATGCACACACTATGCGCATAAAAATAAATAATTTTTTTAAAATTTATTAAAATCACGAATTTTTTTTTTAAATTTATTAAAATTTATTAAAATCGCATAATTTTTAAAATTTATCAAAATAACGCGGAAACTTTATCAGTTTATATTAATATTTTTTCAGTTTCGTCGTGTGCATCATTTGTGCTTGACGTGTTTCTGCATTCGCTCTATTCCTTGGTGTGATCAGTGAATTTTATTTTATTTGAATAAACTTGGATTTCCATATGTGTACAAAATGACAGCAATATGACTTCGAAAACATTAAACCCAAATAAACGAGCCAGGAGTAATTACTGGACTCCTCTACAGGCCTTATCTGATGATTCTGATATCGAATCAATTACTGAAAAAGTGGAAAAACCTAAAAAAGTGTTTATTTCTCCAATAAAAGTGCTATCAACAAACATTGAGTACTTTCATAAGCTATTTTTTGATCAAAAAGTGTTAAAATATCTTATTAAAAAAATCTCCATGGGTATTAAAATAATTTGTGAAACAAAAGAAACATTTAATTTAATTATTACAATATTAAGAGAGCATAATATTCAGTATTATGTTCACGACGACAAGCAGGTACGACCTTTTAAAGTTGTTCTGTTCGGTTTGGACTCTAAAACGGCTCAAGAGTTGAAGAAAGAATTAATTTCTCTTAAACTTAAGCGCGTAGATGTAAAAAAAATAATAAAACAATATTCTAATTACAAGGATACGTTGTACATCGTGTACTTTGAAAATGGTTCGGTTAAGTTGAATGACCTTAAACAAAATTTTAAGTCACTCTTTCGTACCATAATTAGATGGGAATATCAACGAAAACTAAAAAACAAAGTAGTGCAATGTCATAATTTCCAAATGTTCGGTCATGGAGAAAGAGGCTGCAATGTTAAGCCTAAGTGTTCAATATGCGCAGGTAGACACAAAACTGTCTCTTGTTCACAGGCAGGCAAAATTAATGTGCAAATTGCAATAATAACCACAAAGCAAATGATATTTGTTGTCCAAATCGCGAAATGTTTCTCTGCATTAAAAACAATGCTAATGCTAGTAAAACTAATAAAAAGGCATCAACTGCAATCGGGTTCAATAACATGAGCAATGACTTCAATTTTCCGTCGCTACCTGCTAAGCGCAATAACAACAATGGAGTAATAATATCCAGAAATCACAACAACAATAACGGCGCTCACTTAAGAGCAAATGCTTCTTTTTGGCTATCCCACAACATTCTCATGATGAAAGAGTCGCAGAACAATAATTTATTTAGTGAAGAAGAAATAACCCCGTTGACATTAGATGTTGTAAATAAACTACAATCTTGCAGTAATAAGCAAGAGCAATTCAATCACACAATTAGCAATTGAGTACTTGTATAATAATTGTAAATAATGAATGTGTCAATGTTAAAAATTATTATTTGGAACTGTAGAAGTATCCGTACCAAAACTACTGAATTATTTGATTTTCTGATAATGAATGATATCGATATATGTTTTCTTTCTGAAACATGGCTTAATGGTTTGATTAAAATATCAAACGCAAATTGTATTCGAAAAGATCGTGAAGATAAAAATGGTGGTGGAGTTGCTATCATAATAAAAAACTTGTTGATTCATCAGAATTACATTTATTTAGTATTTATTTCCCGGGTGGTGCAATTAATAACAACAATAAGTCAAAATATCGTAGAGATTTAAGAAAACTTCTAAAATGCAGTGGAAAATACATTTTGTGTGGCGACTTTAATAGTAGACATAGGAATTGGGGTTGCATTCGTGCCAATTCTTGGGGCAATAACCTATGTGATACAATCTCACTTCTTCCTTATGACGTTGCCTATCCAGATCATCCCACGTACATCCCTGCCTCGGCAAATGTTTACCCATCTACTCTGGACTTAGTTATTACGAATATTCCAGACTATATATCAAAACCAGCTGCCCTTAATCAACTTAGTTCAGACCATTTGCCTGTTAAATTTGACCTTTACTTATACGTGCTCTTGTTTTCAAAAACAGTACTTCAGTATAAAAAAGCAGACTGGGAAAAGTATAAACTCTGCTTAAAGAATGATTTAAAAAATTTACCTTGTGATATTAATGAGCAGCAATAATAAAATTGATCAAAGAGTCGAAATTTTCTCAGATAGCATTTTGAACTCTATTAATGTTGCGGTACCATCTAAAAATATAAAGTCAGTTTCAAGTACTTTGCCAGAAATCATTTTCGTCAACAATGGGTAAGGTATAGGCAAGAATCAGATCGGTTTGTAATGGCTAGATATAACGTATATATTCGTCATGAAATTTCAAAACTTAGGAACACAGAATGGAATAATAAATTGGCTTCATTAGATAAATGTTCAAAGCCTTTTTGGAATATCTCAAAGTGTTTAAAAAAGAAAAAAATGAAAATACAGCCCATCAAAAAAGATGGAAAAATTATAGTTTCAAATTTAGCGAAAGCAAATGCCTTTTGTGAAACTTTTCTTGAAAATCACAAGGTATCTGAGAACTTAGGCACTTCTGTAAACAATAATTTAGTAAGCTCTGTATATAACAACTTTAAAGACATTTCAATTGAAACTTTGTCGAGTGAATATGTTTCTAGTAATAGTATTAAACTATTAATCAATGAGCTACGTCCTAGAAAAGCCTCTGTATTAGACGAAATCAAGAATTTTATGATAAAACATCTACCTGAAATAGCTGTGATATATTTAACTTTTATAATTAATTCTTGCATTAAATTGCAATATTTCCCCAATACCTGGAAAGTTGCAAGAGTTGTACCAATTCCGAAACCGGGTAAGCCTCTTGACTGTGCACACAATTACAGACCGATAAGCCTCCTTAGTAGCCTTGGTAAGGTGCTTGAAAAGGTACTGAAAGTAAAACTATGGAAATTTATTACTGAAAATAATGTTATGCCGAATGAGGAGCTTGGATTTCGACCTTTTCATAGCACTGTGCATCAAGCACACAGATTATGCAAACATGTAAAAGATAATTTCAGAGAGAGTAAGTCTACTGGCGTGTTTGGACTTGATGTTGAGAAAGCATTTGATACCGTATGGCACAAAGGTTTAATTTTTAAAATGATTAATTCTAATTTCCCCCCTGCAACTAGTTAAGTTGATTGATAGTTTCCTCTCAAATCGGTATTTTTGCATATGCTTAAGTGATGAATTTTCAGATCTGTTTCAGATTACCGCCCGGGTTGCCCAAGGATCTGTATTGGGACCTTTATTGCACCTAATTTACTGCTGTGATATGCCCAAATATCCCGATTGTTTGTATGCAACATACGCTGACGATACTGCAATCTATTTTTCACATGAATTTGGTCAACATATAGTGACTAAATTACAATGTGCTTTGGACGAGTTATTAAACTATTTTAATAAAATGGAAAATTAAGGTTAATGGTGGCAAAACTCAGGCTATATTTTTCACAAGAAAAAGAAAGCAGCAATAATTAATAATGTCCAAATCGAATGGCAGAACTCCATAAAATATCTCGGTGTGCATTTAGACCAAAAGTTGACCTTTCCTGAGCATTTTAAAAACATTAGATTAAAGTTTAATAAAGCAAAAAGTATGCTGTATTCTTTAATTAAAAGAAATTCGCAACTAAGCAATGAAAACAAGGTCATCTTAAGAAAAGTTGTATTTTAAGGAATAATTTTATACGCATGTCCGATTTGGGGGTCTGGTGCAAAAACGCAGATTAAGAAGGTGCAAATTTTGCAGAACAAACTATTAAAGATGATGCTTAACTTGCCTTGGTATTATGCAACCAAGCAACTACATAGTGAAAATTATATAGAAACTATATCTGAAAAAATTGAAAAAATGTCTGAAAAATGCAAAATATTTGTGATATTTATGGACAGTATATATTAACGTATTTATTTATAAACTTATTTATTTATTTTTTATTTTTTTCAAGTATTCATTTAATTATTCAATTATACATACATTTATTTATTTATTTATACATTACTATATTATTATTAATTTTACTTTTAGTTATTATTATAAGTGTTTGTTTATTTACTAAGTATATGTATATTACGTCACTTATTTATTTATTCATTCACTTATACATTTATTGAATATTCGTTTATTTAGTTATTTATTTGTTTAAATGTCTATTTATTTATTTATTTATCTATTTATTTATTTATCTATTTATTTATTTATCTATTTATTTATTTATCTATTGCTATTATTTGGTTTTTTTTTTGTTTGTTAGTTTTTTTTTTACACCAATATTTTTTCTTTTTTGTTCCTTTTTTTCTTTATCTATTTATACTTTTTTTTTGTTTTTTTTTTCTTCTTCTATTGGAGGTTTTGGGTAGCCACCCTCCGTTTAAATTGCATAATTATTATTTTTTTCTTTTTTTTATATACAAAACAAATATGTTTCAGAAGAAAAGTATTTATACTAAATCTCTGTAAATTGTGTGATAACAATATGTATTATAACGATTTTTGCTACAAATAAATAATAAAAAAAATTAATATTTTTCCACGGGTGTAAAAGGCAAAAATTCACAAAGTGAGGCCAAGCACAAGGAGATGTAGAAAATAACAACAAAGCACAGTGTTGTTCTTGTGTAATTACGGTGCCGCACCCACAAGCACATACAAATGCAAGATATGTATGTCTCTTTGCTTCAATTGTGAATATTTACTTATAATTATTTTTATTTGGAAGCAATTAATTAATTAAAATTTTTTAGTTTTTGCACTCGCTGTTTTATTTTTATCAATAATCGCGGCACAAAACAAAAATTTTAACACTTTATGGAACCAAACAAAAACGATGATTTTTTTTTGCACTTTTCCGCGCCGAAAATCCGTTTCGATAAACTTTGAATTTTTCTTTAATTAAACTACGCAAATGATTTTCTATCAATTGATTTTGATATTCACTTTACCGAAATAAATCGATATTGAAATTTTTAAAACCTTTTAGACAAGTAATTTTAATTAAAAACTTTAAGAAGTCGCGAGCTCGAAGGTTTTTTAACTTTCGTCGCGTAGGGTTGCCAAACGATCTTGTCAATTTTTTAAATTTTTTTGACTTGATGTCATATCTTTGACAATTCATTTGCTTTAAAATGTTAGTTTAGGAAATATTATAGACTAATACGCGCCTGAAGGCCGCCGTGAAGCCGGTGTTGGATCAAAAAAATTTACCAAACTTCATCAAAATAATTTAAATTTTTTTGCTTAGAAAGGGTTAATATCACACATTTTTCTTTCAGTGTTACACCATTTTGAAGGGGATGAAATGAGCTTTGGAAAAATAACGGTTTTTTGAATAACAAAACATATTTTGGAAATCAATGTAGGCGTTTCTGACTTATATTGATTTTTAGAAAATCTATATCCGCAACTTTCGATGACTATACCTCCGAAACCAAATCAGACACTTTTTGATTCCATATTTATTCTTAAAATTCAGAAGCACATAAGGAAATATTTGGTTTATAATCAATTTCGATTGTGAGCTAATAAATTTTATAGTATAATTTTATAGTTATAATTTTTACACACAAAAATAATGTTTATTCAATAAAAACTTAAATAACTTTTTTATTGAATAAAATTTTTTTTTTGGGTGTAAAATTTATAGCTAACAAAAGGTAAAAGTTGATAAAATTATACAAAAGTATGTAACTTTGAAAGATCGTATCTCAGCTAATTTTCATCAAAAATACTTTTTTGGATCATCATTTTGACGGAAACTACGTCACCTTTCTTTTCTGTGAACCAATAAGTTACCTAAATACACTCAGAAAAAGGTTATACCAAAAATTTGATTAAGCACAACAAATTGAAAATTTTCGGTTTTTTTAAATACATAGTCTTTTTGACTTAACATATTTAAAAAATAAGTTTTTTGACTTTACAAAGTGCTATACAACAATAAAAAAATATTTTGAAAATTTTTTTCTCGGAAATATTTAAAGTTAAAGTTGGAATTTCAGAATAAAAATCTAAAATTACATGTTTTAAGTGTTGTAAAATAGAATTGAAACAATTTTAAAAGTTTTTGACCTTAAGAACTGGTTAATTAGACTAAACATAGAAAAACTGCATTATTTTTATTTTGAAATATTTTCTAAAATAGAAGTTACTTATGTGTTCCTGAGAGAACCTTTTAAAATTCAGATTAACACCCGAATTCGACCTTCCGGCGAAAAGCGTAATATCTAACAAAAATATTTTTCAATTTTTTTTTATGCTAATTTTATTTAAATTCATAGAGCTTTCAGATAAGCTTTCAGCTCATTAAAAAATTCATATTTCGTAAATTTCTGAACAAGTCTACTGATCATAAGCCAAATATCAATATAATAGTAAGTCGTGCTAACGACTCGACGCGAGAACGGAGCTGCGTCGGATTTCGGCATTGTAATGCATATAGCTCCAAAACGGCTGGGCGGACCATTATCAAATTTGGCGTGAAGTATAAACATAATATAAGCCTTTTTTTAATGCACTAAAAAAAAACGGTTTTTGTATGGCGAACTTTGTAAAAAAAACCACAAAAAAAATATTTATCATTTTTTCAGTGTATTTTTTATTTATTTTCAAAATCCTATTATGAGGTCAAAAAGGCCAATAAATGAAGTATAAAATCCAGTGGTTAATTCATTTTACTAAACATTTTTTAAACTGAATAATGGCATTTGAAGTAGTACATACTTTACCATTTCTCAAATTTTCAAAGACCCATATTTTGTAAACCAGTGTTGCCATTCTAAAAATATTTTGTTTCTGTGTCGAGGACATATACAGGTACAACATATTCAAATATATCTGAAATTGGAAACATCAACCTCATTTCCCCTGTCCGCTTCGCATGAAATGTCCGTTATTCGATATCACTTGACTGAATAAGATATTACGAGCACATCTTAAATTTTTAAACCATTTAAATTTTTTTTTTTTTTGAGTACCTACCAGTCAGCTAAAATGCGAATTAAATTACCTACTATCTTCTGCACTGAGTACGATGAGTCTCTATAAATGAAACTACGTCTGTTTAATACAAGTATTATGCTTGGAACATCGTCCACACCAATTTTCCTTAAGAGGGTTTGTTCATGTGCAGCATTTATCGTCGCAAATTGAATTCCTAAAAAAATAATTAACTAAGCAAGTACAGTAAATTTTACCGTTTAAGTTTTACCCAGTGGCTCCAAATTATTAATTAACTTCTTTAATGCTCCTACTAGTCGAGTACATCTAAAACACCAATCACTGTAGAGCATTAAAATATGAGGAACAGTTTCACTCTTCGGAATTATAGTCTGCTCAAAGTACTTTGTCGTTACTGTTAGTTTGTGATAAATACTTATATCTTGGTCAAAATAAAAGCGCTGTCCAAAAAATTCTTCAAAAGGATCTGAAGCAAATCGTTCATACTGCGTATAATCATGCTGTTTTTTGAAATAATGTGAATCTTCATTGGTTATCCCATGTTGATCGTAAATACGTCGCCTATCTACATCATTTAACAGTTCATATGCTTGCTTTATTTCAACGAACTTTGTTTCTGCTTCTGGAAGGTTTGATTTATCCGGATGCCTGAAGAGAAGAAAATAAAGAGTTAAAAATTTTACAGTATGCTTCTTGGTATAAAAGATACGTGGTGTAAATTTCATGTGAATCGATTACGTGGTCTTTAAGAAAATGTTATTTTAAAAATATTTTTGTATGAGAACCACCCTAAATATGCACCCCAAATCAAAGTTTTATATCCTAAGCCATGCCATTTGAAATTAAAGGTACGTGGTGTGAATTCGGTGTGAATCGATTACGTAGTCTTTGTGAAAATGCTATTTTAAAAATATTTTTGTATAAGAGCCACCCTAAATATGCAGCCTAAATAAAATTTTTATAGCCTATGTTATTTTTGGGGCGAAGACATTTCCAACAAATCAAAGATCATTAAAATCGGTCCAGCGGTTCTTGAGTTATACAGAGTGTAACTAACCCGATTTTGCTTCATTTATATATAGATATATACATCAATATCTTAAAAACTAGAGCCAATTCAGTACTTTCATGAATATATTCGCAAACTGGGTACCTGAAACTATAGAAAACTGCAGAGACATTCAGGGCAACAAAAAAAGTTAATTTTGTTGAGCTGTGTTATCTATAATATGGCGTCATCATTTTCGAAATATGGACATAAATGTAAACATGGATTTTCCACCTTCCATTCTTTTCCTTATATAATCATCTTCCTGAAAGATTAGAGAGGAGATTTTACTTGCGTTTTTTAGCTTAGAGCTTTGCCTAATTAACGAAACCAATATCGATAAAATATAGCGGGGGGTTATTGATTTATCGGCAAAAAAGTAAATTTCGAGAAAAAATGAGGAAGGGCCTTTCTACCTGAGAGCAACGATATGTAGCTTCCTCCTTTAAACACGGTCTTACAATTTTTGTGAGCCATTATATAGGAAAATCAATTTTTACATAAATCCATGAGAAAATTTTATGTGCCTGTTCCGGACTCTTCACAAAAATAGGAGCAAGCGAAATTGCAACCCTACAATTATTTGCAATTCTCTTTTGACAGCTACAGAAAAATAAACAACGACAGCTGCGCTGCTAGCAGTCTAGTTGTTATAAGTTCGTCTCAGCGATCGGTCTAGCTCATTGTTCGTCTCAAATTTACATTCCATTTTCTTTGTCTCATTTAACATACAAATTAATGATAATTAAATTTAAATTTAACTTCTAAAGTTTTAGAATTAAATAAAGTAAAATAAAACAAAATTAAAGATTCGTCTCATTCCTAAACATTTTGGTCCTTTGAGCCGAGTCCTTCTGCTGTGCAAAATAGTGAAAAACAGTTTCGTGGTGTGATTTAATTTGCAAAAAAAAACCTGCTGTATGCAAAAGCAGTAAAGTTTGTTTTTCTTAAAGTCGTACGGTGAGCAACAACATAGTGACAAAAACAAATATGTTATTTGTTCAAGGTTAAAATTAAGTTCTATTGCGTGGCACTTTTCAAGGTGAACTTTGTTCCGCTTATTTTTTCAAGTTAAAACTGCATTAGTACAGTTCAGATTTAAAGTGCGTTTTGATACAATTAATACAACGGCAAGCGCGTTCTCAATTTGGGCTATTTGGGGTTCCATTTTACCTAATTTTTCTCAATTAAATTTCATACGGGCTATTATCACGAAATGGGTGTAATGGATGTCTGTGAATAGTTTGGTCAGATGCAAAGGCTCAACAATTTTTTTTTCTCACAAACTATTCTCAAGATGAGGTAATTTATTTTCCATCATACGCGTCGATATTAAATTGCTCTAATAAAAAGTTATATGGCGAGAATCTACAGATATGTCACTTCCGTAACCTGTCCATTTCTCATTTCAATACACTAACGGTCTGCTCGCGCGACCCCTCGTTCGAAATTTCGCGCGCGGAATTTCTAAAATAGTAGTAGTATGCTCATGCACCTAATTTCCGCGAAGTATAAGTTTACAAAAATCTTTCCACTCCCGCGCTACGGGTTAGAAACTTGTCCATTGATTTTTCTATGTATACATATATATGTGATATATCCTGAATAAACAAGACGATAAACGATTTTTGTGGGCTAATAATTGCAAGAATTAAGTGTCAGAACAAATACTACAAAATCGGGTGGACATCGCAGATATTAAAACAGTCAAATCTCATTACTGCACGACAAGTGTTCGTAAAAACGACAAGAAAAAAGAGTGTCGCTACCGTAACCTGCCAGTTTTTGCTTATTATGCCATGAATATTTTCAAAGATTTGACATTTCACTTTCACTTTTGACATTTCGTTTTCATTTGTAATGTGACGATTTGTCCGGAAAATGTGTTTCGTCTCTTCTCTCAGATCCAAGACGCATATTTCAGTGAAAAGTCGCTTCCGTAATCAATAAAATGTTTGTCGCCTCCGAAGCTCTGAGTTACTGTATTTTGCAGCAAACTACCTTTTGAGTAGATCCAGTGATAAATATGTTAAAATAACTTGAAAATTAAATAAATAGCCCATATAAAATATAACAATCCGATTTAAAATCAATTTTAAATAATTTTGCGCATCTCATCATAGTGAACGATAATGAAAAGGCACCAACTACAGGCCGCGTCTCACCGGTTGCGCTCCTCGTTCCTGAAAATACATCATCCCGCTGTAATTCACCAACACGGTTGCCAGCCGAGTTGACGCTCAAGGTAAGCTCACAAATGGGGCGATTGGAAACACTCAAAAGTATTCATGACACATTGCTCACTTCACAAGAGCACACCACACTAGTGGATGTGAACACATTGATAGCTCAAGTGGAAGAGTTGCACATTACATTTCAAAAGGAGCACTCATATTTAGAAGGTGTATGGCCTCAGGCGTTTCTGGATCATGAATATTTCACTGATGAACAGCATCAAGTTGAAGCTCAGTTGGTTCTCACTACTAAGCTCGAGCACTCATTCACCAGAGTCGTGCATTCATTGGATGACTCATTGGATTCGATGCCACGTTTTCAAAGCAAGTTCCCTGATATTCCGTGCCCAAAATGCTCTCGAAGAAAAAAAAGGTTTCCATGCCAGAGCAGTTATTAACATTGTAAATAAAGATAGGGTTCCTCAACCTATGTTTAAGGTAGACCTACTCCCAGATGCTGCCAAGGTCAAAAAAAATGAAACGCATCAAATATACAAGTTGTAATATTTATTGCACCGAAAAATTTCTGTCGAGGAGCCCCACAAACGTAATGGGCCGGTCCAATGCGTAAACTGCCAAGAGTATGGCCATACTAAAACCTATTGTAATCTCCGTACTGTATGTGTCGCATGCGGTGAACTCCACCACAGCTCCTTATGCTCCAAAAAAGCGGAAAATAGCACAAGCTCCAAAAAATGTAGCAATTGCAATGGAAACCATACTGCTAACTATAGAGGCTGTCCTGTATATCAAAGCCTAAAACAGAGGGTAACTTTACTTAAACAAGCTGCTCGCAATCCAACTAAAAATGTATTTGCCTCTGCCGATTCTGCCCCCCAACAGTTCTCTGCTGCTTCTGCCCCCCAGCAGTTCTCTGCTGCTTCTGCCCCCCAGCAGTCCTCTGCCAACCCTTTTTCACCAGCTATTTCTTATGCTAATGTTGTAAAATCAGGCTCTCAAATGCAACACCTAACACCACAGGAACCAAACAATAACCTTGAGCTAATGATTTCTAATTTTACTCAAAGCCTATCACACTTCATGATAGCCATGCAAAAATCTTTAGATCGTATCGTTGAAATGCAAACCCAATTAATGACTGCTCTCCTAGCCAAGTTATAGGCCTTATAAAGATTTGCGCATGGAATGCAAACGGCGTAAGCCAACATAAACTAGAGATTTCAAACTTCTTGTCTCGGGAAGATGTAGATGTAATGCTTC
This sequence comes from Meiosimyza platycephala, assembly GCA_963662105.1. Lineage (NCBI taxonomy): Eukaryota > Metazoa > Arthropoda > Insecta > Diptera > Lauxaniidae > Meiosimyza > Meiosimyza platycephala. The sequence goes on from OY759209.1 coordinate 39,874,437, forward strand.
TATCCGAAACCCACTTAACAAATAAATATAACTTCACTATTCCAGGCTATATATTAGATAAAACCAATCACCCAGACGGAAAAGCCCATGGCGGTACTGGTATACTAATTCGAAGAAGGCTTAAAAATTCTTGCTTAGGGGCTTATGCCCAAAACTATCTACAAGCTACTTCAATTATCTTGCAAAGTAATGGCAAAGACCTTTCTTTATCTGCAGTTTACTGTCCTCCCCGCTTTGCTGTATCAGAGGCGCAGTTTATGGACTATTTTAAAACTTTAGGTGATAAATTTGTAGCAGCCGGTGACTATAACGCAAAACACATTTTCTGGGGCTCCCGCATTAATAATCCCAAAGGTAATCAGCTGTATAACGCAATAAATAAAAATAGCAATCTGGATGTTGCTTCTCCCGGAAAACCTACATATTGGCCAGCGGACCGCAACAAAATTCCTGACCTAATCGATTTTGCCGTCACCAAGAGTATTCACAGAGATTTAATTTCTGTCAGTACAAGTTTTGAGTTATCATCTGATCATTCCCCTGTTATCATACAAATTTTTGAAAAACCCAAGCATAGAGAAGTACCACTTACCCTTACAACTCCTTATACAAACTGGATTAATTACAAAAAATACATAAGCACACATATCCACACAAATTATACAATAGGATGCAAAGAGCATGTTGATGATGCTGTTGAGGTCATAAATTCAATTTGAACTACAGCAGCAAATAACTCTACGCCTAAAAATTCAATTATTAGAAGAAAAGATAGATATTCTACTAATGCTGAAATAGAAAAATTAGTTTCGGATAAGAGAAGGCTTAGACGGGAATGGCAGAAATATAGGTCCCCAGCATCAAAAATAAAACTTAGGGAAGCCGAAAAGAGGATAAGAGCTGCTCTTTCTAGAGAACAGAGTAATCACCATTATATTCAAAACCTTTCTCCAAACAAAACTAATAAATCGTCTCTATGGAAGTCTAGCCGCGTATTTAAAAATCCTATTGAGACCGAGCCTCCTATAAGGGATAGTAATGGAGATTGGGCACGAAGTGATGAGGAAAAGGCATATGTTTTTGCACAACATCTAAGCCTAGTGTTTCAACCCAATTGTGTTTCAAACAATACTGATCTGCCTCCGCAAATAAATAACACTCAAAATATTATCATGCATATTACTCCAACTGAAGTCGCTAACGTCATAAACAATAAACTTATTTGTAGAAAAGCACCTGGCCATGACTCCATTACTCCCATAATGCTCAAAAATTTACCCCAAACAGCTGTAGTTTTCATCACCAGGCTCTTCAATGCTATAATTAATTTTGGCCACTATCCCAGTGAGTGGAAAAAATCAATAATTAAAATGATTTCGAAGCCCGGCAAAGATTCCACCTTACCATCTTCATACAGACCTATTAGCTTGCTTCCCTGCCTCTCAAAACTGTTTGAAAAAGTGTTCTTAGAAAAGGTTATGCCTTACCTTCAAGATCATCATCTCATTCCTTCACACCAATTTGGTTTTAGAGAAAAACATGGAACCATTGAGCAAGAGAATAGAATAACAAACGAAATAAGAAATGCTTTTGAACACAGAGAATATTGTTCCGCCATATTTCTTGACGTTAAACAAGCTTTTGATAAAGTATGGCATGATGGCCTAGTTTACAAAATCAGACAACTCCTACCACAAAATATCCACGCAGTCCTTGTGTCATATTTGGCAAACAGGTGCTATAGTGTTAAATATCAAAGTGTTAATACAACTGAGTTCTCGATTGGCGCTGGAGTTCCACAGCGTAGTGTTCTTGGCCCGTTTTTATATATCTTATTCACTTCTGATATTCCGACAAATGACCAGCTAGTTACCTCCACTTTTGCGGATGATACGACTATTTTAAGTCGTCACAAAAATGCTGTGGTTGCCACCAACCAGCTTCAAAATCATCTAGTTCTTATTGAAAATTGGTTATCAAAATGGCGTATCAAGGTGAACGAGCAAAAATGCCGAAATGTTACATTTACATTAAATAGAAACCCAACACCAACCATAAAATTAAATGGCATTCGAGTTCCAGAAGCAAATGAAGTCACTTATCTTGGCATTCACATAGATAAACGCTTAACTTGGCGTAAACACATCGAAGCCAAAAAGATGCAAATCAAACTCAAAGCTGCTAGCTTGCACTGGTTAATAAACAGTCACTCTCCTCTAAAATTGGAATATAAAGTTCTCCTATATAATAGTGTTATTAAGCCTATATGGACTTATACAACTATATGGATTCGCTAGTTCATCAAATATTGAAATTCTTCAAAGGGTTCAATCAAAGATACTAAGGACAATAACAGGAGCACCGTGGTTCATTAGAAATGAGCGTATCCATAGCGATCTCCATATACCTATGGTAAACGCAGAATTTGAAAGACTGAAAAGAAAATACCTCCTAAAACTGCAAAATCATATCAATCCATTAGCTACTCCACTAGCTAACACTTCAACACATTCGCGTCTAAAAAGGGCTGACCGCCCAGCTACTACAAATGGTTCTGCATAATGAACTCCATATCCATACATATATCCAAATATTCATACATATATCCAAATATTATATCCATAATACAATTTTAGACCAGCAAAAAAATATTTATTTTTGAGTCCCGCAGAGCTTTAAATTACTTATTATAATAAATATATCACTTTATATATAATTTATAATTTGTAATAGTGTTAATTAGAATTAAGAGCTTACAACTTATTGTTAGTCTTTACAATGTAAAGAGATCCAATAAATAAAAAGAATACAAAATAAAAAGAATACAAAAAAAAAAAGTTTGAAGGAGATTATCAGTCGTGTCCTGCATTTTGCCAACTGTTTAATCAGCTCGTTTTAAAAAATCACCGTTTGACAAATGTGGAAAAACTTCATTATATAAGAAGTTGTATGCTGGAGGCACCTGCAAAACTCATCAATGTGCTACCACTCACTGGTGAATCTCAAGCTTCTTAAGAATTACTCACAGCTAAATATCAGAATAAAAGGACAATCATTTCATCTCATTAAGATGCCATTTTCAATATTAAACCTCCTACAAAAAAGGGAAAATCATTAGAAAAGTTTATATCTACAGTGACGGAAGCAAACAAGGCCTTACACTCATTACGTTTGGCTGAAAGTATGTGGGATTGCCTTTTAGTTCATCATGTTTCAAGATTTTTGGATCAAGAAACTAGAGAAGCGTGGGAAACCTCACTAGGATCGTCTCAAGATTATCCAAGGTGCAACACCTCAAGAGCCAGGGCGCTCGAACGCATTGAGGCAGTACCAGCTCCATCAGTCAACTCATCCAAGGCACCTCAAAGGAAGGCAACATCTTACAATGTGATTGCTAAACCAAATTCTGCTGTAAACTCGTCGAAACCAGTGCCGTATCCATGCGATATTTGTCATCAACAACATTTCGTTGTAAGCTGTTCTCAGTTTGGAGATTTCTCACCAACACAACGAAGGGAAGCGGCAGTTAAACATAGGCTTTGTTTTAATTGCCTTGGTAAACACAACGTTCGTTTTCGCCGATCATCACTCAATTGCAAGACTTATTTTGGAAAACATCACACAATGCTTCATGATACATCAACATCATCGTCATCTCAACCGTCTACAAGTCACCAATCACTAAGACCGTCAACATCTCAGGCAGCTCATTAAAACACAGGTGCAAGCGTCAAAGAATCAAGTATCATTTTATCATCGCACTCAACTCTGCTTGCGACAGTAGTAGTATATGTCAATTCAACAGTCACATCTTATAAGGTAAGAGCCCTCATAGATCAAGGGTCAGAACTTTCATTCGTTTCAGAGAACTTCATTAAGCAACTCAACATCCGACGTCATCACTCATCAATCTCAATCATTGGAATTGGGGGCAAAAAAGCAACTCAAATTTGAGGATTAGTCACTCTCACTCTTCATTCCACAAACTCAAAATCCGAAGTCATCATGCATGCGCATATTCTGAAGACGTTAACAACAATTTTGCAATCATTTGAAACTTCTCATCAAACTCGGCCTTATATTGAAAAATTACAATTAGCAGATCCTGAATTTCTCATTCCTCGTGCGATTGATATCATCATTGGTGCTGACGACTCATATGGCCAGATTATCATGCCCAATATTTTGAAATATTCACCACAAGCACCAATTGCACAATTATCAATTTTTGGTTGGTTGGTTCTTGGGCCAGTTCATTCCACTGGCAATGAAACAGCAACGTCTCATCATATTCAATTACAAGAAAATTATGTGGGTCTTCAAGAGCTATTAACAAGATTTTGGGTTCTGGAGGGAGTGCCTACTGAATCTAGTACTCAATTTGCATCTGAAGAGCAGGAATGTGAAGAACATTTTCTAAGGACTCCCTCACGCGATTCTTCAGGTCGCTATATTGTACGAATTCCACTCAAACAATCTACAAATCTTCTGGGTAACTCGTACAGGACCGCTAATCAGTGCCTTCAACGAATTCTCAGACGACTCAACAAAAACAACGAATATCAGAAACTCTACACAAGTTTCATGAAGGTATATTAGGACTTGGGTCACATGCAAGTGGTTCACTTATCAATTTGTCAGCTCATGAAAATGTGTCTGTGCCTGATGCATTGTCTGGCGAGATGACCTTAGCACATGATGCTCCGGCATCAGGAAGGTTGAGGGTCATCAGCGCAGTCCCGTTTTCATCCACCATATTACCTTCCTCATCATGGGGTTCTCAGACCTGACAGCACAACTACAAAGCTGCGTGTCGTCTTCAATAGATCAAGCCCTAGCTCATCTGGATTATCAGTCAATGATGTAATGCACACTGGGCCGAATTTGTTGCTCAATATCTCAGACGTTCTCATTTGGATTCGTTGTCATAGGCATATTTTTTCTACGGATATTACACAAATGTACCGTCAAGTAAAGGTACATCACTCTGATTGGGATTTACAACGAATTTTATGGGTAGACGAACATTTAAACGAAATACCATATCACCTTACTACTGTCACCTATGGTGTAAAAGCAGCTCCATTTCTGGCAGTGCGAGCACTTATTCACTTAGCAGAAGATGAGGGACATCGTTACCCACTCGCTGTTCCATCAATTAAACATGGGAGATATGTTGCTGACATATTTGGTGGAGCAGACACAACTAATCAACTCATTAAGGGTATTCCTGAAAACTCGAAAAGCCTCGAAAACTCGAAAACATTTTCGAGCCTCGAAAATAATTTGTATGAAAAAAAGTTTACGCAACTCTCGAAAACTTTCGAGGCAAATTTGATGCGAAAGTAGCCTCGAAAGTTGAAAAATGAATAATTTGAGCGAGAAGAGCGCAATTGTTCTCAAAAAGATAAAATAGTGTCAAAAACGAAAATTAAATTATGACGATTTTTCGATTTTCAAAACAAATTTTAATTCGCTACAAACTTTTTATTTTGATTCAGTTAAGCAATTTCATGTTTTTATTTAAACAATATATGTAGGTATCAGTTGATAAGTAATTTATTTAGCTATAATATTAGTGTGAAAAAGTTTCAAATCGGTCCATCTATAATCAAGAAGAATGGTTTAAAATTAATCCAAAAAATGAATTTTTTAACAAATTAAAGTTTTTTTATTTAATTTTTTTGATTGACAACTAAGACACATATTGATTTCTCTCACACGAGTTAGGAAGTTTTAGGCAACAAAATGCGTTTCTCATTCGTTTGCACGTTTGCATAGATTGGGGTGTTCCCTTAAACAAGCTCGAAAACTTTCGAGGTTTCCATGCTTTCGAGTTTTCGCGTTTAGAGGAATACCTTTATTGAAATTGCTCATCAGCTCAAAAATCTTTGCAGTGCGAGTGGATTTTCACTTGCAAAGTGGCACTCAACAGACCTTGATCTACTCAACGCTATTTCATCAGCTGAATCATTTAATTCAGCAGTCTCGGATTAAAATGGTCAACTCAACAAGATACATTTATATTCTCAACAGCATCAGCATCTCAACAGGTTCAACTCACCAAACGCCTCATTTTATCAGAAGTGGCACAAATTTTCGATCCACTTGGTTTTCTCTCACCGGTTATAATCGGAGCAAAAATGCTATTACAAACTCAATTGGGATGATCCACTGCCATCCCAAGTAAACTCAAGATAGCTCAACATCAGACAAGATCTCACAGGCCTGGCCAGGCTCTCAATCCCACGGTGGCTCTATACTAGTCACAACTCAACAGTGGAACTACACCACTTATGGTGGTCCCGTCCACCATAAACTATGGTCCCGTCCACCATAAACTATGGTAGACGGGACCACCATGGCTCACCAAACCAAAGCATTTATGGCCAGCTCAACTAAAAGAACCTGATAAGCAATGCACTGAAGAGGCTCGCTCAGGAAAACCTCTTTGCATGACTATCTCAAAAGTTGATTATCATTGGGATCTCATATACAAGTATTCATCATTCAAAAGGTTACTCAGAATCACAGCCTTTGCTACAAATTTATCTCAAGGTTACGATTGGAGTCCAACTCGACACTTGGAACAAATATTAAAAAAGCAAAATTACTCTGGATCAAAGCAACTCAATCAACGTTTCTATCACATGAACTCAAAACTCTTAGCTCACGCAATAATCTGCCATCTACTCATGTTTTCAATCGACTCATCGCATTTATTGATCACGAAAGAGTATTACGTGTCGGAGGACGTCTTGAAAATTCAACACTCACATATGAGGGCAAGCACCCAGCTATATTGGCCCGTATGCATAAAAACTGAGTAAATGCTGCTTTTACTCCAGAGTAAGAAAAACGAGTAAAGTAAATGCTCTGAGTAAAAGCCAATATTCGTATGCATAATCTTTTACTTTACTCAGTGTTTTAACTCTGTTATAATTTTGTATAACCGAGTATTAAAACGTCAAAATGTAACGTCAAAACGTCAGAATTAGTTTTGTTGACATGCAAATGTTCAACAAGCAGCAAGATTCAACAAAATATTCAGCGGAATCAATTTTTCATTGTTTTTTTCTTTAATTTAAGTAGATTTTGCTTAAAAATGGCGTATCAACAACAGGCTACAATGCCCGACCAACAATCTCTCTGGAATATATATCAAAGGTAATTTATAATGCACCACCGTTGACGTGAAATACGCCCTAACTTGTTCATTTTTTTTTACAGACTGGACAAAGACCGAAGTGGTCATATATCTTCTGATGAAATGAAAATGGCCCTTTTAATCCAGAGACTGATGATGATATCGAAAATGTGTGCGAAGACGTAAAGGAAGATGAAATTAAAACAGAACCAGTTGTAGTGTTAGAAAAAGAAGTGATGGATGTTGTAAAAACTGAAGATGAAGATAAAAAGGAAACTACAGTTGGGAAAGATGATGTCAAAGTTAAACCAAGCGTAGATGATGTTACTGATGTCAATAGGGAAATGAAAAAAATCATTGCTTGATGAATTAATCAATCAAAATGTTGATGACTTAGATGAAGGAAAGCCGGATACTAAAGAGCAGCGGAAGATCGATCCATAACAAAGTGAAAATCAAACTGATGAAAATCATGCGAAAGTACTTGCAGAAGATGTCACAATAGATAAAGATGATTCAGAAACAGCAACTTCAACTTCAGTAGCAAAAGAGTCTGCTAATAAAGAAAAATCCGTTTCTGCTGCCGATGCCACGGCATCATCAACGAAGTCGTCTGAGGAGAAAGTGAAAACTTTGATAGGCGAGTAGGGTGAAGATGATGATGAAGATGAATAACTTTAAATAAGTTTCATAGGCAAATGCAATTTAAGGTATTCGAGATTTAAGTACACACGCATGATAAATACACACATATATTAATAAAACACTTATATTTTAAGTTTTGTAGCATTAAAATAGAGTTTCAGTAAATTTATCTTTATATTCAAATTAAATGTTTTTCAAATTTTAAATTATCAGCTGTTAAGTGCTGCTTTAGAATGTTACAGCCTTTCAACATTAAGAATATGTACTTTAAAGTATGTAGTCACACTTTTATATTCAAATGTACACATAAAACATACATGCAATAAAATTTTACCTTTGAAAAAAACTGAATTAAAAAATTGTCATTAAATATAGGATATATCCTGCACGAACGAATATTCACTATGAATTGATGAAATCCTGTAGTCAGACGTTCGAAGAATTTGTTTTAAGTTCGGTTCAACTAAACTCTGCGAAAAATCGGGGGGACATGCATACTTTTATTTTTCTATAGTAGGCGGTGCCACGCCCTAACAGGAAAAAACATTTTCACTGCTAAACTAATGGACAGATTTTGATGAAATTCGGTACAGAGATAGACCGAGTCCTGAGGAAAGCTACTTGTTTCAAAGTGGACGGTGCCACGCCTCCAGTAGGAAAATATGTTTTCAGAGCTAAGCTAATGGACCGATTTTGATGAACTTTGGTATGGAGATAAATTGCACCCTAAGGAAGAGAAAGAGATAGTGGCAAGGATATGGCAACATGATACCATGATTTAAATTTTTGGAGCGATGACAAAAAATTGCTCTTTCTCATATCAGCTGTTGTATATTAAATCCTCAAAAGTTGGTTGAATTTCAACCACTGGGTGAACTCTAGTCATTTTAAAGAGAAAGAATTAAACTTTCTGTTTAGAACCTTCTTTTAGCTCAGAAAATTAAAAGACAAAATTTATTGTGGAAAAGGAACTTTGTTCAAAAAACCACATTTATTTCAAGCAAAAAGTAGGGTAGATACGATACACTTATATTGGAGACTATCTTTTATTTATTTGTTCAGCAAATATGTGGCAATCAATTCTCTTCTGGCTACTCCACGTTTTTGGTTGTTGTCGTTAGCCAAATCTAGTGGAGGAGCTTGAATATCAATGAGTTCTTCAACTGGTACTCCGAAATCTTGATCTTGCAGATATTTGGCAACATTATGCAGAACGAAGCAAGCGGTGATCAAGTGTGGAATTCGATCAGTTGACATCCTTATTTTTGACTGTAGAATCGGGAAACGCATTTTTATTTGGCAGAAGCACCGTTCAATAATTGAACGTTCACGAGTGTGAATAGTATTAAATTTTTCCTGTGCTGCGCCAGCTGGATTCCGATATGGTGTCATTACCCATGGCGTAATACCATAGCCTTTATCAGCTAACAGAATCGCTCCAGATTGGTTTTCTTCCATAGTGCTTCTGATGATGGAATTTCGCCATATACGTGAGTCATGTACAGAACCTGCCCAAAGGGTATTCACAGAAGTGAACCAATAGTTTGCGTTGCAAGTTGCCTGAACATTGAACGAACATTGATTTTTTCGATTTACATATTCGTCACCAAAAGCTAATAAAAAATTGATAAGAAATTCATCAGAAAGAAATCATAGAATTTATGTACCTTTTGGCTTCTTAATCACAATGTGAGTACAATCCAGAGCGCCAATCACATTCGGAAATACTTTTTTTGATGACCATATTCGCTTGGCTTTTTCCATTTCCTCCAACGTGCATGGAAACCGAATCCATTCATGGGCTTTTGCAGTAATTTTTTCACAAATGTACCAATTTGCACGGGAAATACTCGATTGGTTCAGACCAAGATCTTCGCCAACGTCAACCTAATTAACTATCGTTAGTAATTGATTTTATAAACAAATGAAAAAAATTAAAATACCTGAAATCCAGGATCACCAATGTAACGTAGAAACGATTTCATTTTCTGTACATTGGAAACTGCACCACCACGAGTTTCACAGTATTCTGGCAAAAATTCACGCACAAGAAAATCAACGTTTTCATGTTTGAATCGATATAAATCTTTAAAATTGGATTCAACAAGAGTTCGACGTTTCTTGTAAATCTTATTGGTACGTGCATCCAAGTTCGGTATGCGTACAAGAGGAATAATGTGATTTATCATTTTATTTGAACTATTTTTTACAAAAAAATCGACAGAATTGAATTTAACTACCCAAACTAAGTTATTTTGCAACTATTTTTTACAACGAATTCGAAAAAACTATATATAAATATCAAAAACCAATTTGAAAATAACGTAAATAGTCTGAGTAAATGCTTCCAAGTCAACAAAATAGCAGTCTCAGGAATTTCTGAGTAAATGTAGCTTTTACTCGCTTTTTTCTGTTTTTATGCATATGAAACTGAGTAAAAGCTATCGTATAACAGTTTAAATACTTCAAATTATTTTTTGTCATTTTTATGCATACGAAATTTATTTTTCTGAGTAAAAGCTATTTTCTGAGCAAATAGTCAGAGTAAAAGATTTTACTCAGTTTTATGCATACGGGCCATTGCCTAAAAACTCAAGGATGTCCGATCTCATAATAGACGAAGCCCACAAACGTACCATTCATGGAGGAACTCAACTCAGACTGGCTCATATCAGGCAATCATATTGGATAATTGGAGGAAGAATCGTTGTCAAATCTCACATTTTACGATGTGTTGAGTGCGCTCGTCAAAGGGGGATCCGTGCTCAGCAACTGATGGGCCAACTACCTCTTTCTAGAGTCACACCTGCACGAGCCTTTTCTCATGCTGGCATTGACTGCGCTGGACCACTTACAATCAAAATACGGAAAGGTCGAGGCTCAAAGGTACTAAAAGGTTGGGTATGTGTATTTGTTTGCATGACAACATCATCGGTACACATGGAAGCTGTAACAGATTACTCCACCGAAGGGTTCATCGCAACATACCGGCGTTTCACTGCAAGACGTGGTATCCCTCATATGCTATGCTCAGATCGCGGAACAAATTTTCTCGGCGCAGATGTCACTCTTCAAAAGAAGTTCACTCAAAGCTCACGAGAACATCAACTTATAAGCTCAATCATTGCTGAAGATAAAACTCACTGGTCATTTAACCCACCTCTCAACTTAAGACCACTGGAACCGCTCACCGATGATCCAGACGATATTTCAGCACTCACCCCAGGACATTTTTTAATGGGAAGCGCGCTCACAACCATTCTAGAGCCATCACTTCATGATTTCGCATTATCGCGACTTTCACGATGGCAATTTATTCAACAGCGATTGCAGCAGTTTTGGATTCAATGGTCAGCTCACTACTTGCAACATCAACAAGTGATCTCAAAATGGCACCACCCATCCAATAAAATTGAAATGGGTTCACTAGTTCTCATCACTGACGAAAGGCTGTGTAAATTTAAATTTAAAATTACATAATTTACAGTTAGGACAAAAAAAAATATTTAAAATCATTTGGATTTGTATGAGTTAGGACATTTGCATTCTGAAACTCGACGTAAAAAATATACATATGTATTACGTTTGATCCAAAACAAACAAAAAGTATTTTTTTAAAAGCGTAACTAGCATTAATAGAGAAATGTTAAGACGACGCAAAAGGAGATTCGGATAGGAACTAAATAGAATTGTCCAGCATTTCCAAATTAATCAGGGAGCAAGAACCAGTCTACGAGGACTACAGAGAACATAATACACCATTTCTAATTACATATAATGTTGATGCAGTTTCTGTTTTTTAGTGATACAATTTGTAATGTAAAGCTCCTGATTTTTATTGCAAAAGCCCAACATTGTCATTGAACAGCTACGCAATATGGAGGATTTTGGGCTGTCTTTATTCAGGTTTTCCCTGTAAAGTGTTTTTTTTTTTAAATTTGCTGCGTACGAAAGATATGCAAATAAATGGAGAAAGAAAGTACCAAATAAGTTGGTTCATTTAATGTTTTATTATTTTTAATTGCCTTATCGCCAAATAAGTTGACTCGTTCGATTGAAAACCAGCATAATTCAACCGAAAAAGTTCGGTAAACATCATTTTTGAGGACGCCGAAGGCTTAGTCTTGCAATATCGTGCACTTCGACTGTCGTCTAATAACGAAATCTGGCGCTTACCACCACGATTTTCAGGTTTCTTATAATAGGTAATAGCATTAAATATCAAGGGCTGTACATCCAACCATATTTTCAGTTTCCTTGAAGGTCTTGCCCTGATTTCTTAGTCTAATTATTGATTATATCTTTTCGATTCAGCAATTCCTTCCTCTACCCACTAAAAAAAGGAATAGTACTTCGATTGCAATAAATTCATATAAGTACATTATTGAATTACTTAATTACACTTACTTATGGCGGTTTTCTAGAATTTTTAATTTTTTTCAACTAATTATGTAAAGACTACTATTTTAATGAACAGCAGATTTTTGGTGCAAAAATGTAAATGCATCACAAACAAGAAAACACGAAATAAAAGGAGTTCAATTTGTAAGGCAAAATATTTTAGAAAAGAGATTTTAAAGTCATGTCCTGCAACACTACTATTTTTATGAACACAACTGTATGTACCAAATTTCAAGAGTCTAGCGTAATTATTACTATATATATGGCCACCGTTTCATACAAACCCATCCACTGTGCGACGTTAATATTTTTTTTAAATATAAGCAGTAATACTATAAATCGTCTCGAAAACACACAAAAATCATACAAATCGGCCCACTGACACGCCTTCCTATGGTCCGATGCGGGTGAAATTTTGGCACAAGGGCTTCGTGCGTTCAAGACATATTTTCAGGCTTGAGCACCACAAGTCAGAATGTTTGAACCATTTGAACCAACCAAATGTATATATGTAATTATCATATAAAATCAAAGTTAAGTTTCTTCCTTCTTATTTTTTTAGAGTAATAGTAATAGTAATACTGCTCAAAAGGAGAAACCTATTTGTCTGCCTCTTTTATTTTCAGTTTCTATGTAATGGTACAAAGTTCAAATGCAAAAACTGTTTGAGTGCGAGACGTTTATCTCTTTCAATTGGCTCCCCTCAGCTAATCTTCAGGCAGCACCTCACGTACCGATAAAAGCAAATTTTCAAAATACAACACTGAGAGAGTGGTTCGTCAAAAGTCAAAATCATATAAAACTAAAATTTTCTTGTTGACAAAACCATTACGTGTTGTTTGATATTTGCCGAACTCGAAAAGAGAAAGAGACAATATTTTTCAGTGCAGTAATCATGTTAGTTAAGTCATGATATCAATAAAAGAGTTCGAGTTCAATGCGCTTTCTTTAATAACCTTTTTGCAAAATGAGAATAAAAATATAACAGAAAAGGTCAACTACCCGCAAAAATAAATAAGTTCTCTTCAACAACATAAACATGAAAAATGCATTGAAATTGTTGGTATTTCAGACCTAAACCAAAACGTTGCATTAGATTGCGCGCTAAAAGTGTTTTCAGTTGGGCTCAATACTAAAATAACAGAAGCGCAAATAGATGATTGCTACGTTAAGAGTATTAAGAAAAGCGTGCGACCCTTAATACCTTGTGTATAAAACTTGTTTTTCGCATTATAAAAACAAAAGTTTTAAAAGTTAAATAACAAGTGGGTCATTAGGGGCCGTTCAAGTATTACGTATCGCATTTTTCGACCCCCCCCCCCCTCTCCTTAAACGTTACGGTATCCGCTAAGTGACCATGTTTACCTAAAAGTCACAATTATGTTGCGCAATGTACCGGAATGTCATTTTAGCGACTTTTGTTATGCGAACCAGCCGCAAAGTCAATCGTATTCAGCGATAATGCATCGATACACTATCACTGTATACACCCGACTTCGCAAGGATTCCTTATTGGAGATATTTAAGTTTATGTTACATGGAAAGTTACATCATGTACATATTTCAAGTTTAGGACTAAACAGTCATTTTGCCACTATGTCGTTTTTGACTGTGCTCCAACCGCACTAAGTGGGTTCTATAGAATACGGAACTACGTTTCAAACTACATACAGTTGCTCACAAAATTGAGCATACAGGCTTCATTAAAACACATTATTGTTTGTTTAGGCAAAAAAAATTTCATTTCATTAAAAAAAAAAGTGCAGTTCGAAACGTAAACATTTCATTCATAATAATAAGTAACAAAACAAAAACTTATTAGCTGCGCAACTAAGTTCTCGCTGTTTTTTTTCATAAAAATGCAACTTTATTGTCAAGAAATGGTTACAAATGAATCATTCGAAGTATTGCCCATTGTTAGCTACCATTTTTCCCCATCTTTCTGGCAGATCTCGAATACCTTCACGGAAGAAGTTTTCGTCTTTTGAGGCTATCCACGAATCAAGCCATTTTGTGATGTCTTCATATGAGTGGAACTGCTGACCAGCCAGACGATGTGCCATCAAAAGCAGTAGGAGCAATATCTGGAGAATATGGTGGGTGGGGTAGGACTTCCTATTTGAGCGTTTCCAGGTCGGTTTTAACGTTTTTGACAACGTGAGGCCGAGCGTTGTCATGCTGTAGAATCACTTTTTCGTGCCTCTGCTGGTATTGTGTTCGTTTTTCGTGCAGTGCTGGGCTCCATCGCATCAATTGTTGTCAGTACCGTTCCCCAGCGATGTTTTCGTTCGGTTTCAACCGCTCATAATAAATAACACTTTCCAATTCAGCGTCTTCGAAGGTTTTGGGCTTTCTTGACGGGGACGGTTGTCAAGATCGAAATCACCGACTTGGAAGCGACGGAAGCAATCACGGCACGTTGTTTCATTTAGAGCAGTATTTTCGCAAGATTTTTGGAACTCTAGATGCGCTTCAGTTGCCATTTTCTTTGAATGAAAGAAGAAAATCAACACTTCCCGCAAATGACGATTATTTGGCACAAAATCAGACATACATACATAACCAAAAATATATGACGCCAAATTAAAATCACTAATGTGTCAAAACGGTTTATTTACCATATGTTTAAGCTTGGCTTATGACGTTTTGAATATGTCAAAATCGACTACTGCTGGAGCCATCTACTGACAAACAGCGGGAACTTAGTTGCGCACCTAATAATTCACAAATAAACTTTTTTCTTATAGCAAAATAAAAAGTATACTTAATTTTTAGAAAAAAGAAAGAAATAAATAGTATTCTAAATCCTGCCAAAATACTACAAAGTCAATGCAAACTCAAGCTCTAGTATTTTGTGCTGCCTCCTTGAGCATTTACGATAGCTTGCAACCTCCGGGGCATAGATTTTACCAGTTTTTCTGTGAAATATGACGAAATACTGATCCAAACTTCTTTGATTTTTTATTTAAGCACTTTTTTAATCAAAATACTTACAGTAGCGAGCAGAAGTGAGCAAATGTTCGTCACTTTACCACTCTTAGCTTCGTAGCTGCCATAATACGCAATCAAATTAAACGAAATTTTTATGTCAGCTTCTTCATTTACTTATTAACAAAATGTAAAAAAAAAAATTTCAAAAAAACGAAAACAAAAAGATAAAAATCAGTAAAAACAAAATACATCTTCATTTGCTCAGTTTTGCACGTTTCACAACCACTGTATGAAAGTTTGTTTACATCATGGCGAATGCACCGTTAGTTTGTTAATTTCTTTTCCAATGCTACTTGTTTACTTCATAAGAATTAGTCGTGTGCCAGTTAACTAGCTGAGTGGTTTTAAATGCGCAAATTGTGTTCTATCAGCAATTATGAGGAAAATATCGCAGGACATTGAAAACAGTGTCCAAGTTATGAGTGAAAATGGACATTCAACGAGAGTTATTGCTGAAAAATTACATATTTCTCAAGGCTCTGTCCGAAATATTCAAAAAAGGAAAAATGTAGCTGCTTCTTCGGACACTAGAGGCCGTCCAGCACTGTTATCAGAGTTGGATGCCCGTTCTATGGCGCGTGAAATGCAGAGGGACAGGACTAAAACACCGAAAGAAGCTGCAGTTTCACTAAAAAAATTCGTTAGTGAGTGGACTGCTCGTAGAGCATTGCAAAAGATTGGCTACCGGTCAGCGATTAAAAAGAAAAAACCAGCTTTATCAAATGCCAACATCGAAGCACGACGAAAATTCTACAAAACTCATAAAAATTGGACTACTGAAGATTGGAAGCGAGTTATTTGGTCCGATGAAACAAAAATCAATCGCTTTCAGTCAGATGGCAAAAGTTATTATTGGAAGCGACCTCACGAAACCATCCAAAAACATCATGTGAAGCAAACGGTCAAGCACGGTGGTGGGAGTCTGATGGCGTGGGGCTGCTTTACGTGGTGGCATATAGGGCCACTGGTAAAAATCGACGGCATTATGAAGAAGGAGCATTATTTAAATATTCTCCAAGCCAATTTGCCAGACTTCGTCGATTGCAGTGCATATCCTGAAGACGAAGTTGTTTTCCAACAAGATGGGGATCCGAAGCACACTGCCAAAATTGTCGGTGCGTGGTTAAAAATGCAAAAGTTTCAGACGATGAAATGGCCAGCACAAAGCCCGGATCTGAACCCCATCGAAAATCTGTGGGCAATAGTCAAGAGGCGTTTGGGAAAGTACAAAAGGGCACCCAAAAACATCGATGATCTGTGGCACCGGGTACAGCACGAATGGCAACAGATTCCACCGGAAACTATTCAAAATCTTGTTGAAAGTATGCCCAAACGCTTAAAAAACCTTAAAAAAAATAAGTATATGTGGACTAAATATTAAAAATATACCAATGTCATATCGACTTTATAGAATATATGAAACGTGCAAAACTGAGCAAATGAAGATGTATTTTGTTTTTACTGATTTTTATCTTTTTGTTTTCGTTTTTTTGAAATTTTTTTTTTTACATTTTGTTAATAAATAAATGAAGAAGCTGCCATAAAAATTTCGTTTAATTTGATTGCGTATTAAGGCAGATACGAAGCTAAGAGTGGTAAAGTGACGAACATTTGCTCACTTCTGCTCGCTACTGTATGCCTTTCTCTTGGTCTCATTTTAACTTCATGCCATAAATGCTCGATTAGGATAAGATCGGGCAATTGCGGAGGAGTTTTAAGCTGCTTCGGGGCATTATATATCAACCTTTCGCGCACTAAATGAGATATGTGCTTCGGATCGTTATCAAGTTGAAAGTAATAATTCCCAGGTAACTTTAATTTTATGGCGGAGGTCCTCATATTTCTCTGCAGAATATTAAGGAACATCACTTTGTCCATCCAAAGAACTTAAAACTTTCACAACCATTTGAAGCTATCAGCCCCACTACATCACACAACCTCATCCATTAAATTTATTTTCATCTCTAACAAGTGCAATGGAATAGCCGTTATATTAATTCATTATTTTTTGTCTCACTGCACTCTTATGCTTATTAGCAGTATAACAGTTTGCTAGCTTAAGATTCTCACAATGTTGTTTTTTTTTGTTATTGTTAACTTTCATTAGAATTATGTTCTTGATTTTGTTCTTGTAAGCTAAACGGTAGAATCATACGATTCAATACCTAATTGTTATTTTTGGCTTTTTGAGCAACATCAAAATTTGTTAAACGCATTGATGATGAAACTGTCGTAAAATAAAGTCGTACTTTTTGCATAATTTTAAATCAAGAGTTTTTTTTCTAATTTTATATTAACTTTTTTCGCATTCATCATCATAAAATGGTCCTTCGCGTCGCCGGAGTCTAAAATCGGCTTAAATTTAAAAATAAAAGTTTCGCGATTTATAAAATATTAGACGTTTTTAAAAATCATTTCTCATCGAATATAAATAAAATTAATTGTGGCGCTTTGACATTGGAGCTATAAAAGAGACAGACAGCGTTGGAACCTCTGCAGCAGCAGCAACTTAGCGCATTTTGGAGTCCCATCGAAATCAATTGCAGCATTCGTGTCTCAATTTGTCGAGATCAGGTACTCAAGTCAGTCGGTGTCCCAGACGCTACGTTACGAAAAATATTGGAAATCTTTTGGCAAAACAGGTAACATTTTGTATTTAAATTATGGCGGAAGACATGATCAATTTGGTGCAAATACGTGGCCGTCTCAAAGTCTCTATAACCCGTGCGCTTGCATATGCAGATAGTCCTCCTGAGGACTGTACATACGAGCAAATAATAACTAGGCTTGAACGCTTGGAAGAGATTTGGCAGCAGTTTGTGAAATCGGTAGATGACATGTATTTGTTCAAAAATGTTCCTGACTACAGTGACCCTGAAGTTGACTTTCCGTTATACGAAGAAAAATATTTGTCGGCTCGTGGTCGCATGGTTGCATTAAAAAATAATTTAACCACAACTGAGCAATCTGAAGATAATGGGGACGCAATTTCAAAACTGATTGAACAACAGTCATTATTCCTAAAGCGATTTTCTACCATTTCCACTCCTTCACCTCATAGGGAAAGTGAATTACCTAAAATTAGCATGCCTCAATTTTCAGGACAATATAAAGATTGGCCGGCATTTCGGGATTTAACTTATCTAGTACGCAAAAATTTTATTATTTAAAGTCGCTATTACGTGATGATGCAGCAAATTTAATTAAACATATTCCTGTTACTGACTCTGCATACAATACAGCGTGGACCCGTCTCCAAAATCGTTTTGATCGTCCTAGACACATTGTTTCATCTTTCATTGAAACTTTCATGTCACTGCCTTCGACATCAAATGAAAATGTTTTGCTGTTGAGGAAAATTTCTGATGGGGCTAACGAAATTATAAGAGGCCTTGATGCTATAAGTCAAAATCAACGCGATTGCTGGCTTATTTATTTGCTGCTAGCGAAAATTGATCCCGAGTCCCGTCGTAGGTGGATTCAAGATAGTCGCGAGAACTCTGTTCCTACGATTTCGAATTTTTTTGAGTTTTTGGATTCACGCTGTGAAGAGTTAGAACTAGGCCAACGTAAATCTAGTTTATTTTCGAAGCCCCAGGGCACACAAAAATCAAATTCTTGTCGTTCTTTTGTGTCTTTCGATGAGAAATCGCAACTTTGTATTAAATGTAATACAACGGATCACATCGTTACTAAATGTAACATATTTTTAACAATGTCTATTGATGATCGTCGCGCTTTTGTAAAAAGCAAATCACTTTGTTTTAATTGTCTGAAATCGGGACATTCTTCATATACATGCAATTCCAAATTCCGATGCAAGGAATGTCACAAACGTCATCACACTCTTGTACACAGCATGCAAGTTCAATCATCACCTTCGATTTCTTCACCGACGTCAGCATCCTCGTCATCTGCTGCAATATCCTCAGGCAAACCATGGTCTACTGTTGCTCATGTTTCTCGTCCAGGTTTTTTGAATTCCACTGCCCACCTGGATTATTCCCCAACAGTACATCCTGCGATTGTTTATCAAGGCAGCAGATATCTTTTGCCCACGGCACTTGTTGAAGTTCTTAACGCTCAAAACCGATTCGTTACATGCCGTGTTCTTCTCGACTGTGCGTCGGAACTGTCGTATATCTCGGAGCGATGTGCTCAGGCTCTTGGCCTACCTCGCTCATCTTCTCGTATTGCTGTGTCAGGAATTTCATCTGTTAAGGCTGAGACTACACGTGGCTGTTGTTCACTTCATATCAAATCTAAGGTTTCTCAGCAAGTTCTTGACGTTTGTGTTCATGTTTTGAGCAAAATTACTTCGTCGCTTCCTACTTCGGAAATCGATACTCCAACAATGGAGCAGCTTAGAGAAGTGACCCTTGCGGATCCATCATTCAATATCTCATCACCTATTAATATTTTGCTTGGAATTGATCAAATGTGGAAAATATTTACTTTCAATAAAATTTTTGACTCGGCTGGCAACCCTATAGCTATTTCATCTATTTTTGGTTGGTTTGTAAGATCTGTAATAGCATCCAATGAAAACTCAACATCATCATTTGTAGCTGTTGCTGATGTTGACCGTTCTCTTCGAAGATTTTGGGAAATTGAGGAAATAAATGATTCCTTGCCAACTGACTCAAACGATATTCTTGTTGAAAATCATTTCACAGAAACTCATTCACGCCATTCGGATGGCAAATATATAGTTGAACTCCTATTCAAAGAAAAACTTGTTCAATTTGGGAACATACTCCAAGGTGCTATTAAACGATTTAACGCTGTTGAACGTCGTTTACTAAGGGACACTCAACTTCGCCAGCAATACGTCGCCTTTATGCGCGATTATATTAAATTAGGACATATGCGTGAACTTGACTCTTATGAAATCATGGTCCCTGATGGTCGTGTTTTCTACATGCCACACCATCCAGTTATTGGTCCAAAACTTCGTGTTGTTTTTGATGGATCATTTCAAGATGTGAATGGAGTCGCACTCAACAGTACCTTACATATTGGTTCAAGTATTCAGCGCAATTTATTTGCCGTATGCCTCCGCTTCCGTATGTACAGATACGTTTTCTCTGCGGACATAGTAAAAATGTTCCGCCAAATTTTGGTATCTGAAAATCATCGAAATTGTCAACGAATCGTTTGGAGAGAGGATCCATCAGAAAGACTTAGACATTTTCAATTATGTACTGTTACATATGGCACATCGTGTGCGCCTTTTCTCTCCGTAAAAGTACTCGAACAGCTTGCAAAAGATTACGAAAAGGAATACCCTTTAGCTGCAAAAACTGTTCTTGAGGATTTTTACGTCGATGACGTCATCACTGGCTCCCAGTCTGAAAAAGAGTTGATTGAAAAACGTGATGAATTAATTCAACTTTTATCTCACGCAGGACTTGAGCTCCGAAAATGGGTTTCAAATTGCCATTCAATAACCACGAGCTTTCGCGATCAATCTGATCAATGGGTTTTGAAAACCGAAGACGAAACCACTAAGGTTCTGGGCATTTATTGGAAGCCGAATGATGACGTACTTGGATACAAAGTATGCTTGGAAAAATTTCCGAAGGTTTGCAAAAGACAAGTTTTATCCGATGTATCTCGAGTATTTGACCCATTGGGACTCCTTGCTCCCGTAATAATTAAATTTAAAATATTTTTTCAAGAATTATGGCTACTTAATTTGAGCTGGGATGACCCACTTCCTCCTAATCTTGCTGAGTGGTGGCTAAAGTGTCGTGAAGACTTAAGCCATATTTCAAAATTATCATTTCCACGTTTTGTGCATAACTCCAGTGGTTTCATCGAGTTGCATGGATTTTCAGATGCATGGATTAAAGCTTACTCTGCAGCAGTATACTGTCGATTCAAGGATGTAAATGGTGATATAAGGGAAGCGCTCATAGCCGCAAAGACTCGCGTGGCTCCTTTGAAGCAAATTTCTCTGCCGCGTTTGGAGTTATGTGGTGCACTTTTGTTGACCAGGCTTTTAAACTTATTGAAGAAAGCTTTGCCACATAAAGAAATCATTATGAAAGCTTGGTGCGACTCTACTGTGGTTTTAGCGTGGCTATCGCAGCCGCCAATCAAATTAAAAACATTTGTCGCCAACCGCACAGCAGAAATTCTCGATACCCTTCCACGAAATGCTTGGAGACTGCGCGTCACGTGGAATGATGGCTTTCAATTTGATGGAATTTGACCTCTGGTGGAAGGACCTGTTTGGCTCAGGAATGACGATACAGATTATTCTATACTTGAGAATGAAGGTAACCCGGTAATATTTACAGAAAAAGAAATGGCCGCTGAAATGAAAACTTCAACAGTTAACATAGTCTCCACTGAACTCATCAGTCAGAATCCACTGGAAATTC
Organism: Meiosimyza platycephala; assembly: GCA_963662105.1. Lineage (NCBI taxonomy): Eukaryota > Metazoa > Arthropoda > Insecta > Diptera > Lauxaniidae > Meiosimyza > Meiosimyza platycephala. Next base: position 39,896,010 of record OY759209.1, read on the forward strand.
TTGTAAAAAGGGTCTCAACATGGAGAAGGCTCTTACGAGTCATGTCATACGTCCTATCCTTTATAAGAAAAATTCACACTCGTGATGGTGAACCAGCATCAGGCCAATCAACTTCCAATAAAACTAACGAAGCTAGACTAGCGTGTCTCCGACATGCTACACCGAGGATCGAATCAAGCTGCAAGCCAAGGAACACCTTAGTACAGGGTCTCAATTAATTAAACTTGATCCATTTATTGACGAAAATGAACTTTTACGGGTTGGAGGTAGAATTCGGAATTCAACTTTAGATGAAACTATCCGTCATCCAATTATTCTCCCTAAGGAGCATATAATCACATATTTGATTCTACTTGATGAACATGAGAAAAATCTTCACCCAGGAGTGTCTGCATTTTTTGTTCAAATTCGACAGACCTACTGGATTTTTGGAGCACGAAATTTAATACGAAAGCTGACTCATAAATGTCTCAAATGCTTCCGCCAACGCCAACTTTCAACACAGCAATTTATGTCTGATCTACCGGCTATACGTGTTCGACAGGCGCATCCATTCGAAAATTCGGGATGTGACTACGCTGGCCCTTTGACTCTAAAATTGTACCGCGGAAGAAATGCACGCACTTCAAAGGGTTATATATGTTTATTTGTTTGCCTTGTTACATCTGCCATACACCTCGAACTTGCCACTGACTTGAGTACTGATTGCTTCTTAGCAGCACTTCGTCGTTTTATGTCCCGCCGTGGAAAATGTTCTACAATATTCAGCGACAACGGAAGAAATTTTCTTGGTGCCTCTCGTGTTTTAAATGAGATGCAGAAAGCAATAATGTCGCAGCCTCATAATGAAATCGTTGCCGCATCCTTAGCAGAGGACGGTATCCGATGGATTTATAATCCACCACACGCACCCCATTGGGGTGGTATTTACTTGCAAAGATTGAAGCAGTGGTCAACTCACGCCCTTTGGGCATAGCGCCTGACTCGGACACTAATTATCTTTCTCCTTCCCATTTTTTAATAGGTCGCCCATATACTATGGTTCCAGAAGGAGATTTGAGCCATGTTCATGTCAATAAGCTGGACTACTGGCAGCACATTCAAAATATGTATCAAGGGTTTTGGCGTACTTGGCATCAAGAGTATCTGACATCATTGCAGAATCGTCCAAAATTGTCTCATCGACAGCCTAATGTATCTGTGGGCAACATAGTAGTAGTCAAAGAAAACAATGCACCTCCAGCAAAATGGCTCATGGGACGAATTACCGAAATTCATCCAGGCTCAGATGGACTCGTTCGAGTTGTTAGACTGCACACTGTTCATGGGGAAATGACACGGCCTATAACCAAGATTGTAGTCCTACCTATATTCTGAAACGTTATTTCAGGGCCGCCCGGGATGTTCGTGAACGAATACTTTTTTATAGTTTTAAGTGTCATCACTAGTGCATTAAGTATTCGCATTAAATTTATTTGCATCTCTAACAAGTGCAATGGAATAGCCGTTATATTAATTCATTATTTTTTGTCTCACTGCACTCAATGCTTATTAGCAGTATAACAGTTTGCTAGCTTAAGATTCTGACAATGTTGTGTTTTTGTTATTGTTAGCTCTCATTAGAATTATGTTCTTGATTTTGTTCTTGTAAGCTAAACGGTAGAATCATACGATTCAATACCTAATTGTTATTTTTGGCTTTTTGAGCAACATCAAAATTTGTTAAACGCATTGATGATGAAACTGTCGTAAAATAAAGTCGTACTTTTTGCATAATTTTAAATCAAGAGTTTTTTTCTAATTTTATATTAACTTTTTTCGCATTCATCATCATTTGCTATAAGAAAAAAGTTTATTTGTGAATTAAGTTTTTATTTTGTTACTTATTATTGTGAATGAAGTGTTTACGTTTCGAACTGCACTTTTTTTTTTGATAAAATTTAATTTTTATTGCCTAAACAAACAATAATGTGTTTTAATGAAACCTGTATGCTCAATTTTGTGAGCAACTGTATAACTTTAGTGCAGCTTCTGTTTTTCAGTATGTGAATCTTTGTGCCAATTTTGGTGAAAACCTAACATGGTCATCTGGCCGCTGACCAGCTGTTTTTGACTGTGCTCCAACCACACTAAGTGGGTTCTATAGAACAAGGAACTACGTTTCAAACGACATATCACTTTAGTGCAGCTTCTGATTTTTAGCATGTGAATCTCTGAATTTCAGCATGTGAATCTCTATGCCAAAATTGGTGATTTTTTTTGGTGAAAACCTAACATGGTCATCTGGCCAGTGATCAGTCGTATTTGTCTGTGCTCCAACCACACTATGTGATTTCTATGAAAAACTGAACTACGTTTCAATAGACATATTGCTTTAGTGCAACTTCTTCTTTTGAGCTTTCAAATTTTTTATTTTGGTTTTTACTGAGCTTGTATGTTCAGCGCAAAAGGCATTAAAGGAACAAAAAATGGGCAACTAGCTGCGTATACTAGTTTCAATCACCGCTAGGTGATATCTCCAGTAAGCTTTGTTAGCCGACTTTTAAAAATCTGGAAGCATACTACTATATTTTACTTTTCGCATTGACCAGTTAAGAATCATATGCAATTGCTTTGTAACTCTTTTGATATTACACGTTTCTTGACGAAGTTGCAAGTCCTATATGTAAGTATCGGCTAGCTCACTGAGAGTAAACTCTTAATTTGTGTTTTTGGAACAAAGCAAAACTTAATATTTTGTTTTTTACTGAGCTTTCATGTTTAGTACTTTTTAAAATCTCAGTAAAAATGATATTTTTAAGATTTAATTTAATTCTTTTACAAATATTTTGGAAAAAGCTCACCGTTGATTTGGCTCTTTTCTATGATTTATAAATAATCATATCTATAGAACCACGACTCAGACCAATTTGAAATAAATTGCAAAATGATTGCTAAGATTTTATTTTCTCTCTAAAAAAAAAACAAAAAAAATTAAACATACCGCAAGACGAACATTTTTAATTTTAATTTATTATTTGCAAAATTATTGCTTATAACTTAAGAGAAGGAAATTTTCAATACAATAATTAGAAAATAGACGTAAAATGCTAACTTTTATGCCTTAACGGTTTTTCGACCTGACGTGTACATTTTGAAATAAAAGCGTCCGAAAATTCATGTATTTTTAAATTTTAGATTTTCAAAAAATCGTATTTTCGAAAATAAGTCCGGAAAAACTCTTTCCAAAAACAAGTGTCTCAAATTAAGTGAAACGGAACACGTTTGTCCCGACTACTTTGAAAGCAATTTGTTATTTTAATACTACAGGTAATAGCTAAATAAGTCCCAGAAAAGTTTTTATAAATAATAATTGTTATGATTGTTATACACGGCCCGCTTGAAAAAAATTTAATGAAAGGTCCGAGGACGACGGAGTTTTTTATTGGATACTTTATGGGACATCATCAGAAGTTAAACCGCGCAAAAAGCAAAATCGTAGCACGTGCTTTTTTTCAATACGGCCATTTTTACGATTTTTCAACGAAATTCCGAGATTTTCATATTCTATCGCTTTATTTATATACATATACATACAAATATGTATACATACAGATATACACACACATGTATATATATATATATTTATATATATATGTATGATGATGAATGCGAAAAAAGTTAATATAAAATTAGAAAAAAAGAAAAGACTCTTGATTTAAAATTATTCAAAAGGTACGACTTTATTTTCCGACAGTTTCATCATCAATGCGTTTAACAAATTTTGATGTTGCTCAAAAAGCCAAAAATAACAATTAGGTATTGAATCGTATGATTCTACCGTTTAGCTTACAAGAACAAAATCAAGAACATAATTCTAATGAGAGTTAACAATAACAAAAACATAACATTGTGAGAATCTTAAGCTAGCAAACTGTTATACGGCTATTCCATTGCACTTGTTAGAGATGCAAATAAATTTAATGCGAATACTTAATGCACTAGTGATGACACTTAAAACTATAATAAAGTATTCGTTCACGAACATCCCGGGCGGCCCTGAAACAACGTTTCAGAATATAGGTAGAACTACAATCTTGGTTATAGGCCGTGTCATTTCCTCATGAACAGTGTGCAGTCTAACAACTCGAACGAGTCCATCTGAGCCTGGATGAATTTCGGTAATTCGTCCCATGAGCCATTTTGCTGGAGGTGCATTGTTTTCTTTGACTACTACTATGTTGCCCACAGCTACATTAGGCTGTCGATGAGACCATTTTGGACGATTCTGCAATGATGTCAGATACTCTTGATGCCAAGTACGCCAAAACCCTTGATACATATTTTGAATGTGCTGCCAGTAGTCCAGCTTATTGACATGAACATGGCTCAAATCTCCTTCTGGAACCATAGTATATGGGCGACCTATTAAAAAATGGGAAGGAGAAAGATAATTAGTGTCCGAGTCAGGCGCTATGCCCAAAGGGCGTGAGTTGACCACTGCTTCAATCTGTGCAAGTAAAGTGTGCATTTGCTCAAACTTGAGTATTGCATTTCCTATTACGCGGCGTAGATGCAGTTTCACTGATCGCACTGCCGATTCCCAAATACCACCCCAATGTGGTGCGTGTGGTGGAATATAAATCTATCGGATACCGTCCTCTGCTAAGGATGCGGCAACGATTTCATTATGAGGCTGCGACATTATTGCTTTGTGCATCTCATTTAAAACACGAGAGGCACCAAGAAAATTTCTTCCGTTGTCGCTGAATATTGTAGAACATTTTCCACGGCGGGACATAAAACGACGAAGTGCTGCTAAAAAGCAATCAGTACTCAAGTCAGTGGCAAGTTCGAGGTGTATGGCAGATGTAACAAGGCAAACAAATAAACATATATAACCCTTTGAAGTGAGTGCATTTCTTCCGCGGTACAATTTTAGAGTCAAAGGGCCAGCGTAGTCACATCCCGAATTTTCGAATGGATGCGCCTGTCGAACACGTATAGCCGGTAGATCAGACATAAATTGCTGTGTTGAAAGTTGGCGTTGGCGGAAGCATTTGAGACATTTATGAGTCAGCTTTCATATTAAATTTCGTGTTCCAAAAATCCAGTAGGTCTGCCGAATTTGAACAAAAAATGCAGACACTCCTGAATCAAATATGTGATTATATGCTCCTTAGGGAGAATAATTGGATGACGGATAGTTTCATCTAAAGTTGAATTCCGAATTCTACCTCCAACCCGTAAAAGTCCATTTTCGTCAATAAATGGATCAAGTTTAATTAATTGAGACCCTGTACTAAGGTGTTCCTTGGCTTGCAGCTTGATTCGATCCTCGGTGTAGCATGTCGGAGACACGCTAGTCTAGCTTCGTTAGTTTTATTGAAAGTTGATTGGCCTGATGCTGGTTCACCATCACGAGTGTGAATTTTTCTTATAAAGGATAGGACGTATGACATGACTCGTAAGAGCCTTCTCCCTTTTTACAAGATTTTCCAGTGGATTCTGACTAAGGAGTTCAGTGGAGACTATGTTAACTGTTGAAGTTTTCATTTCAGCGGCCATTTCTTTTTCTGTAAATATTACCGGGTTACCTTCATTCTCAAGTATAGAATAATCTGTATCGTCTTTCCTGAGCCAAACAGGTCCTTCCACCAGAGGTCAAATTCCATCAAATTGAAAGCCATCATTCCACGTGACGCGCAGTCTCCAAGCATTTCGTGGAAGGGTATCGAGAATTTCTGCTGTGCGGTTGGCGACAAATGTTTTTAATTTGATTGCCGGCTGCGATAGCCACGCTAAAACCACAGTAGATTCGCACCAAGCTTTCATAATGATTTCTTTATGTGGCAAAGCTTTCTTCAATAAGTTTAAGAGCCTGGTCAACAAAAGTGCACCACATAACTCCAAACGCGGCAGAGAAATTTGCTTCAAAGGAGCCACGCGAATCTTTGCGGCTATGAGCGCTACCCTTATATCACCATTTACATCTTTGAATCGACAGTATACTGCTGCAGAGTAAGCTTTAATCCATGCATCTGAAAATCCATGCAACTCGATGAAACCACTGGAGTTATGCACAAAACGTGGAAATGATAATTTTGAAATATGGCTTAAGTCTTCACGACACTTTAGCCACCACTCAGCAAGATTAGGAGGAAGTGGGTCATCCCAGCTCAAATTAAGTAGCCATAATTCTTGAAAAAATATTTTAAATTTAATTATTACGGGAGCAAGGAGTCCCAATGGGTCAAATATTCGAGATACATCGGATAAAACTTGTCTTTTACAAACCTTCGGAAATTTTTCCAAGCATACTTTGTATCCAAGTACGTCATCATTCGGCTTCCAATAAATGCCCAGAACCTTAGTGGTTTCGTCTTCGGTTTTCAAAACCCATTGATCAGATTGATCGCGAAAGCTCGTGGTTATTGAATGGCAATTTGAAACCCATTTTCGGAGCTCAAGTCCTGCGTGAGATAAAAGTTGAATTAATTCATCACGTTTTTCAATCAACTCTTTTTCAGACTGGGAGCCAGTGATGACGTCATCGACGTAAAAATCCTCAAGAACAGTTTTTGCAGCTAAAGGGTATTCCTTTTCGTAATCTTTTGCAAGCTGTTCGAGTACTTTTACGGAGAGAAAAGGCGCACACGATGTGCCATATGTAACAGTACATAATTGAAAATGTCTAAGTCTTTCTGATGGATCCTCTCTCCAAACGATTCGTTGATAATTTCGATGATTTTCAGATACCAAAATTTGGCGGAACATTTTTACTATGTCCGCAGAGAAAACGTATCTGTACATACGGAAGCGGAGGCATACGGCAAATAAATTGCGCTGAATACTTGAACCAATATGTAAGGTACTGTTGAGTGCGACTCCATTCACATCTTGAAATGATCCATCAAAAACAACACGAAGTTTTGGACCAATAACTGGATGGTGTGGCATGTAGAAAACACGACCATCAGGGACCATGATTTCATAAGAGTCAAGTTCACGCATATGTCCTAATTTAATATAATCGCGCATAAAGGCGACGTATTGCTGGCGAAGTTGAGTGTCCCTTAGTAAACGACGTTCAACAGCGTTAAATCGTTTAATAGCACCTTGGAGTATGTTCCCAAATTGAACAAGTTTTTCTTTGAATAGGAGTTCAACTATATATTTGCCATCCGAATGGCGTGAATGAGTTTCTGTGAAATGATTTTCAACAAGAATATCGTTTGAGTCAGGTGGCAAGGAATCATTTATTTCCTCAATTTTCCAAAATCTTCGAAGAGAACGGTCAACATCAGCAACAGCTACAAATGATGATGTTGAGTTTTCATTGGATGCTATTACAGATCTTACAAACCAACCAAAAATAGATGAAATAGCTATAGGGTTGCCAGCCGAGTCAAAAATTTTATTGAAAGTAAATATTTTCCACATTTGATCAATTCCAAGCAAAATATTAATAGGTGATGAGATATTGAATGATGGATCCGCAAGGGTCACTTCTCTAAGCTGCTCCATTGTTGGAGTATCGATTTCCGAAGTAGGAAGCGACGAAGTAATTTTGCTCAAAACATGAACACAAACGTCAAGAACTTGCTGAGAAACCTTAGATTTGATATGAAGTGAACAACAGCCACGTGTAGTCTCAGCCTTAACAGATGAAATTCCTGACACAGCAATACGAGAAGATGAGCGAGGTAGGCCAAGAGCCTGAGCACATCGCTCCGAGATATACGACAGTTCCGACGCACAGTCGAGAAGAACACGGCATGTAACGAACCGGTTTTGAGCGTTACGAACTTCAACAAGTGCCGTGGGCAAAAGATATCTGCTGCCTTGATAAACAATCGCAGGATGTACTGTTGCGGAATAATCCAGGTGGGCAGTGGAATTCAAAAAACCTGGACGAGAAACATGAGCAACAGTAGACCATGGTTTGCCTGAGGATATTGCAGCAGATGACGAGGATGCTGACGTCGGTGAAGAAATCGAAGGTGATGATTGAACTTGCATGCTGTGTACAAGAGTGTGATGACGTTTGTGACATTCCTTGCATCGGAATTTGGAATTGCATGTATATGAAGAATGTCCCGATTTCAGACAATTAAAACAAAGTGATTTGCTTTTTACAAAAGCGCGACGATCATCAATAGACATTGTTAAAAATATGTTACATTTAGTAACGATGTGATCCGTTGCATTACATTTAATACAAATTTGCGATTTCTCATCGAAAAACACAAAAGAACGACAAAAATTTGATTTTTGTCTGCCCTGAGGCTTCGAAAATAAACTAGATTTTCGTTGGCCTAGTTCTAACTCTTCACAGCGTGAATCCAAAAACTCAAAAAAATTCGAAATCGTAGGAACAGAGTTCTCGCGACTATCTTGAATCCACCTACGACGGGACTCGTGATCAATTTTCGCTAGCAGCAAATAAATAAGCCAACAATCGCGTTGATTTTGACTTATAGCATCAAGGCCTCTTATAATTTCGTTAGCCCCTTCAGAAATTTTCCTCAACAGCAAAACATTTTCATTTGATGTCGAAGGCAGTGACATGAAAGTTTCAATGAAAGATGAAACAATGTGTCTAGGACGATCTGCTGTATTGTATGCCGGCCAATCTTTATATTGTCCTGAAAATTGAGGCATGCTAATTTTAGGTAATTCACTTTCCCTATGAGGTGAAGGAGTGGAAACGGTAGAAAATCGCTTTAGGAATAATGACTGTTGTTCAATCAGTTTTGAAATTGCGTCCCCGTTATCTTCAGATTGCTCAGTTGTAGTTAAATTATTTTTTAATGCAACCATGCGACCACGAGCCGACAAATATTTTTCTTCGTATAACGGAAAGTCAACTTCAGGGTCACTGTAGTCAGGAACATTTTTGAACAAATACATGTCATCTACCGATTTCAGAAACTGCTGCCAAATCTCTTCCAAGCGTTCAAGCCTAGTTATTATTTGCTCGTATGTACAGTCCTCAGGAGGACTATCTGCATATGCAAGCGCACGGGTTATAGAGCCTTTGACGCGGCCACGTATTTGCACCAAATTATTCATGTCTTCCGCCATAATTTAAATACAAAATGTTACCTGTTTTGCCAAAATATTTCCAATATTTTTCGTAACGTAGCGTCTGGGACACCGACTGACTTGAGTACCTGCTTTCAATAGCGCTCCAACACTGTACTGACAACTTGATCTCGATAAGACTCCAACGCTGTCTTGGGGAAATTCCTTTCAATGATACACAAATGCTGCAATTAATTTCGATGAGACTCCAAGTTGCGCTAAGTTGCTGCTGCTGCAGAGGTTCCAAAGCTGTCTGTCTCTTTTACAGCTCCAATGTCAAAGAGCCACAATTAATTTTATTTATATTCGATGAGAAATGATTTTTAAAACGTTTACTATTTTATAAATCGCGAAACTTTTACTTTTAAATTTAAGCCGATTTTAGACTCCGGCGACGCGAAGGACCATTTTATGATGATGAATGCGAAAAAAGTTAATATAAAATTAGAAAAAAAGAAAAGACTTTGATTTAAAATTATTCAAAAGGTACGACTTTATTTTCCGACAGTTTCATCATCAATGCGTTTAACAAATTTTGATGTTGCTCAAAGAGCCAAAAATAACAATTAGGTATTGAATCGAATGATTCTACCGTTTAGCTTACAAGAACAAAATCAAGAACATAATTCTAATGAGAGTTAACAATAACAAAATCACAGCATTGTCAGAATCTTAAGCTAGCAAACTGTTATACTGCTAATAAGCATTGAGTGCAGTGAGACAAAAAATAATGAATTAATATAACGGCTATTCCATTGCACTTGTTAGAGATGCAAATAAATTTAATGCGAATACTTAATGCACTAGTGATGACACTTAAAACTATAAAAAAGTATTCGTTCACGAACATCCCGGGCGGCCCTGAAACAACGTTTCAGAATATAGGTAGGACTACAATCTTGGTTATAGGCCGTGTCATTTCCTCATGAACAGTGTGCAGTCTAACAACTCGAACGAGTCCATCTGAGCCTGGATGAATTTCGGTAATTCGTCCCATGAGCCATTTTGCTGGAGGTGCATTGTTTTCTTTGACTACTACTATGTTGCCCACAGCTACATTAGGCTGTCGATGAGACCATTTTGGACGATTCTGCAATGATGTCAGATACTCTTGATGCCAAGTACGCCAAAACCCTTGATACATATTTTGAATGTGCTGCCAGTAGTCCAGCTTATTGACATGAACATGGCTCAAATCTCCTTCTGGAACCATAGTATATGGGCGACCTATTAAAAAATGGGAAGGAGAAAGATAATTAGTGTCCGAGTCAGGCACTATGCCCAAAGGGCGTGAGTTGAAAAACTGCTTCAATCTGTGCAAGTAAAGTGTGCATTTGCTCAAACTTGAGTATTGCATTTCCTATTACGCGGCGTAGATGCAGTTTCACGGATCGCACTGCCGATTCCCAAATACCACCCCAATGTGGTGCGTGTGATTGGAAAACTGCTTTTATTACTCCCATCTTCAAGAGTGGTAATAAAAATGATGTGAGTAATTATAGATCCATTTCCAAACTAACGACAATCTCTAAACTCTTTGAGTGTATCATCAAGGACAAGTTGTTTTATGCCGTCAAAAATTTAATCATACCCAATCAACATGGATTTGTACCTGGGCGTTCTACAGTTTCCAATCTTGCGGTTTTCACCGAAGATTGTTTTTTTGGAGTGGATCAAATCCTATCTAAGCAATCGCAAGTGTGTGGTTGTTGTTGATAATGTAATGTCTAATTCCTTTGTTGCATCCTCGGGTGTACCACAAGGTAGTATTTTGGGGCCTTTATTTTTTGTCTTATTTGTCAATGACATAAGTAGTTGTTTTTCTTTTGCAAATTTTTACTGTATGCAGACGATTTGAAAATTTATTCCGTAATAAAAAATCAGCAAGATGCTCGAAAGCTTCAGGTAGAAATTGATAAAGTTCATTCTTGGTGTTGAGTAATCTACTAACCTTAAATATTAACAAATGCTTCCTTATAGCTTTTTCTAAGGGGCACACTGTCATTCAAACTTCCTACCACATTGCCAACTCCTACTTAAAATCAGTCAAGGAAATTAAAGATTTGGGTGTAATTTTTGACTCCAAGTTTACTTTTAACAACCATATTAATTATACAATATCTAAAGCTTATGCCATGCTTGCCTTTATCAGACGTAACAGTAGTGAGTTCTCTGACCCATACTCCCTTAAACTCCTTTATACTTCGTTTGTCCGTTCTAAGCTGGAATATGCGTCTTTCATTTGGAGGCCTTATCACGCTTGCCATATGAATCGAATAGAACGCATTCAGAAAGTTTTTATTCGCTTTGCACTTCGGTCTCTGCATTTTAACGATCCATTTCCCTCATATCATTCACGTTGCATGCTAATAAATTTGAAAACATTACAAAACAGGCGAACTATACTTTCATTAGCCTTTGTTTTTGACATCATCCGAGGTGGGGTTGATTGTCCTTCCCTTTTAGAAAAGATCTCGTTCAATATCCCAGCAAGAGCTCTTCGAAATTTCGATACATTTTTTGTTGGCTGTGTTAGAACGAACTACGCACTAAATGCTCCGCTTATGAGCATTAATTGAATTTAATAATATTTCTAGCTTAGTTGTAGTTGATTTTTCTGCTACAAAAATCTCATTTATGAAATTGATGAATTCTGTATATAATTAGTTATTATTTAAACATAAATCAACATTCTAGTTTTAATTTTACTCATTCATCTCATTAGTCTGTAAGGATACTGTATTCATAGACTAAATATATATAAATAAATAAATAAATATAAATCTATCGGATACCGTCCTCTGCTAAGGATGCGGCAACGATTTCATTATGAGGCTGCGACATTATTGCTTTGTGCATCTCATTTAAAACACGAGAGGCACCAAGAAAATTTCTTCCGTTGTCGCTGAATATTGTAGAACATTTTCCACGGCGGGACATAAAACGACGAAGTGCTGCTAAGAAGCAATCAGTACTCAAGTCAGTGGCAAGTTCGAGGTGTATGGCAGATGTAACAAGGCAAACAAATAAACATATATAACCCTTTGAAGTGCGTTCATTTCTTCCGCGGTACAATTTTAGAGTCAAAGGGCCAGCGTAGTCACATCCCGAATTTTCGAATGGATGCGCCTGTCGAACACGTATAGCCGGTAGATCAGACATAAATTGCTGTGTTGAAAGTTGGCGTTGGCGGAAGCATTTGAGACATTTATGAGTCAGATTTCGTATTAAATTTCGTGTTCCAAAAATCCAGTAGGTCTGCCGAATTTGAACAAAAAATGCAGACACTCCTGGGTGAAGATTTTTCTCATGTTCATCAAGTAGAATCAAATATGTGATTATATGCTCCTTAGGGAGAATAATTGGATGACGGATAGTTTCATCTAAAGTTGAATTCCGAATTCTACCTCCAACCCGTAAAAGTCCATTTTCGTCAATAAATGGATCAAGTTTAATTAATTGAGACCCTGTACTAAGGTGTTCCTTGGCTTGCAGCTTGATTCGATCCTCGGTGCAGCATGTCGGAGACACGCTAGTCTAGCTTCGTTAGTTTTATTGAAAGTTGATTGGCCTGATGCTGGTTCACCATCACGAGTGTGAATTTTTCTTATAAAGGATAGGACGTATGACATGACTCGTAAGAGCCTTCTCCATGTTGAGACCCTTTTTACAAGATTTTCCAGTGGATTCTGACTAATGAGTTCAGTGGAGACTATGTTAACTGTTGAAGTTTTCATTTCAGCGGCCATTTCTTTTTCTGTAAATATTACCGGGTTACCTTCATTCTCAAGTATAGAATAATCTGTATCGTCATTCCTGAGCCAAACAGGTCCTTCCACCAGAGGTCAAATTCCATCAAATTGAAAGCCATCATTCCACGTGACGCGCAGTCAGCGGGATTATCTTTGGATGCGACGTGTCTCCAAGCATTTCGTGGAAGGGTATCGAGAATTTCTGCTGTGCGGTTGGCGACAAATGTTTTTAATTTGATTGCCGGCTGCGATAGCCACGCTAAAACCACAGTAGAGTCGCACCAAGCTTTCATAATGATTTCTTTATGTGGCAAAGCTTTCTTCAATAAGTTTAAGAGCCTGGTCAACAAAAGTGCACCACATAACTCCAAACGCGGCAGAGAAATTTGCTTCAAAGGAGCCACGCGAATCTTTGCGGCTGTGAGCGCTACCCTTATATCACCATTTACATCCTTGAATCGACAGTATACTGCTGCAGAGTAAGCTTTAATCCATGCATCTGAAAATCCATGCAACTCGATGAAACCACTGGAGTTATGCACAAAACGTGGAAATGATAATTTTGAAATATGGCTTAAGTCTTCACGACACTTTAGCCACCACTCAGCAAGATTAGGAGGAAGTGGGTCATCCCAGCTCAAATTAAGTAGCCATAATTCTTGAAAAAATATTTTAAATTTAATTATTACGGGAGCAAGGAGTCCCAATGGGTCAAATACTCGAGATACATCGGATAAAACTTGTCTTTTGCAAACCTTCGGAAATTTTTCCAAGCATACTTTGTATCCAAGTACGTCATCATTCGGCTTCCAATAAATGCCCAGAACCTTAGTGGTTTCGACCTTCGGTTTTCAAAACCCATTGATCAGATTGATCGCGAAAGCTCGTGGTTATTGAATGGCAATTTGAAACCCATTTTCGGAGCTCAAGTCCTGCGTGAGATAAAAGTTGAATTAATTCATCACGTTTTTCAATCAACTCTTTTTCAGACTGGGAGCCAGTGATGACGTCATCGACGTAAAAATCCTCAAGAACAGTTTTTGCAGCTAAAGGGTATTCCTTTTCGTAATCTTTTGCAAGCTGTTCGAGTACTTTTACGGAGAGAAAAGGCGCACACGATGTGCCATATGTAACAGTACATAATTGAAAATGTCTAAGTCTTTCTGATGGATCCTCTCTCCAAACGATTCGTTGATAATTTCGATGATTTTCAGATACCAAAATTTGGCGGAACATTTTTACTATGTCCGCAGAGAAAACGTATCTGTACATACGGAAGCGGAGGCATATGGCAAATAAATTGCGCTGAATACTTGAACCAATATGTAAGGTACTGTTGAGTGCGACTCCATTCACATCTTGAAATGATCCATCAAAAACAACACGAAGTTTTGGACCAATAACTGGATGGTGTGGCATGTAGAAAACACGACCATCAGGGACCATGATTTCATAAGAGTCAAGTTCACGCATATGTCCTAATTTAATATAATCGCGCATAAAGGCGACGTATTGCTGGCGAAGTTGAGTGTCCCTTAGTAAACGACGTTCAACAGCGTTAAATCGTTTAATAGCACCTTGGAGTATGTTCCCAAATTGAACAAGTTTTTCTTTGAATAGGAGTTCAACTATATATTTGCCATCCGAATGGCGTGAATGAGTTTCTGTGAAATGATTTTCAACAAGAATATCGTTTGAGTCAGGTGGCAAGGAATCATTTATTTCCTCAATTTTCCAAAATCTTCGAAGAGAACGGTCAACATCAGCAACAGCTACAAATGATGATGTTGAGTTTTCATTGGATGCTATTACAGATCTTACAAACCAACCAAAAATAGATGAAATAGCTATAGGGTTGCCAGCCGAGTCAAAAATTTTATTGAAAGTAAATATTTTCCACATTTGATCAATTCCAAGCAAAATATTAATAGGTGATGAGATATTGAATGATGGATCCGCAAGGGTCACTTCTCTAAGCTGTTCCATTGTTGGAGTATCGATTTCCGAAGTAGGAAGCGACGAAGTAATTTTGCTCAAAACATGAACACAAACGTCATGAACTTGCTGAGAAACCTTAGATTTGATATGAAGTGAACAACAGCCACGTGTAGTCTCAGCCTTAACAGATGAAATTCCTGACACAGCAATACGAGAAGATGAGCGAGGTAGGCCAAGAGCCTGAGCACATCGCTCCGAGATATACGACAGTTCCGACGCACAGTCGAGAAGAACACGGCATGTAACGAATCGGTTTTGAGCAAAAGATATCTGCTGCCTTGATAAACAATCGCAGGATGTACTGTTGGGGAATAATCCAGGTGGGCAGTGGAATTCAAAAAACCTGGACGAGAAACATGAGCAACAGTAGACCATGGTTTGCCTGAGGATATTGCAGCAGATGACGAGGATGCTGACGTCGGTGAAGAAATCGAAGGTGATGATTGAACTTGCATGCTGTGAACAAGAGTGTGATGACGTTTGTGACATTCCTTGCATCGGAATTTGGAATTGCATGTAAAGGGTTTTTTTTTTAGAGGTTTGTTTTTCGAATAGAGATAAAACTGGGATTTTGTGGTCAAATCTGGCAACTCTAATGTCATTTATATTCAGTTTGGTTTGCCATTTCATCGTGAACAGGTTGACGCATGAACAACGCGTCCAAATTGTGCAAATTTATTATAGTCACTAAAATTTCAACTTTATTTTCACTCAAATTTCACATGATTTTTGCAATTATGAAGTCAAGAAGGCCGCCTAGATCTTGTGATATCACACCTTAATTTTTTTTTTTGGGGTTATGTGAAGCCAAAAGTATGCGTCGATAAGCCAGCTACGATTCAATACTTCGAAGCCAACATTACTCGCGTAATTCGCGATATACCTTGAAAATTGGACCTCCATTTTAGACTACGTCCGAGCTAGCCGTGGCGTTCATATGCCAGAAGTCATATTTAAATTATAATGTCAGAAGATTATCTTTCGAATAAAGTAATTTTCATGTCTATTTAAAAAATTCATCTTTGTTTTATTCCATTTTAAAGTTCTATACCTCTAAAAAAAAACACCCTATATATGAAGAATGTCCCGATTTCAGACAATTAAAACAAAGTGATTTGCTTTTTACAAAAGCGCGACGATCATCAATAGACATTGTTAAAAATATGTTACATTTAGTAACGATGTGATCCGTTGCATTACATTTAACTCAAAGTTGCGATTTCTCATCGAAAGACACAAAAGAACGACAAGAATTTGATTTTTGTGTGCGCTGGGGCTTCGAAAATAAACTAGATTTACGTTGGCCTAGTTCTAACTCTTCACAGCGTGAATCCAAAAACTCAAAAAAATTCGAAATCGTAGGAACAGAGTTCTCGCAACTATCTTGAATCCACCTACGACGGGACTCGGGATCAATTTTCGCTAGCAGCAAATAAATAAGCCAACAATCGCGTTGATTTTGACTTATAGCATCAAGGCCTCTTATAATTTCGTTAGCCCCATCAGAAATTTTCCTCAACAGCAAAACATTTTCATTTGATGTCGAAGGCAGTGACATGAAAGTTTCAATGAAAGATGAAACAATGTGTCTAGGACGATCTGCTGTATTGTATGCAGACTCAGTAACAGGAATATGTTTAATTAAATTTGCTGCATCATCTCGTAATAGCGACTTTAAATAATAAAATTTTTGCGTACTAGATAAGTTAGATTTAGAATCAATGGAGCTGACAAATAAATCCCGAAATGCCGGCCAATCTTTATATTGTCCTGAAAATTGAGGCATGCTAATTTTAGGTAATTCACTTTCCCTATGAGGTGAAGGAGTGCAAATGGTAGAAAATCGCTTTAGGAATAATGACTGTTGTTCAATCAGTTTTGAAATTGCGTCCCCGTTATCTTCAGATTGCTCAGTTGTGGTTAAATTATTTTTTAATGCAACCATGCGACCACGAGCCGACAAATATTTTTCTTCGTATAACGGAAAGTCAACCTCAGGGTCACTGTAGTCAGGAACATTTTTGAACAAATACATGTCATCTACCGATTTCACAAACTGCTGCCAAATCTCTTCCAAGCGTTCAAGCCTAGTTATTATTTGCTCGTATGTACAGTCCTCAGGAGGACTATCTGCATATGCAAGCGCACGGGTTATAGAGCCTTTGACGCGGCCACGTATTTGCACCAAATTATTCATGTCTTCCGCCATAATTTAAATACAAAATGTTACCTGTTTTGCCAAAATATTTCCAATATTTTTCGTAACGTAGCGTCTGGGACACCGACTGACTTGAGTACCTGCTTTCAATAGCGCTCCAACACTGTACTGACAACTTGATCTCGATAAGACTCCAACGCTGTCTTGGGGAAATTCCTTTCAATGATACACAAATGCTGCAATTAATTTCGATGAGACTCCAAGTTGCGCTAAGTTGCTGCTGCTGCAGAGGTTCCAAAGCTGTCTGTCTCTTTTACAGCTCCAATGTCAAAGAGCCACAATTAATTTTATTTATATTCGATGAGAAATGATTTTTAAAACGTTTACTATTTTATAAATCGCGAAACTTTTACTTTTAAATTTAAGCCGATTTTAGACTCCGGCGACGCGAAGGACCATTTTATGATGATGAATGCGAAAAAAGTTAATATAAAATTAGAAAAAAAGAAAAGACTTTGATTTAAAATTATTCAAAAGGTACGACTTTATTTTCCGACAGTTTCATCATCAATGCGTTTAACAAATTTTGATGTTGCTCAAAGAGCCAAAAATAACAATTAGGTATTGAATCGAATGATTCTACCGTTTAGCTTACAAGAACAAAATCAAGAACATAATTCTAATGAGAGTTAACAATAACAAAATCACAACATTGTGAGAATCTTAAGCTAGCAAACTGTTATACTGCTAATAAGCATTGAGTGCAGTGAGACAAAAAATAATGAATTAATATAACGGCTATTCCATTGCACTTGTTAGAGATGCAAATAAATTTAATGCGAATACTTAATGCAGTAGTGATGACACTTAAAACTATAAAAAAGTATTCGTTCACGAACAATGTATATATACAGTTGCTCTCAAAATTGAGCATACAGGCTTCATTAACACCCATTGTTTCTTTTGGCAAAAAAAAAAAAATTATTTTTATTAAAAAAAAATGCAGTTCGAAACGTAGACATTTCATTCACAATAATAAGTAACAAAACAAAAACTTAATTCACAAATAAACTTTTTTCTTATAGCAAAATAAAATATATACTTAATTTTAAGGCACAAAATTGAGCATACATATGAAAGAAAATAGATAAATAGCATTCTAAATCTTGCCAAAATGCTACAAAACCAATGCAAACTCAAGCTCTAATAATTTGTGCTGCCTCCTTGAGCATTTACGATGGCTTGCAACCGCCGGGACATATATTAAAATTAAAGTATATATTTGATTTTGCTATAAGAAAAAAGTTTATTTGTGAATTAAGTTTTTGTTTTGTTACTTATTATTGTGAATGAAATGTCTACGTTTCGAACTACATTTTTGTTTTAATAAAAATAATTTTTTTTGCCAAAAGAAACAATAATGTGTTTTAATGAAGCCTGTATGCTCAATTTTGTGAGCAACTGTGCGTCCCAAAAACAATAGAAAAAAGTCTATGAGAAACCTGATCTTTTTTTTTGTGTAAACTAGCGTAATGAATTCATCGAAAACAGTACATTTATGAATTTATTCGGAAATTCGCAAAGCACAAAAAAATACAGTAGGCTTTTGTTTTAATGAACATAGGATGAAGAAAAATGGTTCAGAAAAGCTGGCTAGCTTGCATTCTATTTTTTGGGCTCTCGAACCTTAGCTCGTGTATGCCTTAAGTTAATTTTAAATCTGTTTTGTTTAGGCTTTTACATTAATTTAAATTAACTAATTATAAGTTATTTTAGTTTCATATATTTTAATTCAATTTGTTTTTGTTAAATACATAATATTTAAGTTCCTTATTTGTTCTGTAAGCTTTTTTTCATAGACTCAATAAATAAATACTAAATACTAATATAAACAAGGGATGATATTTGTGGGCTTTTAGGGCCTTTTTAAGCCCTTTTAATTTTCAAAAGCCCCGTGGCCCATTTTATTCATTTTTGGCCCTTTTGCAAAATTCTGCCGAATAATAATCACTTTATTCATGAATGTTTTGTATCCAAAATTTTACAAAATGTTATCCAAGAGTTCTATAATTATAATGTTTAAAAAATATCCCTTAATGAACACAAGATTCAAAAGGAAAAATTTAAGTGTTTTTTTTTGTTTCTCCTAAAAAACTTTAGTGGACCCTTAAGTAATACGATGGCTTTCGACTTTTTAAACTTCAAAATGAAATTATCAAATCAAAAACCAGAGATTTTTTTACGCGAAAAAAGTTTTATTTGATTAATAATAGGTTAAATTTGATGTGCTAAATCTGCAAATATGTCGTTTGTTTCTGCATTTCCTTTAGAAAAAATTTCTTTAAATCGATCTCACCATAGTTCTTTAATATAGCGCTCAATTTCTTCAATAACGTCATAGCTCAAAAGATCAGATATTTCAGGGTAACCATATTAACTGAATTTTTACGTTTTTTAGGTTAACGTTAGGAGAGAACAAAAAAATCTTAAACGCTTATGTGTTCATATAAAAATATATGTGATAAACATATGGCACGATCCATGTCAACCGGATCAGTGCTGTGTCCAAAATTAGGAGAGACCAAAAAAATCGCTCGAGGGCTCATTTTGAAGCTTCAGACATCTACTTTCAGATTTCATTTTTCAGATTTAAAATTTTTATAAAGTGATTTGAAATCGGTCTCAGTAAAACAAGTTCTGCTCTGTATGTAAAAATAGAAAATCTTCAATATTGAATTACCACTTACGCGGTTATTTACTTTTGTTTATAATAAAAAGTACCTATGTGATAAACTTGTTATTTAGTTCTTGAAATTATTTTTTAATTTGTTTTATTATTTACTATGTAAAATTTATGTTTACAATTAAATTTAAAAAACAAAATAAATTTTATAAAAAGAAAAAATTTGATTATAATATTAATTAGGGATGCTCAACTGCGGTGCCCAAAAGTCGACATCGCGCTGGCGTTTACAACAAAAGTTTCGCGATAGTATGTGTATAAATGTGTTTAGGAATTCAAAGGAAAGCAAAATATACCTAGTAGAAATTCGTGCATCACTGATGTAAATAAATAAACATAAATGTTTGATAAAAAAATGCGAAAGAATCGTATGGCTACACAAACAAATTTTTAAGCTAAAAAAAATACGAGCAAAACAACAAAAAGTATTTTTCCGAGAATTAAAACTATTTTGCCATGAATATGAGTTTTTTTTTACAACAATGATGCACACAAGAGCAGTTTTTTTAGTCTCTAATTTTTTTTACAAGTCAATAATACATGCGAAAAAAATTGCCTTTCGCAGAAATAATATTTTTGACCTGAATTTTTTACAACTGGCATTGCGCAATTTATTTGCACATAGTTGTTTTGTTTTTGCACGTTTGATTCCGACTGGGTCTCTTGCATATTTATTTAATTTAATTTAATTTTTTTTTTAATTTAATTTAATTTATTATTTAATTATTTAATTTATTATCATAACATTTTGTACAGTAAGACATTAGTCTTTTATAGAACATCAGTTGGTGGTAATTTCATAAATAATTACTATTAATTAACTTAACTAGTCAACATATTGTAGCGAAATTTGGTTTATGCCAGAAAATTCTCGTAATAATTATTAAACGATATTAGCTAGCATCACCGACCGTAGAAAAATACTTGCATCAGTGACCGTATAAAAATACGTGCATCACTGACCGTAAGAAAATACGTGCATCACTAACCGTAGAAAAATACTTGCATCACTGACCGTAGAAAAATAACGCCATCTAGAAGGCACTGGAAACGACATTCTAGACAACGGCAGATGGTTCTAGCAAATGATGACTTTAGTATAAAAGGCTGTCATATGAGCAGCAGAGAGACAGTTGATATTGAACAGAGGAACACAGTGGATCTTAAGTGAGAACATTTGAATTTAAGTACTAAAGTGATATAGTGGATTTTAAGTAATAAAGTATAACGTTTGTGTATACAATTTGAATGTAAAGATTAAATAAACAATTGTACTGTGTAAAAACAAACGTTTGTGATTTAAATAAACCATTTTATAATTAAATAAAGATTGCGTTTTTCTTGATTATTACACAATCCAGTGATCGAACTCAGAAAAGTGTAAGAGATTGAAATTACTGTCAAAGGGACAGGAAATTTCGTAACAATTGGTGTCAGAAGTGGAATTGTGTAAAAAGAATTAACAATCAAATAAAATAAAAAAAAAAATGGTTAAGTTTGACGAACTAAAAGTGGATCAACTAAAGAAGGAGTTGCAGCAGCTGAATCTGCAATCATCTGGCGGAAAGTTGGAGTTACAGAAACGCTTACGGCAGGCTCTTGAGGCTCAAGGGGCAGACCTGGAAGAGCATGAATTTTATAGTGATGTCTCAGAATCAACACCGAAAATGGAGGAAGCTTCTGGAATGGCTGCAAGTGGTGACGTTGTAGATATGTCAAAGTTCGAGAAAATGTTAATGGCGATAACGCAGACAATAAATCAAAATGCACTGCAAATAGACCAGAAGATAAGTCAAAATGCACTACAAATAGACCAGAAGTTAAGCCAAAATGCACTGCAAATAGACCAGAAGTTAAGTCAGAACGTGCTGCAAATCCAGGAGGTACGGAAAGAAATTGACCAGAGCTTAAGTCAGAACGCGCTGCAAATCCAGGAGGTTCGGGAAAAAATTGATCAGAGCTTGAGTAAGAACGCGACGCAGATCCAAACAATGAATCAAAATATGGAGGCTGTTCGAACGGAGGTTGCCAAAATGGTAAATGGCCTCGATGCAAGAGTGATTGAGTTACGAGATGACGTTGAATCATTCAAAGAAAAAGCCCAAGATAAACTTGAAAAAGTTCAAAATAATGTTGAAGACGTTAACAAAAGGATTCAACAGTTGGAAATAAGCGGACCAACCACTCAAGTGATAAGAGAAATTAGTGCAGAGAGGCTTAAGGCACCCACGTACGATGGAACAACGCCATTTAGTGTTTTCAAGCTCCAGTTCAAAACAACATCTACTCATAATCGCTGGGATAACGATAGCGCAGCAGCAGCGCATTGTGGCATTAAAAGGCGCAGCTGCAGAAGTATTGCAAACGGTCCCAGTGGCGGAGCAAAAGAATTACAATGGATGCCTTACAGCGAAAATATGGCAGTGACCACATGAAGCAGATTCACAGACTGGAGTTGAAAAGTCGTGTCCAGAAATCTGGTGAGTCCTTGCAGGAGTATGCTGCGGATATTGAACGATTGGCACACCTTTCGTATTCTGACGAGTTAAGTGTCGTAGCTGAAAAATTCAAAATAGAGGCGTTTATTGACGGCATACGTGACTCAGAGACAAAACGCGAGACAATGAAGAACCCGGAGATTACATTTAATGAAACAGTCACGGTTGCTCTCATTCAAGAGACGATTGCGTTGACATGCCGCCCATCATTGAAAACTCGTCGGATGGAGGTGGAGGCTGAGAACAAAAATTCGTCGTTCGCCAGCAGTAGCTTCAACGGAAATTGCTATAACTGTGGCAAGCAAGGACACATGGCACGTGACTGCAAATCACGTCGTAAACGTTCTGCATCACGTTCACCAAGAAGAAAAATTGGAAATAGGGTGAACAATGGCGAAAATGGTAGTGAAGAGCAGTCGTTAAACTAAAGAGAGTCAGTACAGCGGGGCGTGAGCTGACTCTCACTTATGATTGCCCCACAGTCTTAGTTTCGAAGCTCTGCCGAAATTCCAACAGCCTTACCATCGGTGGAAAAATCAACGAAAGACCATATGAGCTAACTTTGGATACAGGCGCATCGCACTCAATTGTGAGGACAGATTTATTTAATAGACGACGAGTAATGCCATTAAATGGGATCCAATTGAGGACAACGACAGGAGAAATTGCGCAAATAGTAGGAAAAGTTACAGCAAGTGTTCTTATCGGCAACAAAACTGTGGAACATGATTTTATTGTTGCAAACATCACCGATGAGGTTATCATTGGCGTGGACTTTATGATTCGACACGGGTTCACTTTGGGTCTAAAGAAAAAGACGTTAAGGTATGCCAATGTAGAGTTGCCTTTGGACATTGGCTGTGGACAAAAGTTAACAACTGCAGGAGTCTACATAAGTGAGCTCTGTCGAATTGAACCCAACACTGAAGAAACAACAAGTGAAAACTGTGGGATAGGCCATCTGTGGGTAGTGGAAGCAGATGAGAAAAATTTAGGGAAAGACCTGATGATTGGAAAGACCCCAGTAAAAACAAGAGCGGACGGCGAAATACCGGTGCAAATTTTGAATTCAACAAATGAGCCGAAATGGATGCAAAAAGGTGAACTATGTGAGAAAGTTACGGCTGTTATAAGTTGTGAAAATGACCACAGGACACAAAAGGTACAACTTAACAAAATCGTCGGCCTTATTGACGAAAGAATGGACGAAGGAGTTGTCTGCACAGAAAAAAAATAAAGGCAAAAGGTTTCGGCAAAAGAATTGGCGGGTATTTGCGTCCAAAGGAGAAAGTAATGGCCAAACATCAGTTGTCAAGCATCGCATTGATACAGGTAACTTTCAGCCAATTCGTCAACCTCCAAAGAGGCTAGCACGCGCTAAGAGAGAGGAAGTAACGGGCCTTATAGAGGATATGGCGCGAGAAAATGTCATTGCACAATCAGAAAGCCCGTGTAGTTCACCGGTCGTTCTTGTCAAAGAGAAGTACGGAGTAAACGTTGTCCCAGAAACGACCAATGCTGACGGTTACATGTCGCGGAAAAAAAGGAACAACGAAAACGTGAAATTGAGGCAAAAGAAGCCTCTAGAAAAGAATTGGAAAAGGAGGCGCAAGCTGTTGCAGAGAGACTCTTGTTCGGGACGAACAAGTTTAAGCGGAGGGCAGTGTAGCGAAATTTGGTTTATGCCAGAAAATTCTCGTAATAATTATTAAACGATATTAGCTAGCATCACCGACCGTAGAAAAATACTTGCATCAGTGACCGTATAAAAATACGTGCATCACTGACCGTAAGAAAATACGTGCATCACTGACCGTAGAAAAATACTTGCATCACTGACCGTAGAAAAATAACGCCATCTAGAAGGCACTGGAAACGACATTCTAGACAACGGCAGATGGTTCTAGCAAATTATGGCTTTAGTATAAAAGGCTGTCATATGAGCAGCAGAGAGACAGTTGATATTGAACAGTGGAACACAGTGGATCTTAAGTGAGAACATTTGAATTTAAGTACTAAAGTGATATAGTGTTTTTTAAGTAATAAAGTATAACGTTTGTGTATACAATTTGAATGTAAAGATTAAATAAACAATTGTACTGTGTAAAAACTAACGTTTGTGATTTAAATAAACCATTTTATAATTAAGTAAAGATTGCGTTTTTCTTGATTGTTACACAATCCAGTGATCGAACTCAGAAAAGTGTAAGAGATTGAAATTACTGTCAAAGGGACAGGAAATTTCGTAACAATATTGTTACGAAATTTTTATTGTTACGAAATTTCCTGTCCCTTTGACAATAATTTCAATCTCTTACACTTTTCTGAGTTCGATCACTGGATTGTGTAATAATCAAGAAAAACGCAATCTTTATTTAATTATAAAATGGTTTATTTAAATCATAAACGTTAGTTTTTACACAGTACAATTGTTTATTTAATCTTTATATTCAAATTGTATACACAAACGTTATACTTTATTACTTAAAATCCACTATATAACTTTAGTACTTAAATTCAAATGTTCTCACTTAAGATCCACTGTGTTCCACTGTTCAATATAAACTGTGTCTGTGCTGCTCATATGACAGCCTTTTATACTAAAGTCATCATTTGCTAGAACCATCTGCCGTTGTCTAGAATGTCGTTTCCAGTGCCTTCTAGATGGCGTTATTTTTCTACCGTCAGTGATGCACGTATTTTCTTACGGTCAGTGATGCACGTATTTTTCTACGGTCAGTGATGCAAGTATTTTTCTACGGTCAGTGATGCTAGCTAATATCGTTTAATAATTATTACGAGAATTTTCTGGCATAAACCAAATTTCGCTACAATATATATAAGTTCTACTTATAAAAAAGAAAAAATATGATATGACTTATTGCACTAAAAAAAAAATGAGAAGAAAAATAAAATAATTACTGATGCCTATATTTAGAAACTATATTGACAAACGAATCAGCGCATAGAGATCAGCAACTGCACAGCGGGACGAATGATGGTACGTTTCATAGCTCGCGCCCACGGGAGGGCAAATGACAAACCCTAATATAAATATACGATTGTAGTTATATACGGTTTTATTTACAGAAATTCTATTTGTGTCACAAAAGCCCTATTTTAGTTCGAATTTTGGCCTTTAACAAATATGCCAATATCATCCCTGATACAAACAATGAACAAAATAAAAATTAATATTGTGGCGAAATTTGGTTTATGCCAGAAGATTCTCGTAATAATTATTAAACGATATTAGCTAGCATCACTGACCGTAGAAAAATACTTGCATCACAGACCGTAGAAAAATACGTTCATCACTGACCTTAAGAAAATACGTGCATCACTGACCGTAAGAAAATACGTGCATCACTGACCGTAGAAAAATAACGCCACTAGAAGGCACTGGAAACGACATTCTAGACAACGGCAGATGGTTCTAGCAAATGATGACTTTAGTATAAAAGGCTGTCATATGAGCAGCACAGACACAGTTGATTTTGAACAGTGGAACACAGTGGATCTTAAGTGAGAACATTTGAATTTAAGTACTAAAGTGATGTAGTTGATTTTAAGTAATAAAGTATAACGTTTGTGTATACAATTTGAATGTTAAGATTAAATAAACAATTGTACTGTGTAAAAACTAACGTTTGTGATTTAAATAAACCATTTTATAAGTAAATAAAGATTGCGTATTTCTTGATTATTACACAATCCAGTGATCGAACTCAGAAAAGTGTAAGAGATTGAAATTACTGTCAGAGGAACAGGAAATTTCGTAACAATTGGTGTCAGAAGTGGGATTGTGTAAAAAGAATTAACAATCAAATAAAAAAAAAATTAAATGGTTAAGTTTGACGAACTAAAAGTGGATCAACTGAAGAAGGAGTTGCAGCAGCTGAATCTGCAACTATCTGGTGGAAAGTTGGAGTTACAGAAACGCTTACGGCAGGCTCTTGAGGCTCATGGGGTAGACCTGGAAGAGCATGAATTTTATAGTGATGTGTCAGAATCAACAACGAAAATAGAGGAAGCTTCTGGACCGGCGGCAAGTGGTGAAGTTGTAGATATGTCAAAGTTCGAGAAAATGTTAATGGCGATGACACAGACAATAAATCAAAATGCGCTGCAAGTCCAGGAGGTTCGGAAAGAAATTGACCAGAGCTTAAGTCAGAACGCGCTACAGATTGATCAGAGGTTGAGTCAGAACGCGACGCAGATCCAAACAGTGAGTCAAAATATGGAAGCTGTTCGAACGGAGGTTGCCAAAATGGTAAATGGCCTCGATGGAAAAGTGACCGAGTTACGAGATGACGTTGAATCATTAAAGGAAAAAGTTCAAAATAATTTTGAAAACGTTAGTAAAAGGATTCAACAGTTGGAAATAAGCGGACCAACCACTCAAGTGATAAGAGAAATTAGCGCAGAGAGGCTTAAGGCACCCACGTACGATGGAACAACGCCATTTAATGTTTTCAAGTTCCAGTTCGAAACAACATCTGCTCATAATCGCTGGGATAACGATTGCGCAGCAGCAGCGCTAATTGTGGCATTAAAAGGCGCAGCTGCAGAAGTATTGCAAACGGCCCCAGTGGCGGAGCAAAAGAATTACAAGG
Source organism: Meiosimyza platycephala (assembly GCA_963662105.1). Taxonomy (NCBI): domain Eukaryota; kingdom Metazoa; phylum Arthropoda; class Insecta; order Diptera; family Lauxaniidae; genus Meiosimyza; species Meiosimyza platycephala. Next base: position 39,922,841 of record OY759209.1, read on the forward strand.
CAGTGATGGATGCCTTACAGAGAAAATATGGCAGTGACCACATGAAGCAGATTCACAGACTGGAGTTGAAAAGTCGTGTCCAGAAGTCTGGTGAGTCCTTGCAGGAGTATGCTGCAGATATTTAACGATTGGCACACCTTTCTTATCCTAACGAGCTAAGTGTCGAAAAATTCAAAATAGAGGCGTTTATTGACGGCATACGTGACTCAGAGACAAAACGCGAGACAATGAGGAACCCGAAGCCTACATTTAATGAAACAGTCACGGTTGCTCTCACTCAAGAGACGATTGCGTTAACATGCCGCCCATCATTGAAAACTCGTCGGATGGAGGTGGAGGCTGAGAAGAAAAATTCATCGTTCGCCAGCAGTAGCTTCAGCGGAAATTGCTATAACTGTGGCAAGCAGGGACACATGGCACGTGACTGCAAATCACGTCGAAAACGATCCGCATCACGTTCTCCAAGAAGAAAAATTGGAAATAGGGTGAACGATGGTGAAAATGGTGGTGAACAGCAGTCGTTAAAGCGAGTCAGTACAGCGGGGCGTGAGCTGACTTCTACTTATGATTGTCCCAAAGTCTTAGTTTCGAAGCTCTGCCGAACTTCCAACTGCCTTACCATCGGTGGAAAAATCAACGAAAGACCATGTGAGCTGACTTTGGATACAAGCGCACATCGCACTCAATTGTGAGGACAGATTTATTTAATAGACGACGAGTAATGCCATTAAATGGAATCCAATTGAGAACAGCGACAGGAGAAATTGCGCAAATAGAAGGAAAAGTTACAGCGAGTATTCTTATCGGCAACAAAACTGTGGAACATGATTTTATTGTTGCAAACATCACCGATGAGGTTATCATTGGCGTGGACTTTATGATTCGACACGGGTTCAATTTGGATCTAAAGAAAAAGACGTTAAGGTATGCCAATGTAGAGTTGCCTTTGGACATTGGCTGTGGACAAAAGTTAACAACTGCAGGAGTCTACATAAGTGAGCTCAGTCGAATTGAACCCAACACTGAAGAAACAACAAGTGAAGACTGTGGGATAGGCCATCTGTGGGTAGTGGAAGCAGATGAGAAAAATTTAGGGAAAGACCTGATGATTGGAAAGACCCCTGTAAAAACAAGAGCGGACGGCGAAATACCGGTGCAAATTTTGAATTCAACAAATGAGCCGAAATGGATGCAAAAAGGTGAACTATGTGAGAAAGTTACGGCTGTTATAAGTTGTGAAAATTACCAACAGGACACAAAAGGTACAACTTTAACAAAATCGTCGGCCTTATTGACGAAAGAATGGACGAAGGAGTTGTCTGCACAGAACAAAAATAAAGGGAAAAGGTTTCGGCAAAAGAATTGGCGGGTATTTGCGTCCAAAGGAGAAAAAAAGTACGGAGTAAACGTTGTCCCAGAAACGACCAATGCTGACGGTTACATGTCGCGGAAAAAGAGGAACAACGAAAACGTGAAATTGAGGCAAAAGAAGCGTCTAGAAAAGAATTGGAAAAAGAGGCGCAAGCTGTTGCAGAGAGACTCTTGTTCGGGACGAACAAGTTTAAGCGGAGGGCAGTGTCACTAGTAAAGAGGTTGGTGTCCCTTCTTCAGATCTTTTAACCGATATGTTGCCTTAAAGTTGGATGATATCTGATAACTCGCACAGAAAAAAAAAGAAGGGAGTGTTTAACAGGTGTCTGTTCAGCGGATAAATGTTGTTATTCCAGAAGAGTGGAACAAAATCTGAAATGTGGTACATTCGGCTTTGCTAAACAACAGCAAAGTTATTCGTTTAAAGTGGCTTTAAAGAATTGGAGTGTGTTAGTCTACCGCAAGTAAAAATATATATTGTTACGAAATTTCCTGTTCCTTTGACAGTAATTTCAATCTCTTACACTTTTCTGAGTTCGATCACTGGATTGTGTAATAATCAAGAAAAACGCAATCTTTATTTAATTATAAAATGGTTTATTTAAATCACAGTACAATTGTTTATTTAATCTTTATATTCAAATTGTATACACAAACGTTATACTTATATACTTAAAAGCCACTATATCACTTTAGTACTTAAATTCAAATGTTCTCACTTAAGATCCCCTGTATTTCACTATTCAATATCAACTGTGTCTCTGCTGCTCATATAACAGCCTTTTATACTAAAGTCATCATTTGCTAGAACCATCTGCCGTTGTCTAGAATATTGTTTCTAGTGCGTTCTAGATGGCGTTATTTTTCTACGGTCAGTGATGCACGTATTTTCTTACGGTCAGTGATGCACGTATTTTCGTACGGTCAGTGATGCACGTATTTTCTTACGGTCAGTGATGCACGTATTTTTCTACGGTCAGTGATGCTAGCTAATATCGTTTAATAATTATTACGAGAATTTTCTGGCATAAACCAAATTTCGCTACAATATATTGGAGATAAAATGATTTCAGTAGTTAACTATTCGTTTGCATTGATTTAATAAATTTTTACTACATTTGAAGAGTAGAATTGAAGTCATTGTCGTGGGCAGTATTGCTGTCCTAAACTTTGAGCATACATTAAGCAAAGCAGAATAAATATTGAGGTCATTGGATTTCGGGGGCCTCCAAATTTTTAGATGGCGGACGAAATTATCAGCCATATACATATCAACGCGTTTGAAATAGAACATACATACATATATACAAGCCAGTTCGTCAACGCGGAAAGACAGTGAAATGGCTGAACACCGGCCACCTTGGCAGCAACCGCTGCTAATTGAATGGAAGTAGGGCCAGTTTTTGTATTGGCCTACAGTAGGTCCCGGATTTTGTTCGAATTGTAGCGACGAATCGAATTGGTGCTGCGCCTTGAACGTTTTCGTCATCTCCTGCATCTTCTGGTCTGCGCCCACGAAATTCGTGGCGTTGTCGCAATGGATCGTTTGAGAGAGTTCACAGCGGCTGGCGAACCTTTTACGACAGACAATAAACGATCAGTGTATATATCTGATACAAGTTCTAAATTTTCGAAGTGAAACGAATCAATAACGCTATATACATTTTTACGGGTGGTCGACCACAGATTTTTAACGTTGTATGTACCGGTCCGCAAAAGTCGACACTGCAAATTAAAAATGGTCAGACAGCTATGAGGCGGTCTGACAGCAGATTTCCCATAATTTGCGTTAGTATATTAGGCTTGTATCGAAAACAGTGAACGCAGCGCCTAACTATTTTGCTACATGCTTCACGTACATTTACTAGCCAATTTTGTTTGCGTAGTAGTCCAAATAATATTTTCGGCCTAGGATGGCAATTTGAAACGTGTAAATGTCGTAAGTATATATGCACAAAGTGTGAGTTTTTTGGCATGAGCAATGGAAATTTTGCGTCATGTGGCGTTGAGGAGTCGCCCACCAACGCGAAGTAACTTGAATGACAAATTTTCATCATTATAATTATGAATGAACGGGCTTAATTTTTGAATACTTGGCGAAAGTATTTTTGACTTTGCCAATTTGTCTGAAAAATTCAGCTTTTTGAATTAATTCAATAATTTTCAGGAATGCCCAATGCAATTCCTTTGCAGTCGGTGCATCTTTCGCATACTTCTCGCCTTCTGGAAGTTTCTTAATGAAACGGAGTATAAAAGAGAAAGTTCGCAGCACTTTTGCATTCGAAGAACGAGTTGAAATATATTCTACAAGCTCGTTTGAAGTATTTTTGACTGCGAAGAGAGCAGTATTATTTTTCACACTTTCACACTTAGTTCTAGAGGTAATTCGAAATTACTATTTTTCAGCCAAAATTCAGAATCTTGCGAAACTTTTTTAGCTAAGTGTGAATCTTGTGGCATGTCTTCTAATGCACAAAGGTTTTGAACGATGGGTTCAAGAGCACCATTATTTTCAGTAATAGTTACTGAACATTTTGCATATTTGCACTTTGAAACTGTGTGCCCTTGTTTTAAAAAATTTATGCACGCAGAAATTTCCTTTATAAAATCGAATCGCTGTTGAACCGATTGTTCCAAAAATGTTGGACAAAGATTAATAAAATGTCCCGATGATTTACAGAAAAGACATTTTCTGCATGTATCAACATGCTTAGAACACAAAAATGAAGATATGTTTGAAGCAGTTTTATTCTGCTGTGGCTTATTGTAAGCTTCTTGTTGGTTACTGGAAGGAGCCACCGAAGCAATTTGTGGCTTATTCTTGTCTATAATAGACAGTAGTAATGATTTTGTAACCATCCATTCCTCTTCCAGATCACATCTGAAAGAGTCCTCAGAATCGAATTTTTCGATTTCAGTTTGGCAAGCCATTGCTTGATTCAAATAACTATTTAAAAAATCGAGACGACAATTCAGCTCGAAATAATTTGAAGAAATTTTATTCTCAATAATTGATGTTTTTATGCGCAAAATATTGCTCATAATTAATCCCCTTTTTTTTAGTAGATTATCATGGACTTCAGTATCGTCCATGATACTTACCACAGTATCGTTTGTGGTTTCACTATATTTTCCCATCATGGGTTTGATTCAATTAAGTTTATCGAAAAGTAATTTTAATTAATTACAATCTTAATGGCAGCTTGTAGAATGCAATATGCAACTACTTTGCCAACGAAATATGAAAAATGGTGTAACACAAAAGTATGCAGGTACTTATTTGTCCCTTCATATTTAGCACCAGCTTAGTTTGCTTTGAAATTAAGAGAATGAATTTCAAGAGAAATCCTAAGTTATGAGCTCATTGATCATAATTTAAAGTGCTACAACGAAAATATTTAACCCCAAAATCCAACCACAGAAACAAGAAATAGCAACAGCGAAATGTTTCTGCAGTGTCAAGATGTATTGGGTTGCACCTATTCTCTTAATTTGCGAATGATAGCAACAACGAAAAACGAAATGTAGCAAACTTTTCTTGAGTAGCAACAGCACTCACTTTACGAAATCAGCATATGTGTTTGTATGTATATATGTAAAGCTAACTGCAATCACATTGCGCTAGCTATGTATGTAGACCAACGAAAACGAAAACATTGTTGTTGTTAATGCGCAATTTATGACAATCCATTTATGCACATAAATTGGCATGGAACAAAATGAAATGAAACCTCCGTAATGTATATAGGCACGGTTACTTTTTACCGGAATTCTCGCACGATTTTGTGGAACCCTGTAATACATAAGCGCTACAGGCGCTTATGTACTTTCAAAAGGAAATTTCTAATTTTCGCAATTTTATGAAGTATTTTTGATAAAATTGGACTTGAATCTACTAACGCGCGTTTCACTACTTCACTATGTATGTTGATTTAAATTGAAATGAAATAAATGCGAGCAATAAAGATTCTGCTCCAATGTGAGCGACAAAGTTACTTGCACAATTATGCAAAATCTGACTCGGCTTTTTGCCGGTATCTTTTCTAATAGTTTCCTATCGCTTTACTGGTCGCATTTGTTACCTGTTGTGGCCCTTCCCTTATGCACAGCTGGCACTGCAGTGAAGGTTTCGTTGTGCTGGTGATTTTTTTGGTAATTGCAACTCCCACGACGCAGCAAATGTGGGAACCTCTGGGTGGTGACGGCGACGGCAATGCAGCAGGTCTAAACAGCACTTTTCAATGTTTTTTGTTTGACAATTTTTTCTATTTCAGTATATTTTTAGCACAAATGCATGTTTTTATTTAAGTTTTTACTTAACTAAATTCACTTTTTTAATTGTTTTTTGCTACCGCCGTTAAATTACGCGTTTGTAGGCTCGCATACCAAAATCTTTACTTACACAAAATGTGTATCTACTTTTTTTATGTTTAAGCAGCTTTGACAGTTGTTGGTTTGCGGCTGTGTTTCAATTGTTAAAAAGCGCAATTACATAGAAACGCACAAATGACACTGAATTTTAATTGAATTTAATTGTTTTTAATAATTAATTAAATTGATTAAGAATTTTTTTTATGAGTTTACGCGCGTCGGAAACAACCCCGAAATTATAAAATATACGACACGAGAGTCTAAGTCCCTGCTCGGGCGCCAAAATGTTGGACGACTAGTTTGTCGCCAAATAAACGAAAACGAAATTAAATTTTCAAATGAAAACCTATATATTGTTTAAATAAAACGTGATGTTTTCTATTCTAGGTTCTCTTAGCAACTAACTTTAATTCATTTTTCTTACACCTATTATTTCCTTCATGGATGATCTTAACAAAAAATATGTTCTTAAACAATTGTAATTAGAACTAAAAACAGGGTGGGTTGAAACCAATAAACTACGTTAAACAATTTATATCAATCAAAAAAAGTATCATAAAATTGATTCTTAAATAAAGCAGTGAAATGGCTGAACAAGAGGCATATAACAAAAAGATAAGTACACTGAAAAAAAAAATAATATTAATTTTGAATTTTGACTTTTTGAAGGTTTGAATTTTTTATTCTCTTTGTTGGATACTTTAAATAATTCGAAAAATACTTACTTGGTGAAATACATACAAAAACAAATATATATCTACTTTTTTTGAAAAACAAATTTTTATCTACTTTTTGATAAACATACTTAATTCATTTTTGAAAAATACCTACTTAATGAAATACATACAAAAACAAATTTATATCTACTTTTTTTGAAAAACAATTTTTTATCTACTTTTTGATAAACATTAAGTATGTTTCATATATTCATTTTTGAAAAATACCTACTTGGTGAATTACATACAAAAACAAATTTATATCTACTTTTTTGAAAAACAAATTTATATCTACTTTTTTGATAAACATACTTAATTCATTTTTGAAAAATACTTACCTATTGAATTACATACAAAGAAACAATTTATATCTACTTTTCGGAAAAAACATACTGATATGCATTTTTAAGAAAAATACTTACACACAAAAACAAATTTATATCTACTTTTTTTGAATAACATATAAACAAGGAAAATTTTAAAAAGGTACCTAATTTGAAATTGAAATTACCAACATAGAGTCATATAAACACATTTTTATAAATACTAATTTTTTTAATTCAACAAATTTAATTAATTCAACAAAGTTTGAATATCAATAGCACAGTTTTCTTGAATTATATTTTAAATGGATTAGCATTTTGAATATAAAATCATAAATTTTTTAGGGTGTTCCAAAACATTAATTTTTTTTGTTTTTTTTATCTCATCAGTAGTAGAGCTAGTTATAAGTTCGCAAGGATTGCTTATAGCACTTTGCTAATTTTCGGCCCTTATCGAAGGCATTAATTCTATGAGTTGAAGTTGTATTTTTTTATTATTTCGATTTTTTGATTTTTTTAGCTATGAGTTGCTAAATAAAAACCGTGTCGGTGTGGATGTGAAACCCCTGGTGGAAATGTAGGTAGGCTGTTGATGACTTGACGAACGGACTGAGTCAGTAAATGGGAGTCATGTCGAAATATTAGGAGTCATGACGTGGCCTAAGGCTGTGGTCCCACTCGGATGCAGAAGAGGGTGGGTTGACTCCAGCTGACGGACGCAAACGTTGACAAGACGGAACTTGGGGCTGGACTTAAAGCAGCATGCATGAGTAACTTTTTTTTTATTTTTTTTCTTTCTTTTCTTTAACTTTCTGTTTGAATGAGTGAGTGTTATGGTTGCTAGTGCTTATGCTATCGCTAGGGTGAAATATTTTCGTGATTGGTTTTGGTTTAATAGGGTTTTAGAAGTATAGGAACTTTTGGAATTTTTTTTTTTGATAGGGACAGTTTCAGGTTCGTTTATTATTTCTTTTGTTTTGTGCGGTTGGGGTAAAAGTTAAGGGGAGTTAATTTCTGATTAGGGCGTAGTATGTATGAGGGGCGCATAGCTAAAGCACAAGCATGTATGAATGTGTATTCTCTTTACTTCTTCACCAGCTATCTACTATTTTTATAATGAATTAATAATGGCATGATTCATCATGTTGTGTGTCAGTGGTGGGCACTACGTGCTAAGGATGCAAGGTGCACAACCCCATTAAGCTGGACATGTAACAACCCCCAAAAGGGTGGCAGATAGAGGGTAGGTATCTTTGGGGAAAAACATTATAAAAGAAAATATAATGGGACCTGGTCATACATATGAACCCTCTACGGGTCACTCCAGGGGAGCTATGAACTATTTTTCGAAATTTGTTATGTTTTTGTAGGGCGACCCCCAAAAGGGTGGCAGATAGGGTGGTCGAGAGAAAAGTTTGGGAGAGTAAAAATAATAGAAAATGGTCTAACATTTTACCACTCCAGAGGCATCTGAGAAGAGGGGGAGTCAATTTCATGATTTCACAAGAATGTCATTTTTGCTGGGGAGCCCTCCTAAGGGGTGGTGATAGGGAGTAAGTATGTTCGGGAAAAATGTTGGAAGAGAAAAAATAATAGGACCTTGTCATACATTTGATCCCTCTACGAGGTAGCTTCGGGGAGATGTTATTGATTTTCGATAGATTAAGGACCGTTTTCCAGTTTTCAAAACGGTCGCGGGCACATCAAATGTTTTCTGAAATGGACCAAATTTTACGTGGTTCTTATTGGCACCAATACAAAACTTTTGGTGCCCGGGGAGCGAAGATCAGAACAACTTTAATTTTTCCCATATATGAGACGTTCTTTTACATTCCGAACACATTCTACATATTCTACGCATTATCTAGTTGCGAAGGTCAAAGGTTCTGGCTCTGGAAATTTGTTGAAATTTTGATAAGCTTTAATTAAAAGAAAAAATTATTAATTTCTGACAAGATTTGCGCTGTCTAGCCATTTTTGAACAAAAAAAAATTTAAAAAAAAAAATATTTTTTCGGCACTTAACTTAAAATAATAAAAAAATTAATTTTTTTTCGAAATTCGGGCTCCTACGATTTATTGGCATTTTGGTTAGCTTTAATTTCAAAAAAAATTGTTCATTTCCGACAAGATTTGCGGTCTCCAGCAATATTTGAACCAAAACTCGATTCAGGACAACAGTGCCGCGGCGCGCAGTATTTTCAGAGATGCGCGGAAGAATTAATTTATTTGGGAAAGTCCGTATTTGATGACCACTCTGAAAAAATTAGTTTTTAAAAGAAATTTGACGAGGAATTCAGTGGTATTTTTTTTAGTTTTTTATAGAATGGTATTCACTCTAAAAAATAACTTTAAACAATTGATTTGGTATAAAAAATATTAATTTTTCATTTAATGCCCAAGATAAAAATTTTACAAGAAAGCTGATCTCTTTAGCTTTAAAACTATATAAAATTTACCAGAGATATAACTATTTGAATATGAGCGTAAAACACCAAAAAACGTAAAACCTTTGACCTTCGCAACTCGATATCTTTAGATATATTCGATAACAAATCTATTCCTAATTTTCGTGTCCACTAATATAATGCCTAGAATATCTAAAAAAATTTGGAGCGATTCCAAGATATGTCGGTCAGAATGTGTTCGGAATGTAAAAGAACGTTTCATATGTCTGAACCACCCTTATGATCATTCAGCTGACGGTCTTACCCAAATTATAAGAACTAAATGTATAAATTTCATTGAATTTGAAATGACCTTAGAAATTTTTTTTTTGTATACGTTTATGTAAGTAACTGACGTATAATCCCCATTATACACGCAGCTGACTATTATTTTTATTATTATGATCATCTTAACCTTAATTGTGCAAATTTTCAAGTGAATTCTAATGGATTTTGGACATTCTTTTTTTTACATGATGCGCATTTTCTCACAATCAGCTCCACCACTAGTCTGGCGACTGACGCTTGTTTCGATTATTAGCCATATCAAAACTATTAATTAAAAACAAAATTAAGTTGGGCGAAATCGCCACCTGAAATGCAATGCTACCTCCCGTACTATTAGGGAAATGTCGAAAATAGCTATTTTGAGCTTAATCTATCAACTGATGCAAAAAAAAAAATTTATTTTGAACCACCCTAATAATGCCACCAAACTCTCCCATATACATATCAGCACGATCCGTTTTCCGTTTGTATGTACGCACCATCTGTAAATAAATTTAATTTCGATTGACATTACCTACCTTCTCAACAAAGTAAATGCAAACGGAGCTTGTGTGGACATGTCCACATTAGCCCCATTTCAACTGTCCACACTAGGGGCTAGTTGTGTTTTTTTATACAAAAACATTTTTATTTATACTTACGATAAACTTTATTAAAAATAATTTCAATTATTTGAATTAACACTTGCTTACTTGTATTATATATTTCCACTTTAGCAAAAGAACGATTAATTTCTGAGTATCACTGAAATTGAGAAAAAACAAAAAATTTACTTTTTGCTGCGCAAAACACGTCTGGTTTCGTTACCATGAAACGGTGAACTGTATACAAACGAATTTTTTTTTGGTGATGGAGAGTGCAAAGGCCCACTTAAAAAAAGTTCAACGGAAAACATCGATTCAAAGCGGCGCGAGAATTTGAAGTTGTCTCACTAGCCCCCCTCTCCCCTACATATTAAGCTGATTCAAAATTTTTTTTTTATTCTAAACAGCTATTATCGATCGAGGAACTTGAATCCGTGATTAGTTTTTCTTCTTCTTTTTTTTCTTATAAAAAAATTTAAAATTGACCGGAAAAAAAACAAAAATTACCGATTTTCTGCTTTCAAGTTGCAAAATCGGCCCAGATTATTATACCACCGATCCCGTTGTACAATATTTTTAATGTATTTTTTATTTGCTTAAAAGAATGCCGTGAACCGCATATCATTATCTATTTCAAAACCAAGATATCTAAATTTTTCAAAATTAACATATCTGTCATAATTTGAAATTTTTGAAAATCGTAGAAAAATCTATAGAATAGTTGAATTATGCCAGGTCTGTTAATTTAAAAAAATGTTGATACACACCTGCTCAAAATAATAGGTACACCGTAGAGTTCAAAATTCAACTCAACGGAAAAACTTTTTATTCAAAATATTTAAGAAAACAAAAATGCAGATATCTTCGTAGTCGTTATATATATAAAAAAAGTATAAATTCTTTAAGTAGTACCATAAGGTACGAAAGTTGAGGTCAATGAATACTATTTGCTCAATATTTGCTTGCTCAAAATAATAGGTACACCGGAAAGATATACAGTAAAACAAAAGAAAATGTTAAAGGTCCTTTTTTGTTTACACTTTCATTATTTAGTGTTTCCACCTTTATTTTGGATAACTTTCGCAAACTCTTCTTGGGATACTTTTGATTAGAGCCTGGCAGGTTTCTTTGGGTATCTCATACCACATTTCTTGGACTTACTCCCACAATCGCTCCGTATTCTTGAATTTAGTTTTTGCTATTTTTCTTCTTTAAGGTCCCCCACATGTTTTCTATCTGCTTTAAGTCCTGTGACTGACTCGGCCAGCTAAACGCGTTGAATTTATTGTCCTCAAAACATTTTTTCACAAACACAAGAGGTGTGTTTTGAGTTGTTATCTTGCTGATAGATCCAAAGCAAGGGCATGTTTTCCTCAGGATAGGGCAGCATTGCGTTTTCGAGTATACCTTTGTAATCGGCTGCTGTCATTTTACTCGTTGTCCGGAACATAGGACCTATCCCATATTAAAGAAAACACTACCACACCATAATATTTCCGCCTCCGTGCGTAAGTTCTTTTTTTAAGAATCTGACGTGAAACTCTTTGCTTTTAGGTCGTCGCACATTCTTTTCGGAATCATTTTCATATAAATTAATCTTAGTTTCATCTCTCCTTAAGATATTACGCCACTTTTTCTGCCGTTCAGGTCATGACCAGTTTTCATGATCTCTTGCAAAACTTAGTCTCATGCTCAATTTTTCTTTCCGTAGCATAGTAACTTTTTTAGCTATGCGCCCAGGTAGGTTTACCTTTAGTAAACGTCGTCGAATTGTTTGAGCGGTAACCGCGTTCCCAATTTCTGCTAAAATTGTCTTTGAAGATTTAGATATGACTTTTTTTTTTGATACTTTCAGTATGAAGATCATCTGTTGGAGCGGTTTTTGATGGTCTACCACGAGTTTCTTTTTGCGGTTTATTTTTAAATATATTTCTCACAAAATTCTGAGATATATTCAGCAACCTGCAAGCTGCATCGAAGAGATTTTCTTTCTTTTTTCAAGTTTAAAGCCAGTCTGTATTCCTCCGCATATCAATTTGACTTACGACCCATCTCAACTAAAATTTTTTGCTGTCAATTCACTGCATTTTAAGATTTAAATAAAGAAAACTCACCGTTATTCTAAGGAGAGCTCAAAAAAATTTTAAAAAAAAGTTGTCAAACAAAAATTTTAACCAACTTGCAGGTGTACCTATTATTTTGAGCAGGCAAATTTTCAAACTATAGACAGTAAGTAGAAACATCCAAAACTTAGGGGAATTACTATATGATTTGTTTCACTGAATATTGGGCTACCAAATTGTGTTATTCACGTTACCACTACGATTTTTCCTCTATATTTCCAAAATATTTTTGAAATAGAACTTAAACTAAAAACTGAATAGTGTACCTATCATTTAGAGCAGGTGTGTATCTTGGTTTTGAAATAAGATATGCGGTACACGGCATTCTTTTAAGCAAATAAAATTACATTAAAAATATAGTACAACGGGATCGGTGGTAAAATAATATGGGCCGATTTTGAAAGCAGAAAATCGGTATTTTTTGTTTTTTTTTCCGGTCAATTTTAAATTTTTTTGTAAGAAAAAAAGAAGAAGAAAAACTAATCACGGATTCAAGTTCCTCGATCGATAATAGCTGTTTAAAACAAAAAAAAAATTTAATCAGGTAGAAAATAATGTACTTTGGTGAAACTAACCACTAGGGTTGCTTTGCAAAAGCCTGTCCCGATGGCCACAAAAACCGACTTTTGGCCGACTTTTTTGTGAAAAGAAAGTGTATAAGATTACAGCTCGAAATGTATGTCAAATGATAGAGCTCGATGAGCCTAAATAGAATACAAAGGGTTGCCTCGTTGCAATCTGTCCTAAACTAGGAAGGAGCTCGATGAGCCTAAATATATAGGGCTGCCTTGTTGCATCCTATCCTAAACATGGATTGCCACCTGTTTTTTGGGTATTTGTTTTTAGAAAAATATGTACGGTGTAAGATTCTAGGCTGTAATTTTATACACTTTTTAAGCTGGCTAGCCATGGATACAATTTCACTGTGTAGTGGTAGAGGGAAAGTTCAGAAACTTGGAGCGCCGGTATATAATAATGACGGATGACGGCATTTCGTTGGAGGATTTGTTGGCTGTCAATGATGATGGTTCTGAGAGCCTGAACCCTTCAACTTCACGTGCACACGGTTCGCTTGAAGCAAGATCAAAACCGATAAAATTGTCAACTGAAAATGCACAATTATTATAGTGTCTTAAGATTCCAATGCTCATTTACTCGTTTTATGGCCATTTTAAGGTTTTACTTTGGCCGACATGGTTTGTTTCAAACAAGATCAAATTCATTTTAAGGTAAACGCTTTTACCGAAAATATTGATAAAAATGCGATCTAGGAAAAATTGTGAATAAGTCATTAAAAATTAAAATTTTTTTATTTGACTTTCCTTTGTGGACTTTGTAATCAAAAATACTTTTAAAACCCATAAAACAAAAATATATAAAAATTATTTTTCATTAGATTTTAGACCCAAGAGTTTTTTAAATTTATTTTAAATTTTTTTTTCATTAAAAACGGTGAATAACACAACAAATATAAAAGTTTTTTATTTATAGTTTTTTAGAGAGCTTTGTAGTCGAAAATACCTAGAAAATCCATAAAACGAAATTATAATTTAAAATTTTTTTCACTAGTTTTAAGGCCCAAAAGAATTTTTTTTTTTAAATTTTCAATTCTTTCCAATGGAAAATGATGAATAACATACACTCGCGCTCAAAATTAAGTATACGGCGATGCACATTTACTATATATTCGATTATATTCAAAACTACTGTTATTTTTTAGGAGTTTTTGACGGTATTTTATATAACGCAATACAAAGATTGCATGTTTGAATGATGCAACAATAAGTATCTGTTGCGCCGTCAGGTTGTTAAAATGTTAATTCCGAAATAGTGTAAGCGTTCACAATTAAGTAGACGTGTGTGTATTGTGAATAAATTGTATGCAAGAATATTATATTTTGGCTTTGTAGTTGTGATTTCTATTACTTTATACAAGGTGGTGCAAAAATATGTTTCATAGATCGGAATTTGTAAAATCAGCAATCGGAACCGACCGGAAAAATGGGATATCCTACGCTTGAATAATGCTGGGTTTCAAAATAATTTGGCGAAGAAAAAGCCACTGATCAGCTAGAAAAATAAGATTAAGCGATTAGCTTTTGCAAAAAGTATGGTTTGATGGCTCTGGAATTTTGGAAGAAGGTAATTAGGTCAGGCGAATGCAAATTTGAATTGATTGACAAAAATAAAACATAAAAAAGTGTGGAGAAAGGCGCATTAAGATCTGCATTAGCAATTTCAGCTACACAATGTTAAGCATGATGGCGGCTAAGTTATGATGTGGGGATGTTTTAGCTGGGCTGGAGTAGGACATTTGTTTCCATATCAAATGGAGGATGACTGGGTGGACACTGTTTAAAAAAAAAAACTTAAATCTTCTGCGATGAAATTTGGACTTACGGATTTTGTTTTCCAGCAAGACATTGACACCAAGCAATGAAGAAGAAGAAAACATTGAAAAACTTGAATGTCCGCTCCAGTATCTTGATTGAAACCCTATTGAACATCTTTGGACAATCTTGGGTTGCAATGAGCCTAGAAGTAAAAGGCAACATTTACCAACTTTCTTTCCGTAGTGGGACAAAATTGACCCGTTTAAGCCAAAAAAATTTGGTGGAAAGTATGCTAAAAAGATTGCAGGCGGTAATAAATACTAAAGGTGGTATCACAAATTACTAAATTTTTAAAAAAGAATTGTTTTAGTTAACTATCTTCGAACATTTTCTTTTTTATGTTTTTTCATATAAACTGATATTTGGTTTTGAGACATTATTTTTTCCTCATTTGTATAAAAATGTATTTTAAAAACCATTGAATTTACTGAGAATATATGACAGAACATCTTAACATCAAAAAAATTATAAAAATGTATTTTATTTAGTACTTAAATTCGACATATACCTAATTTTGTTAGAAAATGGTAACCGTATACTTAATTGTGAGCGCGAGTGTATATAAAAATTTTTTTACTTCTTTTTCTTGGTGGGCTTTGTAATCAAAAATACTTTATAAGCCCACAAAAGATACTAAAAAAAAATATTTTTCACTAGTTTTTCGGCCGACAAAAAATCATTTTTTTTTTTTGGATCGGACTTCACCGCGTTCAGCGACTCAAACTACATACATTAACAACAGTTATCATAGCATATTTTAAAATTTCACTTGATCAGCATCAACAACTACACGGTTCGCTTCATAATTTTATTAACATCGGTAAAACCGTTTACCTTAATATGGGAAATAAAACCAGTAAATGACAAGGTACGATTTTACGGATCATGTTTTTGGAATCTACGAACACTAAATAATAACTGTGCATTGTCAGATTTGGTCATATATGTAATACTTCTATATTGCTACTAGCCTACCTGCTCAGTGTGTTTGAATTACGAAATTATTACACTAGTTTACACAAAAATAGATCTGGTTTCTCATAAAACTTTAACGATGTATTTTGAAGCGTAGATTCCAAAAATGCCAACCATTTTTTTTTCTTAAGAATCGTTTTCGGGATATCCCCAAAGAACCCGTTTTTTGCCACATTTTTCATTTATTTGCCCATATCTCCATCCAATTTTTTTCCATTCAAATACAATGTACACCATTCTAAAGAAATTTTTTTAAGGTTTAAAATGAAAGATTATTCTTTTATAAGTCGTCCAAAAACTGTGAGTGCTATTTCAAAATCAATAAAATAGGTAATTTCCATATTTTCATGC
Organism: Meiosimyza platycephala; assembly: GCA_963662105.1. Taxonomy (NCBI): domain Eukaryota; kingdom Metazoa; phylum Arthropoda; class Insecta; order Diptera; family Lauxaniidae; genus Meiosimyza; species Meiosimyza platycephala. The sequence goes on from OY759209.1 coordinate 39,938,782, forward strand.
ATTCCCCTATATAGCCCATTGACTATGTAATTAAATAACGAACTGATTCGTTAAAGATATTGTATTATCTTATATGTTCAATTGTACCCTATAAAAGATAAATCCAAAAGTACTATTAAATTTAAGCTTGGACTTTTGAGTCCCATTTTTATTTTTTAATTATAACTCAGAAACTACACATTTTGGATAGATACTGATTACCTGATTTTTTGTAGAGAATAAAATTTCCTATCGAAATGACACTTTATAAAGTCAAAACCTTTATTTTTTCACCAAAATAACTTTAAAAAACTATTTCAAAAAAACCGAAAAAATTTAATTTTTTTTAATTTTTGGGAATAATTTTTTCTCAATGGAACTAGGGTCTTTTTAGCACAAAAAAGAAAGCTGACGTTATTTTCGTCAAAATGGTGTCTAATAAAAGTAGTTTCTGATGAAAACTGGCTGAGGTATAGACGTTCAATGTTGCCTACTTTTGGATGATTTTAAAAATATTTACCTTTACACCATGCTAGTTTCAGTTTTTACACACAAAAATATTTTTTATTCAATAAAAAAGTTATTTTCAGCTTATCAATGATAATTATGAAGGTATTTATTGAAAATTTCGATATAAAATATATGATCTTAGATATGAAAAATGCTTCAAAAAATTTATATTTTTCGGATTTTTTAGATCAGTTTTTTAAGGTTACTTTGGTGAAAAAATAAATTTTTTGACTTTATAAAGTGTCATTTCGATAGGAAATTTTATTCCCTAGAAAAAATCAGGTAATCAGTATCTACCCAAAATGTATAGTTTTTGAGTTATAATTAAAAAAATAAAAAGGGGAAAAATATGCACCGATCTCAAAAGTCCAAGCCTAAATTTAAAAGAACTTTCGGATTTATCTTTTATAGGGTACAATTGATCATTTAAGACAATAAAAAACCATTATCGAAGTAGTTCCTTATTCTATTACAAACTCGAAAGCCCATATACGGGATTGCATGAAAATATGGAAACTAGCATTTTCCATTGATTTTTAAATAACATTTACATTTTTTGTCCGACTTGGACCAAATTTCACTTAAAATATTTGGAAAAGATTAGTCTTTCATTCTAAACCTTAAAAAAAATTTAAGCTAATTTTTTTGTATTCAAACGGAGCACTTGAAATTATGTGACTTTTAAAAAAGTCCAAAAAAGTTACTTTTTTTTAACTTTGATCGCTTGTACCTCCGGAAAATCTTATTCGATTTACTCAAACAGCATATCATTAGAAAGAAGACAAGAATATCTTTGCAATGATGTACATAAGATTTGAGTAGAAAATAATTTGATGGAGACGTTGGCAAATAAATAAAAAAAAGTGCCAAAAAACGGGTTTTTTGAGGATATCTCGAAAACGATTCTTAAGAAAAAAAAACTGTTGGCGTTTTTGGAATCTACGCCCCAAAATACATCGTAAAAGTTTTATGAGAAACCAGATCTCAAGATGAAGCCCAAATTTGTAGACTAGTGTTATTGACATATCTGAAAGCTACAGTTTGTTTTGCGCATGCGCAAGTTTTGTATGTGTTGGTTTTTAGAAATTTTTTTAAACAAAAATTCAATAAATCTGAAATATTTGTAAACAAAATGTATTAAATGTCACATGCTTTCATGGGCAGTTCAGAAAAAAAAAATAAAATCTATGAAGAAAATTAAATTTTTTTTAATTAGAAAAAAGTTATAATAAAAAAAAAATAAACCGCAACTGTGTTTCATCAAATTCAATTGTCAATTTTGAGTCATGCGCAGTAGAGTTCATAGCATTGAACAACTTAAATGTGCGTGAACAGATAATGGCTATAGTAGCAATATAGAAGTATTACATATATGGATTTGGTTAACAATGCTTACCGATCTTGAGTTTACTTGAATCGCACCGTGTCGGCCAAAGTGTTAACCTTAAAATGGCCATAAAACGAGTAAATGAGCAGATCCGATTTCGCGGATTATGTATTTGGAATCCCAAGACACTATATAATAATTGTGCATTGTCTGATTTGGTTGACAATTTTATTGATCTTGACCTTGCTTCAAGCGAACCGTGTGCATATGCAAGTTATGATTTTTTTTAAAGAAATCACGTAATTTTAATTTTTATTTTTTTAAAGGTGCTGCTGCTTTAAGCCGGAACACTTCGAACTCGAGTAATTTACGTTAACTGAAAGGACCAATTTTTTAATAAATATTCTGAAGGAAACTCAATTTTAAATTTTATTTGAGCTTTTAAAAGGGTCTACAAGTGAAGCTCTATGAATTAAACCGTCCTCTTTCACGGTTGTTTTGAGCTTTCTTGAATACTGTTTTATATTTTTAGTGCTTCCATACAGCTGTATGTGTTGCCTATGCATTGTCTACCATCTTTCTGGAACATTTAAGGGACCGACTGATTTCTGCAACTGTGCTTCTATTATTTTTGATACTATGAATTACCTGCCGCTGAATTCCTGGACACCACTTTCATTTTACCATATTTTAAAATATTTTTGTTAAAATTAAACTGAAAATTATATAATTTCAGCATACCTTATGAAATAAAACAATTCAAACAAAATTTACAAAAAAATAAGCATTATTTTTAAATTGTTCTAAATTCGTGTCCAACTTGAAAGACGCGTTAATTTCAAATGATTGTAATACGTGAAAAATCAGAGCAAAAAAAACCATTTAAAGTAACGGTACTTCGTCGTCTAGAAGTTAACAACACTCACAGAAAATTATTAGTTTATAATTCTACAATATTAATATTTTCAAAATAAAGTTACCACTGCAGTATGTGCTAAATTCGTGACCACCACTGTAAGTGGTTTACTTGCTATAAGGTATGTCTGCTTCAAAAGCGGGTGAAATACTTGAAGTTGCATATCTATCGAAATATATGAGCAATCATACTGAAATTTGGTGTAAGAGGTTTGTTTATGGAAAGCTATTTCTGGATCAAAATCGGACTCGGTTGTATCAGTGGGTGTGCCACCGCCCTAAGTTTTAAGGTTAATTAAGACATATATCGCAAACTATACAAGCTCAATCAATCACGAAAACTATTTATTGAACCAAAAGTAGGCGGAATTGGAGAAGTGGGCGGGCATATTTGGTTGTTTTCATTTCTATTCTATTTTTTTCAACATTTTCGACATTTTTTTGAATTTTTCAACTTTTTAACTTTTCTCAATATATTCCACAGGTATTTTTTTCACTTTTTCAACCTCTTTCAACTTGATTCGACATTTTCCTTATTTTTTCGACTTTTTCATGAACTTTGAATTGTTTCAACATTTTTCAACCTCTTGCTACTTTTTTTGAGTTTTTCAATCACTTTTAACATTTTCAAAATTTTTTTGACGTTTTCAATTGCATTTAACTTTCTGCAATGGTTTCCATATTTTTTTAACATTTATTTGAAAAGTACTTTCAATGTAGTATAGGGTATGTGTGTGTGTGTACGCTTTTTTAAAAAAGAAGTTGACCAGAAACTTAGATAAATTGTAATATCTCGAAAGTTTTCAAAACATATAGCTGAAATTTCACACTTTTATGAATTTATGTTATAGCTCATTAAATTATCTTTCATCTGACATCCATATTTTGAAAGTCGATCCATGGGTTCCCAAATTATGACAATAATTTCATTAAAAGCTAAATCCCCGATTTCTAATTGCTATATCTTCGAAACTAGACGCGTCACCCAATTTTTGATTCTATGTTCGTGTTCAGTATTGAAAGCCTTGTAAAAAATACGCTGCTTTTTTGTTCTTTTTGGCGTCTAGCATGTGTTATTGTTTTTACATAAGTATATAGTACCGTTAGCATAGACAGTTAGCCACACGCTCATATTTGTCAAAATATATATGCCGACCACTGTAGTGTTGGACATAGTACATATAGTGGAACAGGTTTACTTTATACTTATAAATACTTGGATACTTAAAAAAAATGGTCAAAATTTCAGAAAAATCGTTATATCTCCAAAAATATAGGTTGAATTTCAATACTTTACATTCCATTATTGAAGGCCATTAAATTATCTTTCTTATGACACTCATATTTTTGATATACATACAGGGGTTTTCAACTTATGATAGTTTTTACGAAAGCTATATCTCCGAAACTAGATCCGAGCGACACTTCTTTTTTCATACTTTTTATTTATTTTTAACCCCCTTTTACCCCAAAAAAAAAAAAAATTCGACAATGTTAGCTAAAGTAAACTTAAGCCCATATAGTGAACCGCGACCGAATGCCGCCGCAAAACCTGTGTTGGTCATATTGGAGGATATAAATCCTGAGCTGCGGCCCAAGGTCCTAACTGTTATGTGGAATTACTGTGGCTAGCTACCAGAATTTTTGGAAAAACTAACGGTTTTATAAAAAAAAAATTAATCAAAATTAGAGAAAAATCGTCATACCTCCAAAATTATCTTATCCCAAAGATATTCTCACCGTTATTATAGGCCATTATATTATCTTTCTTATTACGCCCATATTTTGGATGTTCATGCAGGGGTTCTCACCACATGACTTTTAAAAAAGATATAGCCGCAACTTCCGATGGCTATATCTCCGAAACTAGATCCGAGCGACACTTTTTTGAATTTTTTTTGTATGCTTTTAACTCCCAATTACCAATAAAAAAAATTTGGCAAAGGGGGCTAAAGTAAACCGGTTGCTTTCTTTAAACCCTCTTTTGGCCCTAAAAAAATTGGAAAATGTCAGTTCCTGATCGCATTTTTTTTCTTTTTTTTTTTACTTTTCACCCTAAAAAAAATTAAATTGGAAAATGAACTTAAGCTCTCAATTCTTATGGTACATAGAATATTAAAATTATTTGTGTGTAAAATATGATTACTTACCATTCTTTGGCTAATTGCTTGTAAGCTCTTCTTATTTCATGGTTGGTAGCGCGTCTATTTACCCCAAGGACTTTATAAGGGTCATTTGTACCAGAGCATATTATTATTGTTAATGAGTTAATAAGTAGAATCAGAAAAACACATCTAGCTGATGGAATCATTTAGCAGTATCTTATCAGCAACCAGATTATTTCCAAATATTTTATTATACGGAGACAATTCGACTATATTTTATATTTTCCATTTATTATAGACACCAAGGATTTCAAGTTAAAGGATGTCACTGACATTTCAATAATATATCTGCCTCAATTATGACTTATTTCTTGCTGTCAATTAAAAGGGATATCGATTTTTTTCCCTGACAATTTACATGCGCATTACTTGCCTCTAGAGGTGAACTTACAGAACACGTATTTAGGGGCGTTCATACTATCTTTCATGCTGTATAGCATGGCTTGACAAACCGAATAACTGTAAATTTCGTTTAGCGATCACTTTATCAAACATGCTTGACAAACATCATTTGAAGAAAATTTTTGAGGCGTACGCATCTCTCGCATAACTCACTTCAATTCTTTGTTTTTTATTTTTCGGAGGTGTAATAATAAAAAAAATTGTTTTCAACTCCCTACAACGAGGATGTGTCCCTAAAAAACCTAAATCATGCCAAAACTTTTTATTATTCACGAAACCCACCGATGTGCACTCTCTAATATCTTATTTGAAATGAAAAATTTCTTATTATTGTTGTTGACGCCAGCAGAGAAATCAAAATATCTTGAAATTCATCAAACATGAGTGTCAAGCGGCTGTATCGAGCGTTCACATTATAAAACATCGAGGTTTGTCAAGTCATTCTGTACAGCATGAAGGATAGTGTGCATGCCCCTTTTCACGCGGTTGTCGCTTTAAGCTAAGCCCACGCAACGAGCGGCAAGCGGTAGAGCGGCAAGAAAAAAAATTAAAACATATGGAACACTACTGAAGCGGCCACATACTCAGTTACTTGGATGTACACAAAATCTTCTTTTTCTTAAATATAAAATAAATTTCCAAATATATAGCCGACTTTCAAGCAAATGACTACGACAAACAGAACTTAACAACGGCATTGTTAAAACTGAAGATATGAATTGGGAATTATGTTTTGTTTTTTTTACAAATTTAATTTTGTTTTCAATTTGAACTTCATTTATCAGAAATAAAACAACTAACGCTCTAGAATTGCCGCTCAGTAAATGGCCACTTGCCACTCTGCTACGTGCCGCCTTACCGTTTGCCGGTTTGCTTCTTAAGGCTTGGCCACGCAACGAGCGTCGTAGCAAATTATTTTTTGTTTGTTTTTTCAACTACAACATCATTTCATCGCCGGCGTATCTGCATGAATAACAGCGAACTTGTGATTCGGTGTTACAATTCGACGCTGCGTATAACAAGATATATGTATAATTACAAGAATAGTTTGATTCTGTGCTTTGAGTACGGTACAACTGTTTAACAAACAAGCTAGGTTGAGTTGCTGGAAATATTGGTTCCTTTGAATACTGACAATTCGCAAAGCAATCGATTTAAGAAAATCGGCAGCTGTAAATAAACAATCGACTGTTGCTGCAAACTTGCAAACAAGAATATGGGTCGTCGAAAATCTAAAAGAAAGCCTCCACCAAAACGGAAAAATATTGTACCATTAGATCAGCAATTTAACTGCCCTTTTTGCAACCACGAAAAGTCTTGTGATGTAAAAATGTAAGTGAGATATTTATAATGACGTTAATTTAATAAAGTAAATTTTTATTCGACGTTTACTACGTATAAGCTACGCTTCTAACCAATTATATTGAACACATGCATAAACACTTTCCTATCCCGAATTAATTTACCCTTGTTTTCTAGAGAACTTAACTCGTAGAGAATTATGCATACACGCGAGTAGAAAATTGTGCATAAACGCGTCTGGAAGTAAAACTGAATCCAAACTCTGTTAGAATTTCGGCGTAAATGCCGCTACCGCAGACGGTAGAGTTAGATTTAGAGAGTTGCACTCTCTTCCAGCGCTGTAGAAACTGGCACAATCGTGCCAAACTGGCACTTGCAAAAAGTTTTTGGCACTCTGACTATCGTGGCACTGAGCGTTTTAATTTTGACTGATCACCTTTATATATGTATGTAACTTAAAAAACATTGAACATCTGATTTCTTTTCAGCGCGAACCTTAGTTTGAATCAATAGCGGTATTCACGATCTGTAGTATTTTTGATAAATTTGATATATGTAGTAAATTTGGGAACAGGATTACTTTAGCTCACATTCTCCAATTTTTTTTTTTTTTTTTACGGGTAAAAGGGTTAAAAATAAATAAAAAATATGAAAAAAAATAGTGTCGCTCGGATCTGGTTTCGGAGATATAGCCATAGGAAGTTGCGGATATAGCTTTTGGAAAAATTATTATAAGTTCGAAACCGCTGCATGGATATCAAAAATTTGGGTGTCCAAAGAAAGATAATTTAATGGCCTATAATAATGGTGAGCAAGCCTAAGAAATTTAACCCATAATTTTGGAGATATTACGATTTTTCTGAAATTTTGACCAATTTTTTTTTAATAAACCGTTATTTTTTCAAAAATGTGTCTGGATGACCTATAACTTTTTTAGCTTCTTAATTTATTCCCCTTAAAATGGTGTATCGTTTGTTCCAAATTTTTGCATATTTACCCCCGTTTTGACCGAAAAACAAAAAAATTTATTCATGAATTCTTATGAAAATATGTATTTATGGACAAAAACAATAAAAAACCAACAAGAACAACAACAATGTCATCGTAGAGCTCGTACAGTTCATGGTTCATTCGAATACGGTAGTCGTCGCCGACGCGAACAGGACCGAAGATTTTGCGAAGAATTTTTCTCTCAAACATCCCAAGTGTGGCTGCATCGGTCTGCGACACAACCCATGCTTGTGCACCGTAGAGTAGCACGGGTAAGATGAGTGTCTTGTAGACACTCTTGTCAGTTTTGTCGGGCGAGAGAGGTCTCTACTACTCAATTGCTTACTGAGACCGTAGTAACACCTATTAGCAAGAGTGAGTCTTCGCTTTATCTCCAAGCTGATATCGTTTTGGGTGTTCACGTCGGTGCCAAAATAGGTGAATTCCTTTACAACTTCGAAAGTATAGCTGTGGACAGCATATACTTTGTTTTGCCCTCGTTCACCGTCAAACCCACCTTCGCTGACTCTTTTTCGATAGCAGAAAACGCAGCAGTAACATCTCGCTTACAACGTCCAATGATATCAATATCATCGGCATATGCAAGGAGCTGGATACTTTTGTAGAAAATAGTGCCATTACGATGTACACTGGCTTTTTGCAACACCCCTTCTATCAAAAAGTTGAAGAGGTTGCAGGATAGTGGATCGCCTTGTCTGAAACCTCGTTCGGTATCAAATGGTTCCGAGAGGTCCTTTCCTACCCTGACGGAGCTGGATGTGTTGCTAACGTCATTCTGCAAAGCCGCACTAGCTTCGCAGGTATACCGAACTCAGACATGGTGGCATACAGGCAATCCCGTATCGGGCTATCGAAAGCAGCCTTAAAATCGATAAAGAGATGATGGGTATCGATCTGTTTTTCGTTGGTTTTTTCGAGGATTTGACGTAGTGTGAAGATCTGGTCTATGGTGGACTTACCAGGTCTAAAGCCGCACTGATAAGGCCCAATCAGTGTGTTGGCGAACGGCTTAAGTCTTTCACACAGTACGGTCGACAGGATCTTGTATGAGATGGCAAGAAGACTGATTCCCCGGTAGTTCGCGCAAATTGTAGGGTCATCTTTCTTCAGTATAGGACAAAGGACACTGAGATTCCAATCGTCGGGTATGCTTTCTGCTAGCCATATTTTGCAGATGAGTTGATGCATACACCCTATCAGCTCATCGCCACCGGTCTTGAACAATTCAGCAGGCAGGTCGTCAGCACCGGCCGCTTTGTTGTTCTTAAGTCGCTGTATCACAACTCGTACCGCGTCATGGCTAGGTGGTGGTACGTCCACACCATCGTCGTTGATTGGTGGCATCGGGTTAATTTCTCCAAAGACGGGATTGGTAGAGTCATCGCCAGCAAGAAAAGTGTTCCCTCCATAATCTCAGTGTACCTTGCGTATCCGTAACCAGATTTCCGTGTTCATCTTTACAGGTAGATGCTCCGGGCTTGAAACCTTGGGTCAGACGCTTGACTTGTTGGTAAAATTTTCGAGCATCATTCCTGTCTCGTAACACTTCGAGTTTCTCACGCTCACGCCTTTCTTGCTCTCGTTTCTTGCGTCTGAAAAGGCGCCTCTCTCCCTTTCTCTTTTCCCGGTAGTTTTCGCGCACGGCTCGCGTTGCGGCTGAGTTTGACTCTAAAATTGTAGCTGTATTAGCAATTTTTGCAATTCTAATTTTTCTTAAACAATTTTTCTTGAAACCAGCATTTTAAAGTTAATTAGTCTGTGATTTGTGAAATAAAGAGTTTTAATGTTTTTTATGACGAAAATGTTCTACTCGCAGTATGTTCTACCCTAAGGTATGATACGCCTAATTCAAAACAAACATGAAATCATTTCTTTTAGAAGCGTTATCATATTTAATAGCGGGTATGGAAGTTTTATATTTTTGAACAAAGCTCCAAAGCACTTCAAAAATATGGTCATAGATGTCACTGCAGAAAAAAAATTATTTGTTTTTCGTCTATATTGCTGGGATGAACTATTGGATTTTATTAAAGTTTTTATAGCACCAAACGAAAAAGTGTATTTGCTTAGGTATTCTTTTTACTTTGGCATCCATTTTTTTCGAATTTAAGAAAAGTGGACCACTTCAGCATTAATTTATTTTTGGCGATTAATATTTCCGAAAACTTCAATCTGACCAATAAAATATATTTTCACTTATCATACATACTGAGATTGATTGGGCTGTCTTGAAAGACAATTTCAGACATAACAGGCCTTCCGAGTTTTTTTTATATATTTTTGACGGTTATCTTATAAAGAAGGAAAAATCTAATTTTCTTACTCTAATTCCAAAAAATGAAAATTTTGCTGCTATTATTACTTTTCATTATTTTCATATGAAAAGTAACTTATTGAAAACTTTAAATATGTTTTTCTCCCACTTTATGTTTTTTGAGTTATGCCTGTCTTGAAGTAAATGAGCGAAATGTATGGGAGCTTAATAAATAATTGTTTTTGTTTCTTCTTTTTATTAAATATGTTAAAAAACCCGGTTATTTCGTATTGTTCTTATTTTAACCTCGCAAAATCAAAAACCTCTGTTATTCGTAAAAAATTGCCGGTCCCTTGCGATTACGAATTATCGGGATTCTACTGTAGTTTGCGTTTAAAGTGGGGAGTATAACAATAAGCTAATGTTCTTTAATATCTGTGTAATTGATATTTAAGAAAAGTGAATTTTTATTTTCGATGGAAAAGCCATATACTGGCTTATACGCTATTTCAAGCACCAATTGTGTTCTTACTGGCCATTTACGTGAATTCTTTTTTCATGCACTCATCGTAATAAAAAACCATATTTGTAAGTGCTACCTGCGTAAAACTTTGTTGTTGAAATCGCTGCCCGCCACTTCGCAAACTTCTGTTGATTGTTCTTATGATGTGCATTAACATTTTATTGAAATCTTGACTGGCGTGTCAATTTATTTCAAAACGGAGTAGAAAAAGTAGCAAAAAATATAAACGTCAGAATTTAACCGCCACTCATTTTTTTCGTCGTGTGACTGGTCTCCACTCAAAAAGTGAAAAAGAGTAAAAAAATTATTGTTTGAGTGCTGTCAAATGCCCATCGTGTGACATTGCACAAACCAAAATTAAGACGGAGGCGGAGGAGGCGAACTCAAGAGCTAAGCAGATTTTTCTTATACGTTTGTAGTGAGTAAAAAATTTACACATAAGATAAATCGCACGTACCAATTCTGTTTTTAGCTTCAAAGTTGTATATTTTGACACATTGTAATTTTGTCACGTTGCAATTTTACTATGAATTGTGAATTGAATAAGTTTCTTAATTTTGTCGTAATGAGTATCCAGATAGCGTTCTCATACTTTTTTCTTTTAATTTCGTATTAACTTGGCACGCTGTGGCACTCTAAGTTTCTTGTGGTTCTTGTGGTGGTCGCTGTCGGATTGAAACCCGCTGCACTATTTAGCGTATTTTTTTGTGCGAATCAGAATTTTTAAACGCTTAACACAAATATATCTCACTAAAAAATTGCTTTAAGCGCTTCAAAAATGTTGAAGTTTCTGAACTGGCCCAATAATCAAAACAACGTTACATCGAAATCGAATTGATGATAAATGACAATGAGTGAGAGTCTATTAATGGCCGATTCCCAGAAAATTATGAGAGAAGTGTCATAATTACTCCACCTTTGTTATTACACCATGGGTAGAAGAAAGCGCTACTCTCTCTACCGCGACGGTAAAATTAAAACCAAATCTAATTCTACTGTCAGCCGTCGCGGCATTTACGCCGGAATTCTGTTTAATAGCCTAAACAGAATTCCGGCGTAAATACCGCGACGGCTGACGGTAGAGTTAGATTTGGTTTTAATTTTACCGTCGCCTTTGAGAGAGTAGAGAGAAAAGTGAGTTGCGCTCTCTTCTTCCATACGATTTTCACAGCAAAAATTTTACTCTGGCGGTATTTACGTCGTACGCCGGAATTCTTTTTAGGCTATGATACATAATGCAGTGACCGGCTTGACGAATCGAGACCTTCAGTTTCATCTGAAACTTTGAATGAGTAGGTTCGCGCTGCGCATTTTGTCTGTTACACTACGAAAAATGTTCAAATTAGAATGGGAAAAAACTTATTTTTTCGTGGAAAATTTGTTTGGCCAGCCGCAATGTTTGATTTGTATGCGCATTTTAGGGGAAGTGCACAAAGGAAGAATTGAAAGACATTTCTTGTCTGTGCATAAAGGTTTTCATAGCAATTAGGATGAGTCCACAAAATACCCCAAGTCCCTCTTTGACGCGCGGTTTTATCAAGTAAAGTATAGGGTGATTTTTGGCCATTTAGGGAGTGTGGCATACTCGAAAAAAAATTTTAACACCACCATCGGGTTCAGCATCCTCGAAAATGGGGAGTGACCAATATTATACCGATAAACGGTGCGAAATATGTGAATTGCCCATTTAAGGGGTGTGGAAAAAAATTTTAAACACCACCATCGGGTTCAGCATCCTCGAAAATGGGGAGTGACCAATATTATACCGATAAACGGTGCGAAATATGTGAATTGCCCATTTAAGGGGTGTGGAAAAAAATTTTAAACACCACCATTGTGTTCAGTATCCTCGAAAATGGGGGGTGACAAATATACCGATAGACGGTGCGCAATATGCAATTTCCCCATATTTGGGGCGGTTTTTTGCATTTTTTGGGGGTGTGGCCAACTCCAAAAAAAATTTTAAACATTACCATCGTGCTCAGCATCCTCAAAAACAAATATACCGATCGACGGTGGGGAATATACGATTCCCCAATTTTATGGTGCTTTTTTTGGTATTTTTGGGGGGTGCGGCACACTCCAAAAAAAAATTTAAATACCGCCATAGTGTTCCGCATCCTCGAAAATGGGGTGCGACAAATATTTTACAGATGGAAGACACGAAATATGCTTTTTCCCTATTTTGCGGGCGGTTTTTGGTCATTTTTGGGCGTGTGGCCAACTCCAAAAAAATTTTAAACACCACTATCGTGCTTAGCTTACTCAAAAACGGCGGGTGACAAATATTATACCAATGGAAGGCGCGCAATATGCGATTTTCCCCTTTTGGGGTCAGTTTTTGGCCATTTTGGGGGGTGTGGCATGCTAAAAAAGAATTTTAAATACCACCATCGCGTTCAGCGCCCCCGAAAACAGGGGGAGAAAGTGGTCTGGTTGGTGCTTAACATATTTGTATATTTTTCCGACTCACAGAATGGACTAGATAATGAGAGGGAGATTTTAGTTGTGAAATTCAAAAAACGCTTTTTTAAGCAAATGATTAACGATTACGTTAGCAAAACTAAGGCAACAAATTCTGAAACGGATTTAATTTTTAGAAATCGAAAATCCAGTTACATAACTTCAGTTTTTTTTTAGAAAATTTTTTTTTCCAATAATTATGATAATATGCAGAAGTCGTTTTTGGACTATTTTCATTTATGCCTATCTATTCAGTAGACTGATATATGTATATGTATTAGAGTGTTTAATTTTTCCAAAGATGTGATTTTCATGTGACTTTGCTCACGCCCCGAGTCTCAGTTGTGTAAAAGAAATATATGCCAAATTTCAAGAAGATTGGATAATATTTAGGGGTTGCACACATTGATCACTTTTAACTTAAACTAGCGAAATTGAATTGCTTTGTACTAACAAAACTGATCAAAGTGTGCAACCTCTAAATATTAGCCAATCTCCTTGAAATTTGGCAAATATATCTTTTACACCACTGAGACTCGGGGCAGGAGCAAAGTCAGCTAAAATTTTTCATTTTATTTTTTGCCTTACAAAATGAAACACCCTAATATGTATGTAAAAAAAAAACATGTGTGCAGTTCACACGCGGTAGAAGTGAAACTGCGAACGAATGAGACGAAAATGTTTTATTAAAATGATAAAAGTTGACGGAATGTCGAATAGGTACAGCAAAGCTTTGGTAGTTAATCAGTGAATTACTTGAAAAAATTTAAGAAATAGCAAATCTTTTCACGTTTATGTCTCAGCTTTTTTTAACCAATCTCGAAGCTGATAGCTTTAGTGCACTCAGCTCGATGAGTACTTTAATTTGATATATCATTTACTGCTGTAGATATTCTAGATGCCATCAATTTTTATCATTTTAATAAACATTTTCGTCGCATTCTATCGCACTTTAGTTTTCTAAAGGTTTTTTTTTTTTGTAGTTCTATTTAATTTCGTTTGTTTTTCTTTTTTCATTGCCTTTACGTCCACGCAATAAACATAAAATAAGCTTATGCGACAGCATTTGATTGAGTAGGCTGCCATAATTAAGAACACCTGCATATAACCAACATTCAAAGCTATTTGAACGCACGAAGTGTGTCGACTCTTGCACGATTACCGATCGGTACTCGGTAAAACGAACTAAGCTGTTGCATAAACATAGTAATAAAATAAATAAAATAAAAGCAATCAACGTAATTTTCCTCGCTATAGCAAGGCTTTGGTAATTGATCAGTGCATTGCTTGACAAAATTGAAAAAATAGAAAATATGTCCATGCTTATATCTCAGCTTTTGTTTACCCGATCTTAAAGCTGAAAGTTCCAGCACACTCTGCTTTAATTTGATATATAAGTTATTGCTATTGATATTCTAGATCCTACTTAAAAAAAGCATTTCATGATAACATGTTTTGCGTTTCAAATTTTGCGTTGCGTTACAAATTTTTCAACTTACCCCCACTAAAGAAGTTTCACTTCAAAAAACAAAAAGTGCTAAAGCAATATCAGAATTGTAAGAATATATGCAAAAAAATTAAAACACAAGAATTTCTCTCAGGTGAGAGCGCTTTAGATTTCTCTCTTTTTTGAGAATAAGGAAAAACGTGAGTTTCGCTTTTTGCCGATCACTGGTTTAATGCATTATGCATTAAACAAAATTCCGGCGTACGACGTAAATACCGCCAGCATAAAATTTTTGCGGAGAAAATCGTATGGGAGAAGAGGGTGCAACTCTCTACTCTCTTTACCTAAATATACCATAAAATTAAAATCAAATCTAATTCTACCGCCAGCGGTAGCGGCATTTACGCCGGAATTCCGTTTAATACATTAAATGTTTGAATTATTTTTTTTACACACAGCGTCGACTTGTAACACCGACAGGCCCGTACCTACCATAGGGGCTAGGGGGGCTTAGCCCCCCCTAGTGCTTCATTAGCCCCCTAGCGCTTTATTTGCCTCCCTAGCGCTTCATTTGCCCCTAGCGTTTCATTTGCTCTTCATGCGTTTTTTAGGAAAACCTCAAAAACAAAAGCAATTAGAAAATTATATTTATAGTTTATACTACTTAGGTTTAAAGTTTATTTTTTTTTAAACAATAACAATTTAAAATAGCTGTACTCTGCGATCTTTCAGGGAATTGAATCTTTTTAAAACCATGTCTATATCTATAGACTCAAGACGTTTGTGCTCGAAAGCCAGTAACGATAAATTATTCAGCCTATCAGTCAACATGCCTATTCGTTGTGGCCGTATAATTCGTGTTAATGCCGAAAATGACGATTCGCATACTTCCGTTCCAGCCGGGAAAGTTTCGATGGTTGCAAAAAGATTGTACACTTTTTCCATTACTTGGCGCACCTTATACAGCTCCGTCAGCACCACCGTCTTAATTTTTTTTTGTTCCGGCTTTTTAAATTTGTTTAATTGATCATTCTCCGAACGAATTCTATCTATATATTCTTTGGCAATTTTGAGCTCAATTTCACTTGGTAACTGGATGCCCAAATCGCCCAATGGGTGCAGCTTTTCCAAATCCATTTCATCAGCTGTATCGATAGCTGTGAGAATGCCATTGTTTGTAACAAAGCGATTGGTCATTTCAATTAATACGATATCGATTGTTTCGTAGAATGTTGATTTCAGCATGATGATCGATTCGCTTCGTTCACCTAGTGTTTCTTCTTGTAAACGATTGTCGAGGTCTTGAAACGTAAAGAAAACACAAAATTACCTATTTCGATTTTCGGACCTATTATAATAACTTCTCAAGAGAAGTTAAAAAAAACAAATATGCACCGTCTCATAAGTCCAAGCCTAAGTTTAACAGCACTGTTGGATTTATCTTTTATAGGGAACAATTGAACATATAAGACAATAAAATATCTTTTACGAATTAGTTCCTTATTTAATTACATAGTCAATGGCCTATATGCGGGAATGCATGAAAATATGGAAATTACCCATTTTCATTGATTTTAGAATAGCACTCACAGATTTTGTCCGACTTGGACAAAATTATACTTCAAATATTTGTAAAATAATATTTTTGTGTTCAAACGGAGTAATTGAAATTTAGTGACTTTTAAAAAAGACCAAAAAAGTAGCTTTTTGTGAACTTTGATCGCTTGTAACTCCATCCAAAATTTTTCAAAAAAAACGTTATATATAGTAAAATTTCTTGTGGCCCCCCAAGCAAAGTCGGGTAGGTACGGACTCAGAAGTTCGCTCTTATTCAGGCATTTACACACAGATACGCCGGCGCTGAAATGACGTTGTTGTTGAAAAAACAAACAAACAAAAAAATAGTTTGCTTCGATATAGTCTAAACTTAAGAAGAAAAATTAATAATAATAAATGATATTTTTCGTCTATATTTTCATTTTAAAATATATTTATGTTAAATTTTACAATTAATTTTAGCTAAATACTCTTTTAAACATTTATTTTACTTATATATCAACTTAAGGGGGTAGGTCCAGTCATGGCCGTGAAAATTAGGGCATTTTCAATAATTTTTTTTTTGTATTAATTTAATTTTTTTAATAAAAGCGATAATGCGGAATTATTACAAAATGTTTCAACTTGACTTGACGAAAGTTTAAAAAAAAAATATTAAAAATAAAAAAGTTATAGCTGGTTGTGTTGGACCCTGTCCCATACATAGTGCCTTGCGGTGACCATCACAAATCCTTGGAAAATCATCTAAAATCAATCGAATAAGAAAAATTCGTTAGTTAAATAAATAATCTAGTGCCTGATCGAAGGTTTTTATTTTTTTTAAAAAATCAACAAAATAGCGGCTTCAGGAACATTTATTTCCAGATTATTATAATAAAAAACCAACATAAAAAACCAACAGTTTTTTATGAATAATTATTCATAAAAAATCAATTAAAAAAAAAAAAACAAAATCCTTCGATCAAGCACTAGATTTTTATGTTTTTCAAAAACTGAGTAAATTTCATTAAAATCTATTGAGCGGTTTTCGAGTTACAGTGGTCACCGCTTCCGAAAGCATAGTTTTGAGAAAAATGCATTTAAAGTTTTACGCTCGGTACTCTTACCACCGGGAGCCCTTTGGTTATTGCCGAATAACTCCAAAAATAATTGTCGGATTGACTTCAAATTTTCAGGATATATTTTTAAGATAGTATACTTTAAGAAAATGCAAAAAAAAAATTTCGATTTCTCAAAAATCATGACTGCCCCCTTAAGCATTTTTGACAGTTGAACGTCGACGCTCAATTCCCTGTTTACACAGCAGCGAACTTGTGCACCGACGTACTACACCGAAGTAAAAATACCGAACTACTAATCCGACGTATCTCGCTTTTACACAACAAAAAACTACTCCGAAGTCATACGTCGACGCTCAACTTCGGTGTGTGTAAATAACGTAAATGTAAAATAGCAAAAGAGTAAAAGTACCTGTTCAATTTAATAGCTTATTGGGTAACCCACATTAGGGTCGGTTAACGGAAATACCGCCAGCGTAAAAACTGTTGACCGGTAAAACTGTCGTAAAATCTGTTCGAGAACGTACGTCGGCAAATTCAGCTGTTATTTTTTTCTTTAGGGGTAATAGGTTAAAAACAAATACAGTGAAATCCTGATAATTCGTACCCCGTTAATTCAAAAATCTCAATAATTCGTAACAAACTGTTGGTCCCTTGAAAAAATCGCTTTAATTCGTAAAAACTTCATATATTTTCTGGCGTAAGTATTTCCATAATGAAATATCAAACAATACTGATAGCCCTATTACCGTTCGCGAGTCGCCTGAATTTGGCGACTCGCCTTATAGTACAGTCATTTGGTTAAAAAAAAAGAGGTTACCTGGAAAGTTTTCCGGGAATTTTGAAAATTGGTAATTTTATAGATTTCGATATGCTCTTTCCGAATTTAAATTTTGCGACCTCGTAATTTTGCCGCTCGAACCGCTATTTTGCAAAAATGGCGCCAAAAATCAGTTTTTTGACCATATCTCCTTTTCGACTTATTTCACGATAAAAACATGTACTTGCTTGAACCAAGATCAAGATCGCTAAAATTGTCAACCAAATCTGACAATGGCACAATTATTATTTAGTGTTCGGAGATTCCAAAAACATGATCCCCAAAATCTTACCTAATCAATTACTCGTTTTATGGCCATTTAAAGGTAAACGCTTTTTCCGATAATATTGATAAAAATGCGTTCTAGGAAAAATTGTGAATAAGTCATTAAAACTTTAAATTTTTTTATTTTTATTTTTTTTAAAACCCATAAAACAAAAATATATAAAAATTATTTTTCATTAGTTTTCAGGCCCAAAAAAATTTTTTAAATTTTTTTTAATTTTTTTTTTTCATGAAAAACGGTGAATAACACAACAAATATGAAAGTTTTTTTATTTATTGTTTTTTGGTGAGCTTTGTAGTCAAAAATACCTCAAAAATCCATAAAACAAAATTATAATTTAAAATATTTTTTACTAGTTTTAAGGCCCAAAAGAATTTTTTTTTTAAATTTTCAATTCTTTTCCATGGAAAATGATGAATAACATAACATATTTAAAAATTTTGTTATTGTTTTTTCTTCGTGGACTTCGTAGTCAAAAATACTTTTTAAACCCACAAAAGATAATAAAAAAAATTTTATTTTTTACTAGTTTTTCGGCCGACAAAAAAAAAATTTTTTTTGTATCGGTTTTTTTCAATGAAAAATAGTGAATAACGCAAAAGTGTTTTTATATTTGCAAAAGTAAGTGACTTTTTCGTGTTCAGCAACTCAAATTACATAAACAACAGTTATCATAGCATATTTTAAAACTTCGCTTGATCTTAAAAGCATCAGAAACCACATTGTCGCTTCATAATTTTTATAAAATTATCGGTTAAAGCATTTACTTTAAAATGGTCATAAAACCAGTAAATGACCAGGCACGATTTTACGGATCATGTTTTTGAAATTTCCGAACACTAAATAATAATTGTGCATTGTCAGATTTGGTTGACAATTTTTACCGATCTTGATCTTCCTTCAAACGAACCATGTCGGCCAGAGTGCTAATTTTATAATGGCCATAAAACCAGTTAATGAGCAGATCCGATTTCGCGGATTATGTATTTGGAATCTCAAGACACTATATAATAATTGTGCATTGTCAGATTTGGTTGACAATTTTATTAATCTTGATCTTGCTTCAAGCGAACCGTGTACAGATGCGGTAAAAAAAATAGCACCATGATAGGTAGCAACTTTATTTAAGGAGTAGAAACTAATTCAATCTTTGCAAACAGCTTTTGAGTATAGTAACAAACAAAATAAACTTAAAAGAAGGTGTTTAGAAAAAAAATTCCAAAATTTATTAAATTTATTATTAAAGATTTTCCACAATATCTTAAAAAATAGGCGGTAAAAAATAGTACTTTAATTCAGATGTGCACTTAAAAACAAAAAAACTAGGCAAAATTATAAAGTTTATTTAAAACTATAATTATTAAGTAGAGTATAGTGTAATGCACTAAAATTAATATTTCGTCACATGTCCTTTGTTGGCAATTACGGCTGGGCAACGTCTCACAGTGTATCACTTTCATAGTAGCCGCGGCCAAAAATAGTAAACGTTGTTCAATTGTAATGAAATTTGGTATATGACGTTTTTTTGGCATTATTAAGAAAAAATAGAAAAATCATCAAAATCGACCCATTGAACCGCCTACCTCCCATAAAAAAAAATTATTTGCTTTAAGTTCGCTATTTTTGACACTAGAAAGATTAAATTTGGTGTGTGATGTTTTTTTGACATAATTAAGAAAACTTAGAAAAATCATAAAAATCGGGCCATTGACACGTCCACCTCCCATATAAAATTAACCTTTTAATTGCTTTAAGTTCTTTATTTTTGGCACTAGAAAGATTAAATTTGGTGTTTGATGTTTTTTTTTGGCCTAATTTAGAAAAATCATTAAAATCTGGCCATTACCACGCCCACCTCCCATATAAAATTAACCTTTTATTTGCTTAAAGTTCGTTTTTTTTTACACTAGAAAGATTAAATTTGGTATGTGATGTTTTTTTGACATAATTAAAAAAACTTAGAAAAATCACAAAAATCTGGCCATTGCCACGCTCTCCTTCCATATCAAATTAACTTATTTTGGCTTCACCGTTTCGCCATACATAAAAAAATTCACTCACTTTGATAGCAGATGCCACTAGAAATTTTGAAAAAAAGTTAATTTGACGAACACTAAACAAAAAAACACTTGGAATATGATTACACTTACTTTCAAACTTTAATTAAAGCAAAAACTGTAAAAGTGGTTTAGGTGTATTTTGATTTTCTTGTAAACTTTTCAATGAAATTATTAAACTTTTAAGTAGGTTCAAGGTCCAAATTAATGAAAAACTTTTATCTGTTGATCATATATAATTTTTACTACCAATATTTCGACTACCTTTGGTAGTCATCTTCAGGGTAATCTGTTCGAAAAATATATTTTACAACAATTAGAATAATATAGACAATAAACAACACAAATAATAACTTACGTATGTCAGCTTCAAATAAATAATCACTTAAAAAACGGTGGACAAAACAAAAACATAAATATTGCACAGGAATATTGCACAAATTTAAAGAGTTTTTGCAAATAAATGATTTTTAATGATGTTATGATGTTTTGAGCAATGCTAGTTATTCCAATATAACGGAATTTAACATTTGTTTACAATGAAAACAATGTACTTAGTACTGCCAGATTAGTAAACTTTATTAAATTTATTTAATATATAACATGCCTATATTTGATCATGGAATCTTCCTCCAAAAAAATAACGAACTTTAAGCAATTAAAAGGTTTATTTTATATGGGAGGTGGACGTGGCAATGGCCAGATTTTTCTAATTGTTTCTAAATTATGCCAAAAAAAATATCAAACACCAAATTTAATCATTCTAGTGTCAAAAATAAAGAACTTAATGCAATGAAAAGGTTAATTTTATATGGGAGGTGGGCGTGGCAATGACCAGATCTTTCTTAATAATGCCAAAAAAACATCATATACAAAATTTCATTACAATTGAAGAACGTTTACTATTTTGGGCGGTGTTACTATGGAAGATACACTGTGAAAAATGTTGAAAAAAAGTTAACTTGGCGCACCCTAACGCAAGAAAATTCTTTTGATTATGATTTTACATAGCTTTATACGTTATTTAACGCTGGAACCTCAAAAGTGGTTTTAGGTGTATTTTAATTTTCTTCTTCTAAATATTTAATGATCTTGCGATTCTTTGAGTAAACCTAACTATTTTAATATAGCAGAATTTAGCATTTGTTTACAGTGTAAGCAATTTTATTAATATTTCTAGATTGAAAAAAGTCTATATTTTTTTTTCATATATGACATGTCTATATTTGCTCATGAAATCTTCTTCAGAAAGGGTACAAAAGTGTGGGATAGAAAACATAATTAATAAAGCATAACTTTTTAAGTAGTTAAAGCATTTTAATAAAATTTTGGGATTTTCTTATTTGAAGTATGTTCTTTTAATCTGGATAAAAATTTAAGTCAAAAAATTATTTTAATTTGACCATTTATGGCCGCACCTGTTACACTGTGCGTCTTGGCATGGAATTGATTAAGTCCTGGCACCTTTTGGGTTGAATTTTGTTCCAGGAGTCTTGAACTGCTTTCCAAAGGGCTTCATTATTGGTCGGTTTTTCAGTAGAAACTGCTTTTTTGACATCCGCCCAGAGGTTCTCAATTGGATTGAGATCGGGCGACTGCGCTGGCCACTCCATTACATTTACCGAATGATCCCCAAACCACTTTTAAGCTTTCTTGGTAGTATGTTTGGGGTCATTGTCTTGTTGGAAGACCCACAATAACGGCATTTCCTCCTCGGCATATGGTATCATAACTTCTTCAAGAATATCAACATAGACGTGTTGATCATCATGGTTTTAATCCAATGTATGGGACCAACTCCATGAAAGGAAAAACAAGCCCATACCATTATGCTTGAACTTCCGTGCTTAACCGTTTTAGTCGTGAATTTTGGGTTATATTCTGAATTTGGAGGTCTCCTAACGTAAGAACGAGAACCTTTGCCGCCATACAATACGATTTTGCTCTTGTCCGTCCATAAAATATTCCTCCATCTTTCTGCTGGCCAGTTCAAATATTTTTTTTGCAAAGTTCATTTGCTTGGTTGTGTGTTTAGCAGTTAAAAGAGGAACTTTTCTTGGGCTACAAGCTTTCAAATTATGCTCTCGAAGTCGGCTGTGAACTGTTTCAACATATGCTGTAATATTGAGTTCCTTTTTGAGCTCCGTTGCGGGCTTAAACGGCTCCTTCTTACATTGCCGGACCAAGCGTTGAACGAGTAATGGCGACATATCGCATTTTCGTCCACGATTTTCAAGTTTTGGTGCAAATATTATTGCACTCCGAACCATTTTGTTGGAACAGCCAACTACGCGTCTAACTTCTGCATAAGTTTTACCAATCATATTTTGTATAACTTCCCGTTTTTCAGCACTACAATGCTTATCGGTAAAAGAGTACCTTAAAATGGCCATAAATCAAGTAAATGATCAGGCACGATTTTGCGGATCATGTTTTTGGATTCTCTGGACACCGAATAATAACAGTGCATTGTCAGATTTAGTTGACAATTTTTTCCGATCTTGATCTTGCGTGAAGCGACCCGTGTTTAAAAAGTTACACATATTTCTTACTTTAAACGTAATTTAAAAAATAGCTATCTGAATTTTAATTGCTCGACCTTGAATATTGATTCAAGGCAATCTTAGCTTCAAGAAAAACCATGTCTGAAGGGTGTGCTCAAAAAAATAAAAAAATGGAAAACGAGGCCAGCTAAAATGCCGATGGCTGTGGAAATGCACATATATAGTGTCGGACAAAACATATTGGACTGGACACATATTTGTTAAACCTAATAATCATCTTGAATTATCAAAGTAAAACATGAAAAATTCACTTAAATTTAAAATATATGCTTTATTCTTAAAAGATATACGATTTATTTTACGTTTTATTTAAAATTCAAACTTTGTTATTAAAATTCACGCGACAAAACATATTGGACTGAACATTGCGATCAATATTTTGTAGAATATCCCTTGTTTTTAATAACGGCTGGTCATCTCCTTGGCATAGAAGCAATAAGGTTGTCTATTGTCGTTTTTTATAAAGCGACCCAAGGATCTGTAAAAGCACCAACAAGTTTTTTCTTATCTCTTCCTACACTTTCTCTTTTGATACTTTTATTGACTATTTTCCAGAGATTCTCAATTGAATTAAGGTCTGGAGATTGTGCTGGCCAATTCATAACACGAATTCCTTCATTTTAAACCACTCTTCCACACATATTCAGGTATGTTTTGGGTCGTTGTACTGCTGAAATTGCCATAAAATTGGCAAATTCCACTCTGCATGAGGAATCCCTACTCGGGATTGTGGCGTATGTTCTAAAGGTTTTTCTTTTACCCTTGATATGAACTAATTACACTACTCGACAAGAAAAATTGCGGCAAGTGAAAACCACTATTCCTATAGGGAAATTTCCCGCTGAATCCGAAAATCATAGTGGTTTTGCTGGATCAGGTCTGGTCTTCGAGATAAAGGGCAAAAACCAAAAACATGCTCTGTCCCGGGAGGTAACGCCATATAGGCTCGATTAAAAAAATATTTTACAGTAATATATATATATTTGGAGTAATATATGTCACAACAGCACCACTAGTTTGGTGACTACGGCTAAAAACAGGTCAACAAAAATGCAATTTTTCAAAAAAATTCCAACTTTGGAATGTAGTATTTTAAATATACTATTTTTATATTTTGGCTTCATTTCATGTAAGTTATGTTAAAAAAACTAAAACAATGTAAGAGTCAATTTCATACATTTTTGCTTATAATAATTTTTTTTTCAAATAAATTTTAATAAAATGCCAACTGTTTAAACAAAAATGTATGAAATGAATCTTACATTGTTTTAGTTTTTTTAAAATAACTTTTATGAAATGAAACCAAAATATAAACTTATTATACTTAAAATTTTTATATTTCAACACACTACAAGATAGGATAGCTAACTTTTTGAGTAGAAAAGATTTTTTTTGAGTTATAAGGTGCCAAAGTTGAAATTTTTTTAAAAAATTTCATTTTTGTTGACATGTTTTTAGCCGTAGCGACCAAACTAGTGGTGCTGTTGTGACATATAACAGGTGGGCTGAAAAGTTCGTAGGCTTATATAGTAAAACATTTTTTTTGATAAAATTCTATTTTATTCTTCAATATAGTTGCCTTCGAGGGCGATACAACGATTATAGCGATCATATAATTTTTCGATACCATTTTTATAGTACGATTTCATGTTTAGCCTCAAAATGGGTCTCAGTTTCGGCGATTACATCTTCATTAGTCTTAAATTTCTTTCCAGTAAGCTTTATTTTGAGATTCGAAAACAGGAAAAAGTCAATGGAGGTCAGATCTGGAGAATACCGTGGATGGGGAAGCAACTCGTATCCTAATTCATGCAATTTTACCATCGTTTTCATTGATTTGTGAAACTGTGCACTTGAAAAACACTTTTTTCATCATCAAATGTGGCCGTTTTTCGTGATTTCATCTTTCAAACGCTTCAACAATGCTATGTAATAATTGCTGTTGATGGTCTGGTCCTTTTCGAGGTAGTCGATGAATATAATATCTTGAGCATTCCGGAATACTGATGCCATAATCTTGCCAGCTGACTGTTGCGATTTTCCACTCTTTGGATTCGGTGAATCACGTGCAGTCTACTCGCCTGACTATCGATTGGACTCTGGAGTGAAGTGATGGAGCTATGTTTCATCCATTGTGATATATCGATGGAAAAATTCACCCTTACTACGGTTGAATATCGCTAAACATTGCTCCGAATCATCACAACGTTGTTACCTTTGAGTGAATGTGAGCACGCGCGGCACCCATTTTGCACACAGCTTTCGCATGTCCAAATATTCATGCACGATATGCCCAACACGTTTCTTTGAAATCTCTAGAGTCTCAGCTATCTCGATCATCTTCACTTTACGATCATTCAAAATTATTTTGTGGACTTTTTTTATGTTTTCGTCGGTAACAGCCTCTTTGGGGTGTCCACTGCGTGCATCGTCTTCTATGCTCATTTCGCCTCTTTTAAATTTTGCAAATCAATTTTCAACGGTTGATTTTCCTGGTGCAGAGTCCGCATAATGCTTATCAAGCCAAGCCTTTGCTTCAGCAGTACTTTTTTTCGCCAAAAGCATTGCTTCATTAATACACGATATTCTTCTTTATCCATTTTTTTTTCACAATATTAAAAGTTGCTTCACTCACAATGCTATATCTCACGAACTAATTGTCCGGCAGCTGTCAAATTTATACACGGGTCTTTTGAAGGTTGGTACGAACCAGAGAACTGCATTGAGTAGCTCACTGAGGGTTATGAGCCACTTGCAAAAATATGAGACGTGAATGTGATTCACATTCACTTCTAGTGAATGCCGTTTCATTTCGTTTGCTTTCGTATGAAAAAAATTTGTGTTTTTTAAAATATGGGGAAAGGTCGAAATGGACTTTGGACATCACTTGGGGTGGCTCCGGACTCTGGAAGGACCCTCCTCGACCCATTTTTGGAATTTTTTTTTTTGCTTAATCGATAGGGAAATGTCAAAATTTGACCCATTTTCGGAAAATTTTTTTTTTGCTCCAATCGAAGGGGAAAGGTTGAAAATGGATTTTGAACATCAATTGGAGTACCTCCCGACCCTGGAAAGGACCGTTTTTAACCCATTTTCGGAAAATTTTTTTTTTGCTTCAATCGATGTGGAAAGTTCGAAAATGGATTTTGAACATCACTTGGAGTACCACCGGACCCTGGAAAGAACCGTTTTTGACCCGAAAATGTGTCCCTGGGCCATGGTACCCGTTTTTGACCCATTTTCGAGAAAAAAATTTTGTTTTTTCAAACGAAAGACAGGTCAAAAATATTTTTGGACATGACTAAGGAAGGCTCGGGACCCTGGAAAGTACAGTTTTTTTCTCGAAAATGGGTCAAAAACGGGTACCATGGCCCAGGGACACATTTTCGGGTCAAAAACGGTTCTTTCCAGGGTCCCGAGCCTTCTTTAGTAATGTCCAAAAATATTTTTGACCGATCTTTCGTTTGAAAAAACTAAATTTTTTTCTCGAAAATGGGTCAAAATCGGTCTTTTCCAGGGTCCGGAGGTACTCCAAGTGATGTTCCAAACCCATTTTCGACCTTTCTCCTTCGATTGGAGCAAAAAAAAATTTTTTCGGAAAATGGGTCAAAAACGGTCCTTTCCAGGGTCCGGTGGTACTCCAAGTGATGTTCAAAATCCATTTTCGAACTTTCCCAATCGATTGAAGCAAAAAAAAAATTTTCCGACAATGGGTTAAAAACGGTCCTTTCCAGGGTCCGGAGGTACTCCAAGTGATGTTCAAAATCTATTTTCGACCTTTCCCCATCGATTGAAGCGAAAAAAAATTTTTCCGAAAATGGGTTAAAAACGGTCCTTTCCAGGGTCGGGAAGTACTCCAATTGATGTTCAAAATCCATTTTCAACCTTTCCCCTTCGATTGGAGCAAAAAAAAATTTTTCCGAAAATGGGTCAAATTTTGACATTTCCCTATCGATTGAAGCAAAAAAAAAATTTCCAAAAATGGGTCGAGGAGGGTCCTTCCAGAGTCCGGAGCCACCCCAAGTGATGTCCAAAGTCCATTTCGACCTTTCCCCATATTTTAAAAAACACAAATTTTTTTCATACGAAAGCAAACGAAATGAAACGGCATTCACTAGAAGTGAATGTGAACCACATTCGCATTCACTAGAAGTGAATGTGAATCACATTCACATTCACTAGAAGTGAATGTGAATCACATTCGCATTCATGAATGATTCATGAATGCCAAAATGATGAGTGGCTCACTGCAGTTCTCTGGTACGAACTATAAGTCATATGGACTTAATTCTAATAACGCCATTTCTGTGTCAGCCTACGAACTTTTCAGCCCACCTGTTATTACTCCAAAATTTTTGTCGTGATCTCTACTTTTAGGAAACACAAAGATTTGGAATAAGGTAAAATAACGTTTTTAATCGAGCCTATATGGCGTTACCTCCCGGGACAGTGCATGTTTTTGGTTTTTGCCCTTTATCTCGAAAAACAGACCTGATCCAGCAAAACCACTATGATTTTCGGATTCAGCGGAGAATTTTCCTATAGGAATGGTGGTTTTTATTTGCCGCAATAATATTTTGCAAAAATTTGTCGAGTAGTGTTATTATTAAATTCGAACCATTTTAGTGCAGATTTGTTTTTTTTTATTTTGTTTTAGGGACAAAAGTCGAAATACTGCTAGAATAACGTGTCGAGTTTGCTTGGAGGACTACCAAACGGCAATAAACTTTCTGTCGGAACCAATTGATGTATACAACGACTGGGTGGATGCATGTGAAACAGCTAACTAAGCTTAAAGAGCCAAATAGACGTTCATGCGTGCATGATCAATCAAATGATGGCGCCATTATGATTTCGACTCACACCATTCGTCCGCGCATGAAGGTTATCATTTTTGGTCGAACTTTTAACGTGTTGACATTATGGCGTCGAAACCTTGTGCGCCAAATTAAATTGCATTTTGTATTAAAAAAAGTATGAAATAAGTTTAGATTAAGTTCACAATATCCTTAAAAATGATTTTAATAAAAAAAAGTTCTATGCAAAAGTTAAATTAATTCATCTTATTATCCTCAGTCCAGAACTTTTCTAATTTTTATCTGCACTTATTGCCACCTTCATCAAAAAATCACGGTAAACTTAGCTTAGTTCAGCACACACCATCATGCGTTTATGATCAATAGGGCGACCAAAAGTAAGCTCTAAAAAACGGATTTTAAGTGCTTAAAAAAGTCCGAATAACCCTAAAATGTGCAAATAAAATTGTATCTTTAATTATGTATGTATACTCTTATTTCTTCGAAAGTCTTCACTTATTTCCATTACAATGCTTATTCACGTTTTCAAATTGCAAACTCCACCGATCTTCTGTTAAAAAACCAGAATAAAATAACTCATCGAAGGGAGCAAAAAATAAATTTTCCGAAATGCGTCCGAAACGATTCCGTTTTGGCTCAAAAAGAATATAAAGATAACATTAATGTTCACAATGATTGAATTTCCGCTTGGCTTGTAAATAAACCAGCAAGCCAAGTCGACATTCATTCTTGTACTAGTTTTTTTGCGAATCGCTTGAAAGTGAAAATGAATGGATTCATCACTGCTTTGCATGCTTATTGCATGTCATAAGAAAATATGGCTGCCATTTTTTTTTTTTTTCAAAATAAGCAAAAATATGTTTGAACGCTAGAATTATGCATGAACACCAAAAATGATATCGAATAAGCAAAATAAGCTTTTTTAAGAAAATGCTTACGTTTGGTCGCCAAATAAAAAAAATATCAAATCATTTTAATATTGGTTATGCGCATGACCAATCAGTCAATCAACCACCTTCACGCTCAGTTTGCATGAGTAATCAGTTGATTGATCATGCTCGCATGAACGTGTATTTGACCTATAAAGAAGATAATAATAAAAACCAGAGCTTGAAATAAACTTTTAAAAAAGTTTTTTTTAGGTAAAAGTATACTTTTACTTTTATTTCAAGAAAATAAAAGTAAAAGTTTCCTTAAAACTTTTTCATTAGAAAATAAAAGTTTTTTTAACTTATATTTCAAAAAGTCAAAAAAAAACTTTTAAAAAAAACTTTTATTGATAAAAGTTTTTTTATAAGTTTTTTTTGGACTTATATTTTTAAAAGTCACTTGTAAAAAGTTTTTTTGACTTTTATTTTTAGAAGTCACTTGTATAAAGTTTTTTTTGACTTTTATTTTCACAAAGTGGAAAATAAAAGTTTTTTTTGCTTGAAAAAAAAACGAGGAAAATAATATTTTGGATCGCTAAGCAAAAAATTTCAAAGGAGAAAACTTAGAATTATTCATAATAAAATCCAAAGGATCTAAATAGAAAAAATTTATGATAATTACGCACTTATATTTTTAAAAAAATTTGATTGGACGCATCGATGGGAAAAGGTCGAAAATGAATTTTGGAAGTGTTAGGGGAGGTCCACGACCCTCCTAAAAGGGTGTTTTGGACCAATTTTTCGAAAAAAATTTTGTTGCACGAATCGATGGGAAAAGGCTGAAAATGGATTTAATAAGCCACAAAAAAAGGTCCCGATCCTCCTAAAAGGGTTTTTTGGACCGATTTTTCGAAAAAAATGTTGTTGCACGAATCGATGGGAAAAGGCTGAAAATGGATTTAGGAAGCCACAAAAAAAGGTCCCGACCCTCCTAAAAGGGTGTTTTGGATCGATTTTTCGAAAAAATTTTGTTGCACGAATCGAAGGGAAAAGGCTGAAAATGGATTTTGGAAGCCACAAAATAGGGCCCTGACCCTCCTAAAAGGGTGTTTTTGTCCGATTTTTCGAAAATAAAATGTCCATGAATCGAAGAGAAAAGACAACAGGGATTTTGGAAGCCACAGAAAAAGGCCCCGACCCTTTTAAAAGGGTGTTTGGACCAATTTTTCGCAAAAAAAAATTTTCCCTGAATCGATGGGAAAAGGCCGAAAATGGATTTTGGAAGGGACAGGGGAGTTAAAGGGGTGTTGATATTTTCCAAAGTTATGTCGGGAATTTCAATTTGAAAGCAGATTCATTTTTAGGATTGATTGAAAATAACATACATACATACAGTGTTGGAAAAAATAATAGGGACAAACGCATCAAAATATTTATTATTGCAAAAGTTTTTTCTGCTACAGTCTGTTTATAATTGAATCGACTGTAAAGATACTTTATTTAATAGGACTTAATATAACAATATTATTCAAGTATGAAAGCGCACTCGTTTTTTATAGAACCGCCATTGAATGTGCACAGTTCGTTTTTGGCTGGATAAAATAATAGGGACAAAAGTTATTATTTAAATACATGAATACAGATTTTTAAATATTGCTTACAAAATTTTTATACAATGGTCGACTTTCAATACTTAAGACGAGAATGGAATCAAAAGTTGGGTGTCGCCTCTAGTTTCGGAGATATAGCCATCGGAAGTCGGGGATATAGCTTTTAATTAAATCGTTATCATAATTTGGGAACCCCTGAATCGGCTTTCAAAATATGGATGGCATATGAAAAATATGCTATTCTAAGTAAGGTTTTTCTTGGCCAACCGGATTTTTTACGGAAGGAAAATGAACGAGTTCTAGAAATTTACTTGAAGTTTTGAGATTTGTCGAAAAAACAAAAGCCAGAACACCAAAAACAATAAAAAGAACAACTACAGCAATAGTATCAACAATAAAAACTAAACATATTTACTTGCGGTGGTATTTTTCACAAAAAAACTAAAAATTTTAATAAAAAATTAAGCGATCTAATATTTCAAGTAAATTTCTAGAACTCGTTCATTTACCTTCCCTAAAAAATCCGGTTGGCCAAGAAAAACCTTACTTAGAATAGCATACCATTTGAAAGGGCATAAAATGCACTTTCTTATGTATTAATAAAAATGTTTCTAAAATAAAAATTTTTCCAAAAAAATAACGGTTTTTAAAAAAAAAAGTTGACCGGAAATTTAAATAAATTGTCATATCTCGAAAACTATCAAAAACTATTGCTGAAATTTCAAACTTTTAAGAGCTTATAATATAGTTCATTAAATTATCTTTCATATGCCATCCATATTTTGAAAGTCGATTCAGGGGTTCCCAAATTATGATAACGATTTAATTAAAAGCTATATCCCCGACTTCCGATGGCTAGATCTCCGAAACTAGAGACGCCACCCAACTTTTGATTCCATACTCGTGTTCAGTATTGAAAGTCGACCATTGTATAAAAATGTTGTAAGCAATATTTAAAAAACTGTTTTCATATATTTGAATAATAACTTTTGTCCCTATTATTTTTTCCAGCCAAAAACGAACTGTGCACATTCAATGGCGGTTCTATGGAAAATGAGTGCGCTTTCATACTTGAATAATATTGTTAAATTAAGTCCCATTAGATAACGTAACTCTACAGTCGATTCCATTAAAAACAGATTGTAGCAGAAAAAAATTTTGCAATAATAAATATTTTGATGCGCATAACATAAATCAAATAAAAAAATATGTTATTTCGAAAGTTTCTGTTATAAAATTTTTAATTAATAACTGAATTCTGCTAATTTTTATTGCAATGTATAAATAGTTTTTAAGTTTTTAAAGCTATGTTAAAAAACTGGTAGGTAATAAATTATTCTGAAAAAACTTAATCATTAAATTTGTTTCATTTCATTTAAAGTTGACCATTTCATAGCTAGCTGACATATCAACCAAATGCTTTTGTTCAAAATGACGGCGACATTAACAAAATTTAGTTTATTACTATCACTGAGTATTTTTAAGCACAGGTATAGAATATATAATTTTTTGAGATTGAAAACCTTAAAGTATCTTTAAAGCATCTGTCAGTATGTCTGTCTGTCAGAGAAAAAAACTTTTCCTACAATAATTTACAATAAGAAGACCACCGAAAAAAATCTACAAAATGAAGAAATTTGAAATAAGTTTTCTAAGTTTTCTCCTTTGAAATTTTTTGCTTAGCGATCCAAAATATTATTTTCCTCGTTTTTTCAAGCAAAAAAAACTTTTTACAAGTGACTTTTAAAAATAAAAGTCAAAAAAAACTTATAAAAAAAGTTTTTAAAAACTTTTATTAATAAAAGTTTTATTAAAAAGTTTTTTAGAAAAACTTTTATGAAAAAGTTTTAAGAAAAAGTTTTTTATAAAAGTTTTTTGGAAATACTTTTATTCAATAAAAGTTTTTAAAGAAAGTTTTTAAAAACTTTGATAACATTAAAGTTTTTAGAAACTTTTATTTTCATGACTTTTTGGATAAAAGTATAATCGTTTCAGGTCTGATAAAAACCATAAAAAATAACATTGTAGCTTACAATAACTACCTAAAAGTTTTTGGCGCACTGTGTTTTTTTTTTGCTATGATTCTTAACTGGTCGATGCAAGAAATAAAATATAGTATGCTTGCAAAGTCTCAAACGTCGGCTAACAAAGCCTACTGAAGATATCACGTAGCGGTGACTGAAACTAGTATAAGCAGCTAGTTGCCCATTTTTTATTCCTTTACAATTGTTGGATATATCCTCTAACAATTAATGCACATTGCGCTTGTAATTTTTCTGTTATTTTTGCACTAAAACGTAAACACATATCTAAAAATTTGTTTTAATTTGGAACTATTTTTTGAAAAAAGAAGAAAGCATTAAACTGAAGAATTAATAGAAGGAAACCGAACGGCATTCAAACAATAGCGATAAGCTGACTACAAATAGCTTAGCTTGGGTTTGTATAAGTAAAAAGGTATGAGGTTAGACCCGTCCTCGGGATACATTTGTACCCCAAGCCACTTCCGACGCAGATTTTAAAACACATCCAAAGATATGACACTGACTCAATGTTTTTCTGTTTTCTTATTTCTTTCTGTATTTTTGTTTTCTGTAGATTTGTTTGCGAGTGAATTTTATTAATATTTAGCTTCCACAGAGCAAAATAATCGAATGTTCGCCATACGTCTTTGGGGTACATTTGTACCCCTTAATATATAATAATTTTTTCTTTCGAGATCGTGCTATGAGTACCGCTTTGTTTTCGAATATGGCACGCTTAGCTTTGTATTCATCAGTTTTTGTTCGGTTTTCGTTACCGAAATACATACATATTATCGGGTGAAAGAAGTGTAAGAATTATTTTTCTAGTAAATAAAAGTCCCATTTGTGCGTTGAGTGCAGCCGAGGAATTGAATGACCTGCTAAGGGATAATGATAGATCGAGCAACCGTAACGATGATAATGATGTCGATTGGGAAGCCGGTGATGATGATTCTGATGATGATAAATCTGATCATGAGGGCCCGTATTTGAACGATCCGTCGTTCCCAGACAAAGCTGTTCTTGATGTAGCCAACGATTTAGTGAAATTCAGTGGTGACCTATTGGAAGAATCTGTACAAGCAACAGGTGCGAATCATGGGCAACGATATTTGGGCCAAGGTCGCGGTAACCGTACAGCGTGAACCGACACTCTGGCTGATGATCGAAATGGTACAATTCTTTTCTGTTCGACGGTAAAAACCCATGCGCGCCATGCATTTGAACATAAAATACGGAATTGCGTTTGCAAAAAAACAAACAAAAACAAACGCATGGAATTTTGTCGCATATCGTTTGATATAAAATCTTTTTTTATTGAAATAAGTGACGACACACTTAATTTTTTTACATATATTCAATCTTCAATATTCAAGGCTCATACCAAGAAAAAATTTATTATTGCGTATTGGGAAGACAAAATTATCATCAATTGTTTATAAATGGGAAAGTAAATTTATTAAATTTTTTTTTATCATGAATAGAAAGTGCAATCAATTGTCAACATGTGCACCAAATTTTATTATATTATGTTAACAACTTTAAGAGGAATTAAGTTTTCAATTATACTAGTCAGTGAAGGGGCAAATGGTGAAGGATGAAGGCAAATGGGGTGTTCCCCCCAAATTTTGGGGGTCATTTAGGTCAGTTTGTTTAGAAACGTCCAAACTATAGATTAAAAGTAGTTTCAGATGTGTGCCCTCAATTTTAAGTTTTCGATGTTTGTGATTGCGTAAAACCAGAATTTTTAAAGAATTTCTCATATGTATGTATATCTAAAATAAAATAATAACTCTTGAATAAATGGTTCTTTCTGTATTTTTGGAAATTGTAACTTTATGCTAAAGAGAGGGTCAGGAAAGTTTCCAAAAGCCGCTTAAATTTAGACCATGTTAGTGTAGACATTTGACACTTTGTTTTTTTGTTTGTTTTAGGGATAAAAGTCGAAATACTGCTAGAATAACGTGTCGAGTTTGCTTGGAGGACTACCAAACGGCAATCAACTTTCTGTCGGAACCAATTGATGTATACAACGACTGGGTGGATGCATGTGAAACGGCTAACTAAGCTCAAAGAAAGATAATAATAAAAACAATTAAAAAATTACATTGGTGCTTACAATAAGTAGCTAATATTTTATAATAACATTAAGTTTGTTTTAATTTAGGACTATTTTTTTGAAAAAAGAAGAAAGCATTAAACTGAATAAATAATAGAAGGAAACCGAACGCAATTCAAACTATAGCGATAAGCTAACAACAAAAAACTTAGCTTGGGTTTGTATAAATAAGATATGCTCATTAGAACTATTTTCTACTCATTAGACATTTTCTTTTTATTAAATTTATTTTTATTATAGGTCTGTTCGAGCCGGAAAAAATAGGTAAATATCTAAAAATATTTATAAAGTTTTACCACAAAAAGCGTTCGAGCCGGAAAAAATATAGTTGTTGAGAGAAAAAATGAGAGTAAGGAAACAGCTGATCACTTCCCCTCCCAGAAAGGGTTTCATTTTTCACCCAGACAAATTTCTTGTGGCTAAAAATTGAAGACTGTCAAAATCGTAGGCAACGAGACTTTACTTACTTTTGACAAGCGAGGGAAAGAAAATTTCATGTCTCAATTGTATCTGTCCAATACTTGCCTTATAAAATATTTTTCAGTACTTAATTTTTTTTCACTTTTTGAAAGATTGTGTTAAGATGGAGCAACATATCAAAAAGCTTTAAATCACAACAATTTTTGGTAAATGCTCATTTATTCAATTAAATAGATGAGCGATTTTTGATTGAAAAGGAATCGTAAAGTAGAATGATTGTATGACCAGATAATTATTTCTAAAATGTTGTTTTTCGATGCGCACAGTTTTAAAATAAGAAATTGAAAATGTAGCTAGATCAAAATTACCCCATTTTTCATTATTTTGTACAATTCCATCGAAAATAAATTTTTGTTTGAAAAAAAAAATTTTTCTTCACTAACTGTTAAATTTAACGTAAATTCCTTATAAAACCCATGCGTAATGAAAAATTTACGCGGTTCACAAGATTTTAGCCCTTTTTAAAGCAGCGGGAATATTAATTTATACTAAGCAATGTTTTTAAAATGCACTTTATATACTTTAAAAAAAGTTTCAAGCAAAAATTGTGGCCCTAATCTACTTTCGAATATATAGTCATCGTCCACTTGGCTTGCATTCAGAAAGTATTAACCAAACGGTTATGCAACTATGACGCAGGTCTTACTTCCTGAACCCTGCCATTGTTTGTTTACAAAAATATGCACATATTTTTGACAGTCTTAATTTTTTACCAATTTTTCCGTTCGAGCCGAGAGTGGTGAGACTAGTCAGAGAAATTTCAGCTTTTACTCTCTCGAAATCGCGATTTGACACTTTTAATTTTTTACCACAAAATCCGGCTCGAACAGACCTTATAATACAAGCTACATGACATTTAGTTTTGTTAGACTTAAATAATATGGGAGATTTCATTTGAAAACAATATACACTGTGGTTCATCAGGATAGAACCAACTGAATTTGAAGCAAAAAATCTATAAATTATGAAGGCAGAAGCAATAAATATTCCAACTTTTCAGAAATATAATATCACTTTTAATGTACTACTTAAAGACAAAAAATCAAGTCCGAATGCATTATAACAGTACTTTTCTTTAATTGTTTATAATCATGTATAAAAATCTTCTTTTTTTCTTGGTTCAGCAGAATAGAACCACTTTTTAATTGCTCTATAAATAAAACAAAAATAAATTGTTTGTATTAAAAATTTGATTTTATTGTAATTATTTTGTCTGAATATTTATTTAAAAATGTTTACTTTTACCGTTATTCGCAATAACTTCGTAAATTCTGTATTTCATTGACTCGTATAGAGATTTTAAGTAATCAAGAGAAACATCGGTCCATGCTGCTTTTATTTCATCAATAAGCTCATCCTTAGTTTCGTACTGTATTCCTCCTTCGTAGATCTTATGGGTTAGCCAACCTCAAACATTTTCAATATGTTAAGATCGGATGAGAAGGGCGGCAAATTTTGGCTAGAAATCCATGATTTCACTACACGTGTCGTGTGTATAGGTGCATTATCGTGTTATAAATCCACTCTAGTGGTCCAAAAATATCTTTATTCCTTGGACAAACTAGTTCCAGAAGATTTTTGTAATGATCTCCCGTTCATTCGCGTACTTTGTACGATAAGGTCAATAGTTCCGTAGTATGAAACTGCAGCCCATACCATAACGCCACCCTACTGTGAACACGGGTTAGAATTTTTTTCTCCTTACGCAAATCGTGAAAATAAAAGTTATTTGAAGAGGTAAATTTCAAATCTTTCAATGTATTTAATTAAGCAAAGAAGAAAATTCAGGCGAAAGTTTCAAAGATGCATTGTCCTTAGTGAGCGAAGTATTCTAAAATCTATAATTTTGCAACTTAATAAACTAATTGACTTCCACCTGCAGCGGAATTCCCAAACTTGTATTCTCAAAAACTAAGTTAGCCAAACTTGTCGTTAACAAGTTCCTATCCGTTACTAAACGACATTTTCAGTCAAATTAAAGACGCTTAATTTAGTGTCGCTAGTTGTGAAAATAACGTTTTTTACTGTAACTAAAACAAAAATAATAAAATTGTGAATTGAGTCCATTAAATATACATCTACACATATTGTATATAAATACACAGTTGGTAAACGGTTACAAAGCTTTTTCTCAGCCATAACACAAAATCGCTTGTTTTTTTTTATTGGAAAGGTTGTGAAGAGAAGGGGGACATTAGGGTGTTTCATTTTTCCAAAGATGTGATTTTCATGTGACTTTGCTCACGCCCCGAGTCTCAATTGTGTAAAAGAAATACATGCCAAATTTCAAGAAGATTGGATAATATTTAGAGGTTGCACACATTGATCACTTTTAACTCAAACTAGCGAAATTGAATTGCTTTGTACTAACTAAACTGATCAAAGTGTGCAACCTCTAAATATTAGCCAATCTCCTTGAAATTTGGCATATATATCTTTTACACCACTGAAACTCGGGGCAGAAGCAAAGTCAGCTAAAATCTTTCATATTATTTTTTGCCTTACAAAATGAAACACCTTAGGGGACATGTATGCTTCTACTAAGCTAATGGACCGATTTTAATAAAATTTTGTTTGGAGATAGATTGATCCCTTGTAGCGTGTGCCTGCAGTGGCAGAGAAGATTTTTAAGAAAATATATAAATCCTAAAAATACAAAACAAACAAAAAAGAATATTATTCTTTTTTTTTTTTTTTTTCATTATAAACCGTATGCTGGCCTGCAGTTACATTGCGTATGCCTACGTTGTTGTTGTTGTTAACAACAAATATCTTTACCATACATGCCATTTTCTCCTTTTTCTTTAATGTAAATTTTGTTTGCATTAATATTATTAAACAGAGAGTTGTCTTGCATACCTTTTTGCACATTTTGATTAAGGAAGGGTTTTTCTAAAAGTACATTAGAAATGTTTAATTAATTTTTTAAACATAAAAATTAGAATTGCCAAAAGAGGTGCACATGTCATATAAACAAAAGAAAAGAGTAGAAAAAAAGGTAAACTATGGGCGCGGCCATACGAAACACTACCACAGCGACACTGCGGCCAAATTGCACCAACAAAGGTTTTGGATGCAATAGAATATTAAGAACCAAATAATGCAATAGTTATAATTTCAATGTCAGGGTCATTTGCATGCTGAATTTTGTATGGGGTTATGTGCGCCTGGTATGCTAGGCAAAATACTTTTTGAAATATTTAGAGCGGGATCGGAGATGTGATTTTTTTTTTTTTGACTTGAAGGTCGATGCTTAGAGTGCGCGAACCTCATAGCGTTCAAGGGCATGAAATAAAATAAAATAAAATAAAAAAAAGGGGAACGTAATCCACTTAAAACGTTAGTCTAAACGAAAACTATTAGAAAAAAATGTTGACCAGAAAAGAATCTCAAGGTTTCTTCAGCTAGGGTATTGACCCATAGAACCGTTTTAGAAGATCACGCGATTCCAAGTAAAAAATTAAATAAATCAGCGCTGCCAACTTAAGGCTCACCGGGTTTCCGAGGGTGAAGAGAGCTGACGAAAGAAGCTAGGAGAAAAAAATTGGTCAGTCAGTTTTTAGTTGCAGAGATAAAAAATTTTTGTTATAAAGTACGTCGGCCGTGCGAATGAAGTTCGGTATAGTTCAAAAAAAAATTTTTTGATATCAACGTCAGTCTTAAAGTCCTTGCGTGTCCTGTAAGACAATAAAAAAAAAATCGAAACAAATAGCAAATGGGTAGTGCGCGAAAAGGACGATTGTTATAAGTTCGTGCGTACGTGTAATGTACATTTTAAAAATTTTTAAAAAAAAAAATTAAAAATACAATTTAAGTAAAAGGAAACTAAAAAGTTAAAAGAAAAATCATTGTTATGTGAAACCCATTAACGCTAGATAAGTGGCGACAATGAAAAAATAAATAAAAATAAGGACATGAACCAAAATTTCTACTTTCACAACAAATTTTGAAAATAAAAATCAACGCCAGGAAAAATTTAAAGGCCGACAGAAAAAACGACTGAACGCTGCATGAAATTTGTAAATTGAAGCAGCCTGAGGAATGAAGCCAAGCAGAAAGGAACCTGTACGACTACATTAAAGCTAAGTGAAGTTGCATACATATTTTGATGAAACGTTTTTTTATTAAAAGATTTCTGTTAGGGAGGAAATAAAATTATTTTTTTCTCGAAATCCAAATTAAAACTTTATATAATAAAAGAAAAAATGTATAAAAGAAAAATTTTTTGTTAAAATTAAAACTACAATGTTAAACTTTTTTTTTTGTTTAGCTTTGCTTTAGTGTGAGGATTTCAATATAAAAAATACATATTAACTGATTCATTTTACGTATGCAAATTTTGTAGTGATTATGATTTTTTTTTGTTAGGACTTTTTTTGTGGCTAAGTGTAAAATTTATACAACTCTTAGTTTTGAATAAGTCCAATAATGCTTCTTTTAGCACCACCACCACCACTTTTGAGGTAGGTTAATACAATAAAAAAAAAAATTTTTTTCATTCCAAATGAGTGACAGAGATGCGGCTGATATAAAGATCAGGTATTGAAAAGGTTGTATAGGTTATTTGGTGAATATAAAGATAAGAAAAAAAAAAATTATCTAGCTTTAGTATTAATTTGATATTTAATATATAGATTTAAAATCTTGTTTTAGAATTTTTGTATTCTAAATTTGTTGTTGTTATTTGTAAGACTTTTTTTGGTAAGATACGAGGGAAAACTTTACATTGTCAAAAGAAAAATTTTGTTAAATGTGTCTAATGTATAAATTGAATGCTCAAACAAAAAAAAAATGATAATAAATTTGTAAAGTTTTGTTTCAAATTTAAATGAAATCTTGTCAGTTGTTTTTCTCTACTTCGGAGATTTGAAAGCTTTGAGTGGGTAGTGCTGGTAAAAACAACGAAATAAAAAGCGGAACGGGTGAAAATTTTAAGGTGTAAAGCAAATTTCTTTTTTTAAAAAAACCAAGAATGGTTTGTCGAGGATAAAAAAAGGATATGAGTTACTAAAAAAAAAAAGTAAGTTTTAGAAATAGTTTTGGGGTGGCAAAAAGTAGGGTGCGCAAAAAGGCATGACATCAGGCCTTGCAAAAATGTAAGTGTGTGATCGAAAAATAGTTTTTTTTTGTGCCGAATTTGTTTTCTTTTGTGTTACGGTGTTTTTAGTTTTTTTTTAATGTGTCATAAGACACATTTTATTGTCCTCCCACGATCGGATGTGTCAAAGGGTGAATTGCATGTGAAGGAGGAAGGAATGTGTGTGTGCACTATAATTTATGTTTTGCTATGATTCTCAACTAGTCAATGCAGAAAAAAAAATATAGTGTGCTTGCAGACTATTAAACGTATAAGCAGGTCGTTGCCCATTTTTTGTTTCTTTAATGCATTTTGCGATTGTAATTTTTTTGTTGTTTTTTGCACTAAAACTACTGAACATAAAAGCTCTGTAAAATACATATTAAATTTTACATTGTTCCAAAAACACAAATAAAGAAATTACTTCTCGGTGAGCAAACCGATAGTTACATATAGCACTTGCAACTTCGTTCGTATCGCCAGAAAAGCGTTCAACGGAGCGCTCGTCAAGAAATGTGTAATATCAAAAAAGCTACAAAAGCAATTGCATGTGAAGGAGGAAGGAATGTGTGTGTGCACTATGTTTTATGTTTTGCTAAGATTCTCAACTAGTTAATGCAGAAAATAAAATATAGTGTGCTTGCAAACTATTAAACGTCGGCTAACAAAACTACTGATGAAGTGACGGAAACTAGTATAAGCAGCTCGTTGCCCATGTTTTGTTTCTTTAATGTATTTTGCGATTGTAATTTTTTTGTTGTTTTTTGCACTAAAACTACTGAACATAAAAGCTCTGTAAAATACAATAAATAGCGCCCAATTTTTTTTTTTTGAGTAGGAATAGGTTATGCCTTGTGTAACAATAAAGGCAGTCAAACGTTCCTGGAAATTAAAGTGATGATGGTGAATAACATCTACCACCACAAGTTTTTGCCATAACAACAAGTTCGGTATGAATTTTTTTTTGATTATAATAAAGTCTTGTTTTAAACTAATTTTCTTTGATTAGTTGTTCTTGTTTTTTTTATGTCATTCAAATTTAAAGTAAATCAAAATTCAGTTGCATGTACATATATACAAACATAGATGCTGGCAAATTTTATTCGCTTCTGCAGCGATGACTTGCCAGTGAACAATAGCTCACTAAGCCAATTGCATCGTATGGTTTGAGGGTAGGATGTTAACCACTGTGATGACGGATATTTTTAAAGATTTTTTCTTTTTTTGTAGTTCAAATATTTAGATCAGTTGCTTTGATAGCGATGGCTTGACAGTGTGCATGCGCGTACTAGGTCAATTGCATCTTGTACGTCGAAGGCCTGATAAAGTGCACTACAATTAAAATAAATTAATTTTTGTGTAAAGTTTTGTTTGTGTTTTTTTTTTTGAATTTCATTGTTGGTCTATTGAAGATTATTTATATTTTGTGTTTAAGCTCAGTGGCCCAGATTTTTTTTTTAAATTAAATTTTTTGGTTTTTAGGTACTTAATATACAAATAATTAGTTGTTCCTTATTCTTTTTAGCTGTTCATTATTCTTCTTTTTTTAACGTCACGTATTTCTTAAAAAAAAAAAATCCGAAATATCACACTGAAATACAACACTATGCCGGGAAATACGGAACGGATGGTCACCTTATGTATTCCCCACTCCGTACCTATCTCTCTCACACTCACGCACCGTCCCCACCAGTGTTGGCACAGACGGTACTTTAGTACCAAAATTGATATTATTTTCAAGCTAAAATACCATAGTACGGTTTTCATGAAACCCATCTTTTTTTGGTACTATTTTCGTTTGCTTCAAAATCTATGTGTAAAAAATCTATGGAATCTATGTCTGATGATGATTCCACAGGTGAAGTTTAAAGAAAGTTAATTGAAAACATTTTTATTTCATTTGAATCACTTTTTCTGATTTATGTAAAGTATATATGTACATAATAAGTCAATGAATATATTTGAAGAAGTAATAAATTTAATTTTTTTCAATAAAATTAAAAAAAACTACTTTTTTCGCTATACATTTGCGCTCTAAAAAATCGTAATTTTTAGTACATTTAAAGAATTTTCAGGACATTTTCAGTACATTTTCGGTACATTTAGACAGTTTATAATAATAATCTTTTTTTCTAAATAATCGCAATATGTGCATTTTGTAATTATTATTTAATGTGTGTGAAATATATGTCAGTTTGCTAAGGTTTTTCAGGTGGCAAAATGAGATTTTTTTTTAGAAACTATATTTAAATCTAAGTAAAATTGGGTGTTCAAGATAAAAAGGACATTCGGCCTCTAAAAGTACATTTAAAGTCTCGATTCTGTATATTTTCACAAAACCCAAATGGCATCACTGATTGGGATTTTTTAAATTTTTAAGATTTAAGAAAAAAAAATTATGAAAATAAAAATTTTCAAACGGTCAGATTAAGCAAAGTCCTCCAGATAATCGTCAGATTATGGATCAGCATGGCAGGACATCAAGCTGAACCGTCTGTATAAAAATCTGACGCGCTCGAGTGACTACAAAATTTGTTTTTTTTTTTTTTTGCATTTTCGAAAGGTGGCCACTCGCTTGCGTCGTATCCGAATCGTCGGTCTAAGGAATGGGAGCTTCTTTTGGGATCACTTAACATCCCCTATGAATATCTGACGCGCTCGAGTAAATGTTTTTTTTTTAATTTTTAACTCATCCGTACGGCCACGCCCACCATCCAAATCGGCAGATTAATATACCTCCGTCATCAGAGGCATGCCCCAGCATATACACCATCAATATCTGACGCGCTCGAGTAAATCCATGTGCATGTTTTTTTTACATTTTTGAAAGCCGTCACTACAGGCCCACCGGTGAAGGGTTAAACATTATATAACCTTTTTTTCTTCCTACCACATCTTCAAAATTCAATAGGTCCCCGCGACGATTGATTGTTGAGTAAAAATTAATTTTTTAATGGGTGATGCCACGTCTCTTACAGGAAAATACGTCGTTATTGCTAGACTGTCCAACAGATTTTGTTGAAATTTTATTAAGATATAGATTGAAGCCTAAAAAATATTTCTAAAAACTCAGGTGTGGCAGCACATCTAACAGGAAAAAGCGTTTTTACTGCTAAATTTTGATGAGATTCGGTAAAGAAATAAATTGAATTCTGAGTAAATATATTTGTGTTAAATGGGTACTGCCACGACCCTCATAAGAAAAAAACGTTTTCACTGCTATACTCATGGACCGATTTTTAATGAAAATTGCTACAGAAATTGATTGAAACCTAAAAAAATATATTTGCTTCAAAGTGTACGGTGCCACGCCCCCAATATAAAAATATGTTTTCACTGCTTAACTAATGGACTGCATTTGATGAATTTGGTATCGAGATATGTATATTGAACTCTAAGGAATGGAAAAGGGTAGAGCAACATGGTACCATAATTTTAATTTTTGGAAGAATTTTTTAATATTAAATACCAAAAATTTGGTTGAATTTCAACCAGTGAGCGAACTTTAGTATTTAAAAAATGGCAATGCAATATCTAGCGATGTACTTAGCTAAATTTTGGCGGTGAGATTGCCTTGCGGGACAATGCAGCAGAGTGGGTTCTCATGTCGATAGCCCTTTTAATTTAGACGAAACTAAATTTTTCAAACTGTTCCGCTTGACGCCCTACTTGGTTCATTATTTAATAGAGTCGATTGGTAGCTGCAGTATAACAACACACAAAGTTGTCATAAGCATCTCGTTTCAGGTGCTAGTAGCGCTTAGGTTCTACGCGACCGGTTAGGGGAGCAGTCCGGGATAATCATGAGTCAGTCCTCTATTAGTCGGTCATACATCGGGTAACTGTTGCCATAAATACAAAAAATTTTCACCAGCATGTGCGTTGCCCGATGATGGAAATTTAGGCAGGCAACATGCACATTGCTGAGCCTTTTTATGGCCCTATTGATGCGATAGATTGATATGGTTTGTAAACCACCACCGATACCATTCCATTAATGTTCAAATGGCAAGTTATAGAAACTTAATTATGTAGTCCACTAATAAACATATTTTTATATGGATAAGCGATCCCAATCTGCGAATACTAAATGTAAACGCAGGCTTGCGCTGCTCGTTAAACTATGCAGCGAGCATTTGGCATGATTTTTACATGAAAACAATTGGATTTAGTTGAGACCGTGGCAAATGACACCACTGCCAAGCCAGCCGGAAGGAACCCCACAGTTTCGCTATAATGAGGTATTATTCAAGGCCCGCAATTGTGTTGAGAGGCTTTTCGGTGTTTCAAAAAGCAGGTGGAGATGTCTTTCCAGGCAGAGAGTATTTATGTATGTACGACCCCGGTTTTGCTGGTAAAATTGTGAACGCTTGCGCCGTGCTTCACAATTTGAGCTTCAGTTCCTCAAACGTTAACGAGTAGTTGTTCAACCAGCTTCCAAATATTGAAGCGCCGGTTGCAGGAGTACTGGTCAATACTGGAAATAAAAACTTTTGGAAAGTTTGAAAAGCTGTTAAATGTAGTCGTGGAGGGTTTGCTGATTTGACAGTAAGCAGTGAAGTCCTTAAAACAAACAAGCAAAAAGTGGTTGCTATAGTGGATGCCTT
Source organism: Meiosimyza platycephala (assembly GCA_963662105.1). Lineage (NCBI taxonomy): Eukaryota > Metazoa > Arthropoda > Insecta > Diptera > Lauxaniidae > Meiosimyza > Meiosimyza platycephala. The sequence continues at coordinate 39,983,025 of OY759209.1, forward strand.
TGAAAATTCGCATACCATAACTTTAAATAAACACTCTTCTATGGATACGAAAGTGCGAAACAGAGTTCGTAGAGCACTCAAAATACGCTTTTGCTCATTTTACTTATCTTTCTTTATTTATCTTTTCATTTTAAAAACTCACGAGCGCAAGCAAATCAACATTCCCTCTATTAGAACTCCTCGTTTGTTTTCATCACTCGTTTATTTCTTCGCTGATAAACAATAAACGAGCGAACATCGTTTTGATGCGTCTCGTTTTATTTTCATCCCTTGCGAGTTTATCAATTGATAAACTCATTTTGAGATGATGAGAAAAGTGAGGAGCACAATTCTTATCGCTCGTGCGTATTCAAATGATAAATTCATTTGACGTTTTTTCTATTTCATGCAAAATGTTTGTAGTGATGGGAATTAATATTTTACCTTTTAATATGTTTATGTATGAATGTGCATATGTATATGAAAATACTTTTTAGCATTAAACCAACTCAATATTTTTTTTTTAAGATATTCAGGGATTTATTAATATTTTATAGAACTGACAAATCAAAAATAAAAATTTTAATTTTTTTGAAATAAAAATAAGGTTATAAAATATTTTTTTTTGTGGAACATATTAGTGGAAAGTAATATTTTTAAAAAGGCTTTCATTTAATCTTATAAAAAGTAAGTTATTAATATTTTCTGAAGTAAGCCTCGAGCGATGTTTAGTTAAAATTAGTGAAAGAGCACTGAAGGCACGTTCTACGGATGTTTGACTACATGGTACAGATAAGACAACTTTTGCTAGTTTAGCTAAAGCTGGCTCTTTGTTCTCCAAACATTTCCAGTAATTAATTACGTCTGTGTGGAAAGGCATTCTAGTTTCGTGAGCCAGCCCCTCAAGTTTTTGCCGAAGTGATTGAACTTTCTGCGGCGATTCATTGCTCTGCTGCGTTAACGAATTTACTTTTTGTTCTAGCAAATTAAACTTATCGTCCGTGCACTCGTACTCAACATGGCTGCTTTCTGAATCTACTTCTGCTGCGTTATTACCCTCCAAAGAACTCAAAATTGTGCTTGTATTAATTATATGGGTCTGTAAATATAATCAGTTCTAAATTATGAAGAAAGTGAATATCGATTTTTTTTGAACGCAATTATACGAACAAAAAAAAATCAAGGAAAATAATAATTATCATAGACTTACTACTGCTTGCTTCCTTTGTAACTCATTTAGGAATGGTGAATCCATATAATTAAATCTGCGATCTATATATAAGGCAGCAATGAACGCATTATTCTCCAAAAGCTTTACCTTTCTCAATTTCATTGATTTCAATAAAATAGCAGCGAAAGAATTTCCTTGCAAATTTTCTAATTTCGTTTCACAAAGTAGCCAATCCCTGAAAAAATCGCCAATAATATAATTCTGTGTCTGTAAACTTTTCGTACATTCGGCAACAGGCTTGAAAGCTTCAACAAAGTTTTGTATGAATACCCAGTTTATTTCATAGTCAATTTCATGGTTATTCACAAATGCTGTAAGATTCAGCAGAGAAGTCAACATGTCGAAAGTTGAGTTCCACCTAGTCATATTATCCAATGCAGGCATCCGGATATCTTCTCCAAAGTGTCCATTGCGAATAATTTTTCGCAGAAAACGTGTCGCTTCTCTGCATTCAGCCAACTCCTTAAAAACAGTTTTATAAACATCATGCACAGCTAATTGTAGCGTGTGTACAGCGCATCTTACTACCGATAAAACTGAGCTCAATTTATTATGAATTTCTTTATATTCATCGGCTTCTGAGGTATCATTTTCTTGCAATAGCTCTGAAGTCTTAACGACATTTGCCCCATTGTTTGTGATTGATGAATAAATCAGTGTTGCATGCACACTAAATTTGTTAATGCAATTTAAAATTTCTTCTTTTAGAAATGATGCTGTGTGTCTCTTTTTTAATTCTATCATTCCAAAAGTGAAAACTTTAATTTCAAAATTTTGAATGACTTGAGCGTTTATTCCTAAAATACTTTTATCCAATCTTGAGGCAATGTCCAATTTTACACAAATCATTTTGTTTTTTAGCAATTCACTTAAACGATTTCTCATTTGTTCAGCACACGAATCGAGCTTTGCTACTATATTTCTGGAGTTTAACGTTAGATTGAACGCTTCCTCATAAGGCTTTATAAGTTTTTTGAAGTACTGGTCATCATCGAACAGCCGAAATGGCATAGCTTTCACAGTAACCAAACCTACACAACACTTCATGAAATCACTTTGATTAAGTTTAATATTAATTTTTTTTAAACTTTTGGATGTCGTTGCGACATTTTCTTCAAAATTGTGTTTGTGGATTGTGGTGTAATGCCTTTTAATGTTGTGCAACAGTTGTCCTTTAAATTTTTTTTCACACAAAAGGCACGTTGATTGATTCGTTTCTGAATCGAAAGATATGAATTTACTTTTATCCAAATTTGAAAACCTACCCATTATTAAATTAGAAAAACAACACTCCACTTTCATTTCAATTCAACTGAAAATAAATGTAACACTTTGACTTAGAAGTGCAAGTAAAATAAAATTTACCGTTAGAGTAAAAAGAAACAGAAAAAAAAATTGAAAAGAATTGAGCGAGCGATAAGAAGAGTTTTTCAAATTTCTTTTCACGAGTGCCTAGCGCAGATTTGTTGTAGTTGAATTGAATTCATCATTGCAAAAATGTATGAGTGAGCAGTATAGGCGAGTAAAAAAAAATATGTATCCCTCATTGAGTTTTTGTGAAGATCATATTCATTGAGCGATAAATATGAAAGAGTAAAAGTAATAGTATGTTCGCTCAAGATATTAAACGAATGAGCGCTCCTTATTTTGTGCTCATAAATGAGGAAATCAAAATTGAATACTCTTGAATTGAATTGTATTGAGGATGAGGAGTGAAATATTTCTCATCAATGATGAGTATTTACGAACTCTGGTGCGAAACCAATTAATTTGCATAGAAGAATCCGATATAGTTATCGAAAATGAAAATATATTAAAAAACGCCACAGAAATAAAAGACATAATTAATAATTTAAAAATTAACAAAGCACCTGGACTTTATAACATCAAAAGCATTGTATTGAAAAATATGCCTGAACAACATTGCTACGTGCTGCCAAACATTGCAATAATATTGGCTGCGAACTGCCGCAATCGTGAAAACTTTTGACAATTATAAAATATATAGACAAGTTGTATTATTATTTTGACAAAAACAAATTATTAGCAGAAAACGTTCATAAAATTTTTAAGAAAAGAAAAGTTCAGTTTGACCTACTGTGCAGAATAATAAAGCGAGAACATAAACACAAAAATAATGACAAGCCTACCGCTCAAATTCTGTGAGTCAGATCGAATACTTCACCTCGCATTTTTGTACTAGTTATCTATACTTCATGAGTTACGCTCTTTTGTATTCCGGTGTTTGCTCTTGCTATTTAGTAGACCTCTGCACGGATACAGTCGTTTCTGCTGCAACAGTGTCGAATTCAGTAGTTTACAACTCTAAGACAACGAGTGAGATCATACCCGAGTCATTTGACGATTTGGCAACACTGTAAGTGGTGACTTCTTTTCGCGAATAAAACTTTTTAATTTTAATTTCGGTAATTAATATAAAGTATAAAGCGCGTTTTACGCAACTTATCGTCCGCGGAGACTCAGCGGTTGGCAAATAAGCTGAAAGTTAGCTGATTCTGTTGAGCTAACAAAGCAAACAAGCAGGTATTTTCCTCTTTCAATATACAACAACAAATTGAGTAGAATATTGCGAGTTGGCGTTCCGTCAAAAGCAGCTGGTAGTCTGTGGTATAAAAGCTCCAGGCAAAGCCAGGGAAACCAATATTTGTTGAAAGATCCTAAAAGTCGGCAACAAATTGTGTGGATAACAGTAGTGGCTAATAATAAAGTCTCTGTTTAAATCTTACTTTACTTTGTATTACATACAATAAAATAAAATCATTATTATTATTACATAATGACTTTGGGCCGCTCCCCTCCATCCGGAGGGAGCCATGGACCACTACCACAGAAACAAATGTTGCTACAACATCAACAGCTCCCACAACAACAACAGATTTTACAACAACAACAGCAGTCGCATCAGCTACAAGAACAGCAAGAAGCTGGAAAAATGAGCTCTCCTGCCATGAAGGAAAATGGATTTTCAACGCAGATGATAAATAATGCCTCAGCATTACAACCAACTTCTACCGGCGCTATTCCTAAAGCACGAGCAAACGAAGAAAATAAAAAAGTTCAAACAGGTATAGATCGTTATATAACTTTGAACTCAAAGAGAAAGCTCAGCCCTCAAAAAGGGAATACAGGAATGTCAAAGTTAAACAAAACTAACAAATTAACAACACCTTCTAATATTTTATCTAGCAATCGATTTGCAGCGTTAAGCAAACTTGAAAACAAGGCTAGTGAACCACCCAAAACTTTTAAACCGCCTCCAATTTATTTGCGTGAGCGAAGTTCAAATGCTTTGGTAACAAAGCTAACACAGCTTATTGGGAAGGAAACCTTTTTCATTGTCCCCTTAACTAGAGGTAATCTTCATGAAACGAAGATTCAAGTTAAAAGTGAGGAATATTTCCGCATTGTTTCAAAAAATTTTAACGACAGTAAAAAATCTTATTATACATACCAACTTAAAAGCAGCAAAGGTATTACTGTTGTTATTAAGGGAATTGAATCCACTGTTGACCCTGCTGAAATCAAAGAAGCTTTGAGCTGAAAAATTTCAGCACTAAAGCAGTAATAAATATAGTTAACAAGGACAAGGTTCCCCAACCTATGTTTAAGGTTGACCTTCATCCTGGTTCAACTAAATTAAAAAAGAATGAGGTTCACCCTATTTATAAACTTGAATTCTTGCTTCACCGTCGTGTGGTAGTAGAGGAACCCCGTAAACGGAACGGTCCGGTACAGTGTACTAACTGCCAAGAGTATGGGCACACAAAAGCTTACTGTACCCTCCGACCTGTATGTGTTGCTTGTGGAGAACTTCACCACATTTCTAAATGCATTAACAAGTTGAAAAAAGATATTAATTTAAAAAAGTGCGCTAACTGTCAAGGGGATCACACTGCTAACTACAGGGGTTGTCCTATTTATAAAGAGCTTAAGGCTAAGATATCTGAAAAAAGGCAAGTAAACCGAAATCCAAATCAAAATATATTTGCTGCCCATAACTTTGTCCAGCAACAAAGCAATGCATATCCAGTAAATCCAACTATTTCATATGCAAGTGCGCTCAAATAGGGAGCAACAAATTCTCAACAAAATAGCTTGGAAAAACAAATCACAAGCTTAACTCAAACCTTGAATCAATTTATGATTTCAATGCAATCAACTCTACAAGATTTAGTCAAAACGCAAAACCAATTACTTCAAATCTTGATTGCGCAAAAATAAATAAGATAAAAATTTGTGTTTGGAATGCAAACGGCATCAGCCAAAATAAAAATGAAATTTTTCATTATTAAACTCAAGGAAATATTGACTTAATGCTTATTTCAGAGACTCATCTAACAGACAAGCAACATTTTCATATTCCAGGATATAAATTTTACAAAACTAATCATCCTGATGGTAAAGCTCACGGGGGCACAGGAATTTTAATTCGGAATCGCCTTAAACACTACTCCTTAGAACCCTTTTCAGAAAATTATCTCCAGGCTACCTCTATTTGCCACTCCACTCCAAAAAACTTACTGTTTCGGCAGTCTATTGTCCACCTCGATTCGCAATCAGTGAGGAAAAATTCAAAAAATTTTTTGATTCCTTGGGAATTAGATTCTTAGCTGCTGGAGACTATAACTCCAAACATACATACTGGGGATCTCGTCTTATAAACCCTAGAGGCAAACAGTTATATAACATGTTAATGAGACATCGCACCACGTTCGACTATGCTTCACCTGGTCAACCAACATATTGGCCAGCCGATCGAAGGAAAATCCCAGACCTCATTGACTTTGCTATCACAAGAGGTATCGATAGATCCTTATTAACAGCCGAGGCAAAGTATGATCTCTCTTCTGATCATTCTCCAATAATTTTTTGCCTTCTAGAAAAATCAGCTGATCTTAAGCCCCCTATGAGACTAACATCACATAAGACCAATTGGCTTATGTACAAAAAATACATAAGCTCAAACATCCACTCAAACTACTCGATAGAACACAACGAGCATATTGACGATGCTGTTGCTGTTTTTAACTGAATACTGTATTCAGCAGCAGAGCACTCAACTTCTGATCAGGCTGTGAAAAATACAAAAAGCCGTTTCCTTACTAACAGTGAAATCGAAATCCTCGTAGCCGAAACGAACGAACGAACGAACATTCAAGGTTTCATGCCTCCCCAACTGCCAATAAATAACGATACTATCCAAATGAGTTTCCACAGCAGCAACTTAATCAGTTTAATTCAAGAAATGTGTCCTAAAAAAGCCCCAGGGTGTGATAACATCACACCCAAAATGATTAAGGAATTGCCTTATTCAGCCACTATCTTTTTGACCCGACTTTTTAATGCTGTAATTCATTACGGATATTACCCAAAAGAATGGAAAAACTCTTTGATAACCATGATACCAAAACTTGGGAAAGATCGTACATTACCATCATCGTACAGACCCATAAGTCTTTTACCTTGCTTGTCAAAATTATTTGAGAAATTAATTCTAGCAAAATTAATTCCTTATGTTACCCATAACAATTTATTTCCGCCTCACCAATTCGGTTTCCGAAAACAACACGGCACAATCGAACAGGTTAATAGGATCACAAATAAAATAAGAAAGGCTTATGAGCGCAGTGAATACTGCACAGCAATATTTCTCGATGTCGCACAGGCGTTCGATAAAGTATGGCATGAAGGCCTTATCAATAAAATTAAACACTTATTGCCTCTCAATGTTCACAAAACATTTACTTCTTGCCTCGAAAGCAGGCTCTTTAAAATAAAACACAGAGATTTTATTTCTACTCACTTCAATATAAGAGCAGGTGTCCCTCAAGGTAGCGTACTAGGACCGTTTCTATATGTATTGTATACCTCAAACTTACCAATTAATGCTAACACGACCATCTCAACATTCGCAGATGATACTGCAGTTTTAAGTTGTAACCGTTGCCCATTAGAAGCTTCTCGAAAGCTCCAGCTTCATATAAAATCAATAGAAGAATGGTTGTCGATATGGCGCATAAAAATAAATGAGCAAAAATGTAAGCAAGTTACTTTTACCCTTAGGTATGGTGAATGCCCTCCAATTGTTCTAAATAATACTTCAGTCCCACAAAGTGAAATTGTAACATATCTAGGTATTCAATTAGATCGACGACTTACATGGCGTAGGCACATTGAAGCCAAAATAACTCAGTTAAAGTTAAAAACCTCCAGTTTTCACTGGCTAATTAATCATCGTTCCCCTTTGAAGCTTGAATATGAAATCCTTTTATACAAAACAATTTTTAAGCCAATTTGGTTATATGGTTTCCAACTTTGGGGTAACGCCAGCTCTTCAAACATAGAACTAATACAAAGGGCTCAGTCCAAAATATTAAGATTAATTACAGGTGCACCATGGTGCATAAGGAATGAAATTATTCACCGCGATCTATGCATCCCATTGGTAAAAGATGAAATAAATAAAAATAAACATACCTACGCCATAAGGTTGATGCATCATCCTAACCCACTGGCTCGTAATTTAATAAACATAGAGAATCACTCCAGACTGAAAAGAAAGGATCGTCCTTCTATGGAAGTTGTGCATACTGCACAGCACCGAACCGAACTTATTAGCGCTAACGTCATCGTGCAATCATCGTGAAGCAGATGAGGACTCAGTACCGGGACCTAGTTCGTCTCGGGCACAGTCCTCCAATACAATCCGACCTCGGCAATTCATCGCAGCCAGCTCCTCTTCCGATGAGGACGTGTGCACGAGACCTAGTTCGTCTCAACCGCTGTCCGATGAATTGGAGAGTGCAGCAACAAGAGACCTAGTTCGTTTCGGCTACCATTAGAGTGAAAATATTTAAGTAACTGCTGTTTTCAGGCATCTACCCGACCAGATGAGGTCAGCCGTTAGCGCGGATACTTAAGTCACTGTAGCTTTCAGGCATCTACCCGACCAGATGAGGTCAGCCGTTAGCGCGGATACTTAAGTCACTGCAGCTTTCAGGCATCTACCCGACCAGATGAGGTCAGCCGTTAGCGCGGACACTTAAGTCAATACAGCTTTTATTCATTCTACCGACCTGACGAGGTCAGCCGTTAGCTCGGAAATATTCCATTTACTTATATGTATTATTTTACATACTTTCGCAATTTATGAGGCTTATAAGCTCAGTAATGTTGAATAAATAAATAAGTCCCTGCTTTTTGTTTCTGGAGACGAGTTCATTATTAAATTATATATTAATTATACATAATATTAATCTATAATAATATTACTTAGTATAAGATTTTAAAACTTATTGTTAGTCTCTAAAGAGAAGATTCAATAAATAGAAAGAAGTTTAAAAAAAAAAAAAAAAATTTGACGATTCAAACGATCAGTACGATGCTCTCGTCGGCTGCAAATCAAAAATGTTACGGATTTATTTTCATCTTAAAGAAAGATATGCATAAATAACTTGTCAATGCGTGCGATTAAAAAAAGTATATGGGAACATACCTCAACTGAAGTTCTAATGTCAATTTTGCTCTCAGCCATCTGTTGGCTATAAAAGAAACTTCAATTATGCTAAGGAAATGATAGAAATCACCCGATAAAGTCGCCCAATAGTAAATTGACAAATCTTTCTAGCAGCTCAACCAATAGGAATGCGCACTCAGGCTTCCCTATTAACACCTTTTTGTCTTTTTGTTTAAATGTATTTTTGAAAAAAATAAAGAAAAAAGAGACTTTCTGATTTTTCATTTCAATTCAATATGTAGTACATACCATTACCTGGTATTTAAATTAGAATACTGCTAAATTTTGAACACCCTGTAGCTTTACGGAAAATGTCAAACAGGTTAAATGTATGTATGACATGAGCGGACGGACGGACAAGCGGCATCACGCGACTAGGAAACAAGTTCGTTGATGTGTAGATTTTTAAAGCGTCAGTCTGGGGAAAATTTCAAAGTGAACGGGTAATATAAAAGAGGAAGTACTGAAAATTTAAATAAAGTAACGTGGTGAAATCCATTAAATATGTGGAAATATGCAGAGTTTTGACAATTATTGAAGAAAAATAAAAACTTTTTGCATTTATAAAGCGCGGCTAAATTTACGTAAATAATGATTTTGCTCGATTTTAATCTCATAACATAGCAGTAGAATTCGGAATGTAGTAATTAAAAAAAAATATGGTAAAAGTGTACTTATTCCAATGATTATAACAACAGAAAAAATAGTCAAAGCGTGCAGCCTTGCGCCATTCTAAATAAAAATATGCTTAAATAAAATTCTTAAGAAATACTTGCATAAAATATAAGTTGAAAAGAAATTTGAACAAATATATTGAAAATAAAAAAAATTTAAAATCGGAAAAATCCCTCATATATGTGGAAGCAACTAGAAATATAGACATAAACATAAACAAATTAAAAATAATAAAACTACATAATAAAATAATAACAGCCCATTCATGGTTGGCTACTGATTTTTGTTAATTGTTAATTTAAAAGTGCTTTATTTCAAGTACAACTAGCTGAAATTCTGACTTTTTCTCATATAACCAACTGACTTAAATAACATGGGGTTGTCATTGGAGTAAGTCAATTGCCGTCATCTGCATGTGTTTTCAACTACTTTAAAAGTAGTTTAAAAGCAACTAGTTTTAAAGTACTTTATTTTCAACTACTTTAAAAGTAATATAAAAGCAACTAGTTTTAAAGTACTTTGTTTAAACTAGTTTTGAAGAACTTAACTTTCAACATTTATATTGCCAATTATATTGTACAGTTGTGAATTATTTTCAAGCCTTGATCATGACTCGAATCCAAAGCTATCAATAAATATTAATAGACACATGCACATTTCAAACTATACGAAAAAAATAGTTGGGTTTTGAAGGCTAAGGGTAGTACTTTCAGATGCCGTAACTAGTTTTGGAAAAAAAATTTATTCGCGATGTAAAATATGCTCAAATATAGCCAAAAACCGTGTTTTTTGCACTTTAAGGTTAGAATATCTCGAAAACCTGACGTATAGGAGAAATCCTGAGCTCGGATTCGGATTTAGCGGCCGTTTAGACGGGTGTCATAGGCTATAACACTTTTATATCAAGAGGCATAGCTTAGGCTATAACACTTTTATAAAGGGTGCATATTTAGGGTGGCCATTATACAAAAATATTTTGTAAATATCATTTTCACAAAGACCGGTTAATCGATTCACACCGAATCTACACCTCGAAGCTTTTATATTATGAGGCATAGCCAAGGCTACAAAATATTTATTTAGGATGGTCCTCATACAAAAATAGTTTTAAAATAGCTTTTTCACAAAAACCACTTCATCGATTCACATAGAATTTAAACCACGTGTCTTTTATTAAGTGGCATAGCTTAGGCTATAAAATTTTTATTTATGGTACGTATTTAGAGTGGCCCTCATACAAAAATATTTTTAAAATTGCATTTTCTTAAGGAGCACTTCATTGATTCACATGGAATTAACACCGCGTGGTATTTATGTTCAGAGTCCATTGCTAAGCCTTACAAATTTTATTTAGGGTGCATAAAATCAGTCAACAGCAGTCGTATCCAGTAGCGACACTTCACCATAACCTTGGGGGGGCGAGAATTATAATGCCACCACTATTAGATGGCCTTATTGAATTGATGTATTGAATAATAACTAGTATCAGATACTTGGGGGGGGGGGCAATGCCCATCTTATCCCTACCGAATTGACGCCACTGGTCGTATCATAATAACTCTGACTCTAATCAAACTAATAAGAATACCAACAGCAACACCATCACCGACAACACGAAAAAATCAATTGAAAAACACAATAAACAACACCTACAATATAAATAAAAGCAACAGCAACAACAGATAAAAAGCAAATTGAACGTTATGACTAATATTTTTTTATACTTTTATTAATTTTTTTGTATCAAAAAAAATGCTTGCTTAACCATATCAAAAATATAAACATAATTCTAAATTTCAAAGAATTTATATAGAATCATCCAAAGGAGCTATTTTTTATGACTCGAGTCAATAACTCATGACCAGTGATGTACCAAAACGGGTTTTTTCACTTTCGGAACAAAAACAAACGTTGAAAAATGTATTTATGGATGAAAGCACTAATAGATGATTAAAATTTTTGTTAATAAATACATTTTATTAAATAGAAAAAGGAAAGAATTAGTAAGTAATATAAGTGACAATGCCAGTGGCTTGTACCCTGTACTCTAAATATCCATAATCCAATCAACGTACGCCAAATAACTCTAAATTATCAGTAAGCAACTCCAGCAGACGAAATTCTATACCACACGGTAAGTTCCCACAGTAAGTTCCAGTGTTTTTTTAACAAAATTATTTATTCATTTTCAGAAATATTTGAGCATTCAGAAGAATCTTCTCCGCTGTAATTATCATCTGTTTGTGCATCCCATTTTTCTTTGCACAATTTGTAATTATAAGAAAGATGTGAGTTTTCCAGCACGCTCTGCAGTAAGCCGATTTCGTTTCTAGTTGTAGATCTATCCAAATTTACTAAATGACCTTTCTACAGCCGCTGATGTGGTTGGCGCCGATAGTATTCGAATGACGACTTCAATCAGTTTACTTTATGGTGCATATAACTTTCACCATAATAACAAATTAATTTTTTCAGCTGCTTTCCATATGAAATGGCGTCTCGAAAGTCCTTCACGACTTTGATATTTTCCGAACTCCACCATTACATCACATTCTTCCAGAAAAAAAATTCATTTGCGTCCATAGATGCATTTTCATACAAGTCGCATCCTTGTGGGCTTGTTTGGTTCAAGCTCTATTGCTGCTAAGTTAATTGGCTTCACAAGCACATCTGGCATGGTGCTTCTTTTGGATGGAGTGTGCTACTATATAACTCGGCTTCCAATAGTGCTAGGGCAACACTGTCAGCTTGTCAATTTTTAGCGCAAATTTAAATAAACACTGACACTTACAATACACACATTGCTTGCATTCATATGAAATGACGCTATAAAATCGCTACTTCATTGATAATAGGTAAAAATCTGAGGATTCTTAAGTTCAATAGAGCGACCAATCAATTCAATTATATTTCGCTAAAAAATATTTTAAAAAAATGAAAAAAACCCATTATTGCACTGAGCAAAAACCCGATAAAAACCTAAAATAAAGGCTGAGCGAATTGGGTTTTTGCTCATGGGTACATATCATTTCTTTATGCTGCATTCTTATTTTCCAAATCATTCATTCGTTGAATCGGTATCCGTTTGATTCGGTTTTTCTCGTGCGACGAGCATTCGCACCATTGCCAAGTTTGTATTGATTGCAACGATTCTAACATAGCAAACACCCGTTTCCAAACGAATGTCTTAAAAGTCAGTTTAAACCTACACACTAAAAAGTCTTGGTATAAAAATTAAACCAAATCGGAATAAATATGAATCCACACCAAATTTGGTTTAAAATCTATACTATTACTTGTTATACAAACAGTTTATAACAGTTCGTATATATTTTTTATACAAAAAATGTATAAAAACCATTTAAGTATAAATTTTATAATATGAATGTATACAAATTTTTTAAACGAATTTTGTTATAAATTTCATATATAGCTCATATAAAAGCATTTTAAACCATTTTTATATAAAATTTATAACGATTGAATAAATATTTGGCTATTTATACTTACGTTGTATAAGTTCCAATACATAAAAATATTAATTTTTGATTTATGTTAATTATACATATGTTTGTATTTACATATTTTAATATATAAAGAAAAATTACATTTTTATAAAGTTTTACATAAATTACTTATGTGCATTTGGCAACAAAAAGAGTTCTAGTTTTAAGTGTTGAAATGAAATATTTTAACTCTTTTTGTTACACAAAAAGCAGGAGTAATTCATTTTAATTTTAAAGTTACATAATTTAAAATTTTACTCAGCTCTGTAGCTCAATTTTGAAAGGAGGCACCGAACCTGTTACTTTACATGTCAATTGTATGGAAAGACTTTGTTAAACAGGTCTGTGAATGAAATAACGAAAAACAAATTTTTTTTTGCACTTAACCCCAAATATTTCAAAGTTCTGACGTGATGAGTCGATTCTGAGGTCAGATTAGGACTCAGCGCCAATAATTACTTCTACGAACGACCCTCAGTAGCTCAACAACATTCGTCACTTATTCATTCACAGACCTTTTTAATAAAATATAGTTCTTCCAAACAATTTATATGTAGAACTAACAGATCTCAGCGCCACCTTTCAAAATTGAGCTACAGAGCTAAGTTTGTGTGAAAATTTTCTACATACCATAGTCTCAATTTTTCCGCAACAGCATCTTAAAAAACCTAAAAATAAAAAATTTGAAATACATATATTGTGACGAACCTTCCGGCCAGGGTCTTGGCTCGCCGGTGTCCAAGGTTCCGCTACAAAATATTTATATTCGCAGGTTGGCTATTTCTTTAAAATTATTAAAAACGAGGGTGGTTTAGATTCTGAATTTCATTTCTTTTTAATTCACGCAAATTTCATTAAATATTTACATATCTTTGTTTATTTAATAAAAGGATAAAATTTAGATTCTTAATTTACATACAAAATAAGTTTCTTTGATACTTATGGAAATTTACGCACTGACGCTGGTACTGCCGGCGCTGCTTCTTATACCGCTCTCTGTCTGTTGTATGGGTTCGACCGAGGTGTCTTTTCACTCCTTTTGTAATGTTAGCTCAACTTTTCCTACCGTCGCTCGTATGCCTGTTAAGTTTAACTGTACGTGCGCCGGTTTTTAGAACTGGCTGCGTTCTAGCGCATAAGTGCCTCAGTGAAAACCGAAAGCGCATTCACGCGTTTGAAATTAGCCGTAACCTCCACTTGTACCTCTTATGCTAGGAAAATAAATCTCTGCCCGTGTGACCACTGAACTAGAATCTACGTATGTCGCTTTTGAACGGACTGCGTTCTAGCGCGTGAGTGTCTCAGTGAAAACCGAAAACACACTCGCACGTTTCGAATTTAGCCGAAACCTTCACACGCAACTCCTACGCTATGAAAGTAAACCTCGGCAGAGCGACTATACGAAATTCTTACAGCCAAGTACCTCAGTGAGAACCGAAAGCGTACTTGTATGTTCGAACGCTGTAATGGCCGCCAAACCAAAATTTAGTCCCTGCCCGTATGACCGCTGAGCTATAATGTACGTATGTCGATTTTTAACTGACTGTGTTCTAGCGCGTGAGTGCCTCAGTAAAACCCGAAAACACACTCACGCGTTTTGAATTTAGCCGAAACCTTCACACGCAACTCCTACGCTACGAAAGTAAACCTCGGCAGAGCGACTATACGAAATTCTTACAGCCAAGTACCTCAGTGAGAACCGAAAGCGTACTTGTATGTTCGAACGCTGTAATGGCCGCCAAACCAAAATTTAGTCCCTGCCCGTATGACCGCTGAGCTACGATGTACGTATGTCGATTTTGAACTGACTGCGTTCTAGCGCATGAGTGCCTCAGTGAAAACCGAAAGCACACTCACGCGTTTGAAGTTAGCCGAAACCTTCATACGCAACTCCTACGCTATGAAAGTAAACCTCGGCAGAGCGACTATACGAAATTCTTACAGCCAAGTACCTCAGTGAGAACCGAAAGCGTACTTGTATGTTTGAACGCTGTAATGGCCGCCAAACCAAAATTTAGTCCCTGCCCGTATGACCGCTGAGCTACGATGTACGTATGTTGATTTTGAACTGACTGCGTTCTAGCGCATGAGTGCCTCAGTGAAAACCGAAAGCACACTCACGCGTTTGAAGTTAGCCGAAACCTTCATACGCAACTCCTATGCTAACTTCCTAACACTCAAGCACCTCAGTGAAAACCGAAAATGTACTTGTATGTTCAAGTCAAAGCTGAAAGTTAGAAAAGAATTATTGATTAGTGAATATTACCACTGGTGCTGGACTGATGACTGCTCGCTGCGGCGGACCCGGATTGAATGTCCAAATTTTTGGTTTCCATTTAACACCCAACCTCTTGCTAGTGTCGATTGCATCAGCTGATTCTTTTTTCTGCTACTTCAGCTGTTTTAATTGGTGGTGCCAGATGACTGAATATCTTAACCTAGTGTCTTAACTACTGCTTTATGCCCTTATGCCAACTTTAATAATAAGTTGTTCACATGTGCGTCTTATGATTCTTTAAGCACTAATTTTCATTTTAAAGTTAGATAATATAAATAAAAAAAATAATACATTCTGTCTAGTTGTACATCTTCAGAAGGCTTAAATTATATTAAACAAGAAATAAAGTATAAGAATAAAGCGGAGACGCGGCGGTTACGTCGCTTGTTTGTATCGTTTGTACAGGTTTTTGAGGAAGGAAACGAGGCTGTCGACTTCCATCCTCACAATATATATATAGTATAAAATTAGGATCTTCTCAACTTTTCAATTTTAACAAACCTTTTGAAAAATGATAAGCTTTTCTACAGCTTGCTCGGCAGTCAGGCGGCTCAAATTTTTTTTACCATTTGGTGGAGGTGGTAAGAGCCTTATCAAGTTGAACGGATTAAGTGGACGTGTCAAAGTCTGTGAAATAAAACCAAAGTTTATAAAACACTTTCGAATAGAACTTTAACTTACCATTTTCTCTATCTGCTCCTGTGTAAAATGTTGAATTTCGTTGCACTTTTACAATAAAAAAATATTTGTTTGAAATAAATTCCACAATTTTAACTTTTCACATAAATAACTTTTTGACATACACAACTTATATAAACTTTATAATAAATTTGTATTACATTTTTGTAATTTTATAATAAATTTGTATATAATTTATAATATTTTAGCATATAATTTTTCTATGCTTCTCATTTAAATAAACGTTATACTTTTTTGGAATAAATTACTATGATTGTATATGAGCATTTGTATAAAAATCATATCAATTTGTTATTAAATTTCCTATTAATAGGTAATTTGGTTTAATTCTTATTAAATTTTGGTATAAAATAGTTTTATAAAAAAAAATAATATAAATTTCATAAAAAAAATAGAATGCATAAGTTTATAAAAACAAATAGTATAAATAAGTTTATACTTTATACCCAGACTTTTTGCCGTGTACCCGTGCAGAGGTCTACACGGAAAAAACGAAACCCGAAATTCTTGTAAATATTAATCAAAATTTAAGAAAAATTAGTAGGATTTTTAGTAATTTAGAAACAGTTTGAGTTTCTATTAAAAATTACTAAGCATAATACATAATATAAAAATTGCAACTAAGTAGGCATCAATTTTTCGAATTCAAGCTTTAAATTTTAATTTAATTTATTTAATTAAATAATTCATTGTACAATAAGATTTCTCTTTTAAAGTAGTAAAAGTTTAGCTTATTATTAATTATAGAATTAAGATTTTAATTCAATTTAATAACTATTAATTAAGACAATATTTAATAATACAAAAGTCAGAATAAAATGAAATGACGTCAAATTAAAAAAGAAAGAGTTCAGACAAGGAAAGAGAGATACTGCTGAAAAATGTTCAAAGAGCTTTCGCTTGAAAATGCTTGTGTTACGAATGAGTTTTCAATGAACGGGTAGCGTGTTCCATAGGTGTATCGCATGAATAAAAAAATGGCGTGAGGTTATTAGATACTTGTACCGAGGCAATATGATTTGCTTAGTTCTTTGGTTCCTAGAAAACCTTAAGAGTTCAAATAAATAATCTGGTTCTCTTCTATGGATGATCTTATGAAGCAGCAATAAAGTGCGAAAATTAAGCATTTCACTTAAGGAAAGTCCAGTTATATTTTTGGAATACGTAGATGTATGGAAATGTCTATTTACACCAAATATGTACATAGCGCTACTATTAAAAGCAACAGTCAATTTTCTTAGCGATTCAAAATCTAACTTTGCAAGCAGTTCGCAACCATAGAGTATGATAGGCAAAATATAGGATTTCACTAGTCTTGCTTTAACAACGGTTGGTAAGTAATTGGTGGTAGGACTAAGTCCCCGTAGTGCCCCATAGACTTTGGAGACTATATTATTTATGTGGGTGTTCCACGTAAAATTGCTGTTAAAGTAAATACCAAGATTTTTAATGCTATCAACATACTCTATAGGAGAACCGTTTAAAAAAAGTGGATGTATCTCATTTTTATTTCGACTACTATTGATGACCATAGCTTTGGTTTTAACGGGATTTAGTCTAAGTCCGTTTTCCTCCGACCAACGAAAAATCCTATCTAACTCTTGAACACTGTCGCTTACAGATTGAGAGTATAGAGGCCAGGCCCGTACCTACCCGACTTTGCTTGGGGGGGCCCAAAAAATTTTACTATATATAACGTTTTTTTTGAAAAATTTTGGATGGAGTTACAAGCGATCAAAGTTCACAAAAAGCTACTTTTTTGTTTTTTTTTGAGTCACTAAATTTCAATTACTCCGTTTGAACACAAAAATATTTTACAAATATTTGAAGTGTAATTTTGTCCAAGTCGGACAAAATCTGTGAGTGCTATTCACTGAAAATGGGTAATTTCCAT
The DNA here is from genome assembly GCA_963662105.1 of Meiosimyza platycephala. NCBI lineage: Eukaryota > Metazoa > Arthropoda > Insecta > Diptera > Lauxaniidae > Meiosimyza > Meiosimyza platycephala. Next base: position 40,000,824 of record OY759209.1, read on the forward strand.
ATTTTCATACATTCCCGCATATAGGCCATTGACTATATAATTAAATAACGAACTAATTCGTAAAAGATATTTTATTGTCTTATATGTTCAATTGTTCCCTATAAAAGATAAATCCAACAGTGCTGTTAAATTTAGGCTTGGACTTTTGAGACGGTGCATATTTGCTTTTTTTTTTATTTTTTTAATTATATATGTATGTATATACATTAGGGTGTTTCACTTTTTTTCAAAGGTCCTCCAAATTCAAACCTTAAACCGAAATTCGATTTATTATAAAAAAAAGTAATTCAAGAATTTTATCAGATTTTTTTGAGGTCATTTAGCACTCGCCAATCGCCATTTTAATAAAAAAAAACTCGCATAATACATTTTTTCCTTTATAAATTTTTTTCATGACCTCTAAACTAAATTTTTTCTTGTCTAAATATTAAAAAATAATAATATCTTTGGGTTAGATATCGAAAAAAGGTTTTTACCTATCTTCTAAGTGTGAAAATTGGAAGAAATGTACAAAAAATTGCCTAATATTTTTTATTAAAAAAAAAGAAAAAGCAAAAATTTGGCAATTTTTTGTTCATTTCTTCCAATTTTCACACTTAGACGATAGGTAAAAACCTTTTTTTCGATACCTAACCCAAAGATATTATTATTTTTTAATATTTAGAAAAAAAAAAATTAGTTTAGAAATCATGAAAAAACAAATATAAAGGAAAAAATGTATTATGCGAGTTTTTTTATTAAAATGGCGATTGGCGAGTGGTAAATGACCTCAAAAAAATCTGAAAAAATTCTTGAATTACTTTTTGTTTATAATAAAACGAATTTCGGTTTAAGGTTTGAATTTGAAGAACCTTTAAAAAAAATTAAACACCCTAATATACATATGTATATTTTTTTTTGTGGATATCTCGAAAACGATTCTTAAGAAGAAAAAAAAGGATTAGTATTTTTGGAATCTACGCCTCAAAATACATAGAAAAAAGTATTTGAGAAATAAGATTATTTTTTGTGTAAACTATATGAATAAATATCTAGTGTGCTTAATGCGTATTTTAATATTTTCCACAAAGCCACAAAGTACAACAACATTATGAAGGCCATTCCATTTTGAAATTAATCGAAACTCGTTGGGTTGGCCATTTACGTGCTTCTAAATCCATCTTTGAAAACTATATCCATATTATGAATACTTTGCCTCAAATGGTTGGCGAACGATTCGATGGTGATGACGTAGCAATAGCAGTCGGTTTGTCACACGTGATGGTATCGTTGGAATTTGTCTTCACATTAGTGTTTATGAAGGATTTATTGCAATCGATTAAACCAGTAACGAAAACGATTCAAGGCCGAGCAATGGGATACAAAGATGCTATGCCACTCATTAGAGCTGTTTTTACAATGCTTGAAAAAATGAGATCACAAAATAGTTTCGATCAATACTTTTTTTTAAACGATAGATCTGTTGGAACAATTAAAGCCCACAGAATTAGCTCACGCCTCAAATCGTCCAATTCGGAATAGGCAGCAGTCAAAAATGCTGAAAGAGTCAGTTGTTGAAGAAACACTGGGTGAACGAAGCGAATCGATCATCATGCTGAAATCAACATTCTACGAAACAATCGATATCGTATTAATTGAAATGACCAATCGCTTTGTTACAAACAATGGCATTCTCACAGCTATCGATAGAGCTGATGAAATGGATTTGGAAAAGCTGCACCCATTGGACGATTTGGGCATCCAGTTATCAAGTGAAATTGAGCTCAAAATTTCCAAAGAATATATAGATAGAATTCGTTCGGAGAATTATCAATTAAACAAATTTAAAAAGCCGGAACAAAAAAAATTAAGACGGTGGTGCTGACGGAGCTGTATAAGGTGCGTCAAGTAATGGAAAAAGTGTACAATCTTTTTGAAACCATCGAAACTTTCCCGGCTGGAATGGAAGTATGCGAATCGTCATTTTCGGCATTAACACGAATTATACGGCCACAACGAATAGGCATGTTGACTGATAGGCTGAATAATTTATCGTTCCTGGCTTTCGAGCACAAACGTCTTGAGTCTATAGATATAGACATGGTTTTAAAAAGATTCAATGCCCTGAAAGATCGCAGAGTACAGCTATTTTAAATTGTTATTGTTTAAAAAAAAATAAACTTTAAACCTAAGTAGTATAAACTATAAATATCAGGTGTAGTAAAAAGTAATCCATTATTTTTTCAATACATTGCTTTAGTACTCTGTATCTGGCTTAATTTTTGTTCCATTGATTTACAATAGATGTCGTTGTAAAGACTACAGTTAGTACTAAAAAATCTTTTACAGTTTTGCGTTTGATTGATTTAGTTTCGTTTGCGCGCGTGTCAAAAATGTACCCTTGCAAAGAGAAAATATGCTACATTTTACAGTTTTTCTTTGATAAAGGCGAGTCAGGCGGCTGAAAATGTGAACAGTGTTTATGGTCCTGATACTGTAACAACCAACCATGCGCAATTTTGATTTCGTCGATTCCGTTTCGGTAATTTTGAGGTTAAAGATGAACAACGCTCCGGAAGGCCAATTGTCAAAAATGTCGATAAAATTATGGAAATCATTGAAGTCGACCGTTATGTAAGCACTGTTTCGATTGCACAGGAGCTGAACATTCCACAAAAAACCGTTTGGAACCATTAGAATAAGGCCGAATGCAAAAAAAGCTCGATGTATGGTGGTCATACGAGTTAACATAGAAAAATCTAATGAAACGAATTTCTACCTGTAAATCGGCACTGAATCGCAACAAAATCGATCCATTTTTGAAGCGGATGATAACTGGTGATGAAAAATGGATCACTTACGACAACATCAAGCGAAAACAGTCGTAGTCGAATGGCAATCAGCCGTCGCAAACGGTGTTCAAGCCAGGATTGAATGCCAGGAAGGTTTTGCTCTGTGTTTGGTGTTTTTGGCGGGGAATCCTCTATTACGAGCTACTCCATTACGGCCAAACTCTTAATTCGATCGTGTACTGTCAACAATTAGACCGTCTGAAGGAAGCAATCGATCAGGAGCGGCCGGCTTTGGCCAGTAGAAGAGGAGTTATCTTTCATCAGGATAACTCCAGGCCACACACGTCGTTAGTTACTCGTCAGAAGCTCCGGGAGTTCGGTTGGGAGGTTCTTATGCATCCATCATATAGTCCGGACTTAGCACCAAGCGATTACTATCTTTTCCTGTCCATGGCGAACGATTTTACTGGTGAAAAATTTGCTTCAACAGAGGTTTACGATAATCGGTTGCTACAGTTTTTTGATCATAAGGACCAGGGTTTTTATAAGACATGTATAATGAAATTACCTTCAAAATGGCAGAAAGTTATTAAACAAAATGGCGCATATTTGACTTAGATCGGATCATTCTATATATACTAAATAAACCCTTCAATTTCATACAAAAATAATGGATTTCTTTTTACTACACCTTATATAATTTTCTAATTGCTTTTGTTTTTGAAGTTTTCCTTAAAAACGCGTGAAGAGCAAATCAAACGCTAGGGGCAAATGAAGCGCTAAGCCCCCCTAGACCCTATGGTAGGTACGGGCCTGATAGAGGCATCGGAAAAAGCTTATATAACTGAATGTCATCTGCACAGATATGATGTTCACAAGTTATAATGCATTCTGCTATATCATTTAAAGAAATCATAAATAGGAGTGGCCCCAAAACGGAACCCTGAGGGACGCCACATGGCACATTTAGGTATGAGGAGTTTTTATTATTATAATGAACATATTGCAAGCGATTGCAAAGGTATGGCGACAGAAGGCTACATAAGGACGTATCAAAGGAAAATTTTGTTGACAATTTATTTATGAGTTGCTGATGATTGATGCTGTCGAAAGCTTTAGAGAAATCCAGAAAGACAACCAAACCTCACATATTAATATCTAAGCCTGAGCGAATGTCTTCACAGACTTTTAAAAGTGCTGTGGTACAACTACGACCTCTTCGAAATCCTGACTGATGTTTAGTCAGTATTCAAAATTCTGAACTAAAGTTTTAGAATTTTAAAATTTTGCAGAGAAATTTTCGTAATCAGGCAGCTGCAAAAACTAAGGTAAGATTTATTATATACAAAAAAGTTCAAACTGCTTATTAATATAATATATTTCGCTTTTATAAATAGATATAATATATACATATTATGTACTTAGAATAGTTCTGAAAATGAAAGCTGAAAGAAGTTCCGTTGGAAGATGTTAACAATCCTCTTCGCCCTGAATGTGCGTTCACAACATCCCGCCGCTATATTTCTATAAATTTTCCTCAAGTAATATGGAAATTATGTATTCAAATTATGTAAATTACCCTACAAGAACAATGTCAGTCAGATGATAGGTCATCTGATAGACAGCGCTGATACAATTTTCGGTCAGTAGTTTCCATCAGTTTCTGAACTGAATTAAATTCTTTATTGAGACTTTTTTTTTCATATAACATTTACATAGAAGTGACAGAGATAACTATTTTTTACATTTAGTAGCTGTAACGTATGGCCTGCTTGTATTTTAACAATTCAAATGAATAAATCGAATGCCTCATGGCTAAAAAGTTCTTTTTTAAAATAATAAATTGCTCTTGCTCACGGAGCATTGTGATTGTCATTTTTGACGTTGTTTCAAAGTTCAACTAAAATATACTAAAATAACAAAAACAAAACAAGAGAGAGAGCGATAGTTCACAGAAACACTAGAACAGTGCTACTTATACTCATCATGGATAATAAATAAATAAATAAATTTTTACTGATATTGCAATTTAATTTGCATTACCAGTAAAGTTTAACTGATTACTGAAAAAAATAGCAGTAATCAATTAATTTTTACTGACAATGAGATTTCATTTGCATTACCAGTAACATCTTACTGATTACTGAAAAAAATTGCATGCTGAAAAAAATTGCAGTAAAAATAAATTTTTACTGATTATTGAAAAAAATTGCAGTGAAAATATTTTTACTGATTACTAAAAAAAATTGCAGTAAAAATAAGTTTTTACTGATTACTGAAAATTACTACTGGTTCTAAAAATTCATTGCACTCACTATAAAATATTAGTAGTGCTCCTTAAGTAAACTTATTGTTTGTTTTGACGCCTAGCAGGTGTTCTTTTTTACATAAGTATATAGTACCGTTAGCATTGACAGTTAGCCATTGCAGAAAGACCATTAAAACGCACATATTTGTCAAAATATTTATGCAAACCACTGTAGTTTTACGCGTGTTATCGTAATAACTAGTTGAAACATATAAAGTGTTCCAAGTGTCAATAAATAAAAAAAATTATATGAGTGATATTGGTAGTGACGATTCTATTAATGATCCAGATTTTGTTTGCGAACAAAATTTTCAAAGTTGTTTAAACGGTCGGGGCTTAAAATTAAGTGACGATTTCATTATTAATGAAAATTATGTTTTGGAACAAAATCTTTTAAGTGAAGTTTCAAGTTTCACACCAAATTTGTTGACGAGTGAAGAGTTGACTGCCGTAAATAAGGTTTTCTTTACTGCAGAATTTTTCAAAATTGTTGAGAAGTTAAATTAAAAAGACACATGTCACCATTTTTTATTTAATGAAATACAATTTTGTTAAAATGTAGATGAACACAACTTCTCATCAAAGAAAAATGAGTGGCTTATTTGCTGTGGCTTAATTGTTGTTTTCATTCGCTAGGATTGTGAATCGTTCCAGGAGGCAAAAACTCAGCGATGTAAATTTTGAATTACTTGTCTTGCGAATAGCTAACATCTATAGCAAGATTATATAATACACGTTTGAAAAAAAAAACTAATAGCATTTTTTTAACTGATTTATTTATTTTAGAAGAAGTAGAAATTTACTGATTACTGTTTTTTTTTTCAGTAATCAGTAAAAATTTATTCTTACTGGAATTTTTTGCAGTAATCAGTAAGATATTACTGGTAATGCAAATTAAATTTCATTATCAGTAAAAATTTACTGATTACTGATTCTTCTAATTCACTTAATATATACTGCAGTGTGCCCATGTATGTTGTGAACTCTGATGATTTTAGTTACAGTGTAGTTGATTTTGTGGCATTAAATAATAGGCTTATTCTGGAAAGCTGAGTAAATGTTTATAATGAAGTAGATCTCTCCAAATTATTCAATTTGTTTAATGAAACCCTGGATTACTATTGAGTTAATAAAAAAAAAATCCTAATAATGTTATTCTGAAAACGGCTTATGCAACAATGTGTAAGGATATTTCGAAGGAATCTATTAATTGTAAAAACTCCTTCTATACAAATGATTTCTGCAAAGTGAAAGGCAACTCAAAAAAAGAATGGTGTCTGGTAAACAAAAATTGGTGATGTGAAGCTAATGATTTCAATAAATTTTTTACCATTATAGCAAATATTGCTGTTTGCTGCAATACCACTTATAATTGCAATTCGTTATTAGTTGAACAAACTTCTCCATACAGTTTTTTTTCCGGCTTTCCTTTTTATAATTATATAGAATTATCAATGCCTTAAAGTAGGGTTGGCCATTTATCCTAACGCGGTCACAATCTATGAAACATGCCATCATTCGTCCCGCCGTTCAGTTGGTGATTTTTATGCGCTGATTCGTATGAAAATTGAATATGCAAGAAACCCAGTCGGAATCAAACATGCAAAAACAAAACAAATGCAAACGAAAACATTATTTATGCGAAAGGCAATATATTATTTAATTGTTGTAAAAAAATTAATTTTCATGGAAAAATAGTTTTAGTTCATGGAAAAATAGTTTAGTTTTAAGTAAACTCTGCCAATATGTTTGTATAACGTACATATGTATACATAATGTGTATAAGATTTATGAAATGTTTTCTTTTTGTTGTTAAATAAAAATACAATTATTTTATATGCCGACATTTATCTTTATTTATTAACATCACTGATGCACGAATTTCTACTGGGTAATGTTTTCTTTACCTGGAAAAGACAAAACACTTTTATACTCTATATGTTTTTTTTCGTTGGAATTCCTTCACACATTTGTACACATACTAGCGCGAAATGTTTGTTGTAAACGTCAGCGCGCTGTAGACTTTTGGGCACCGCAGTTGACCATCCCTACCTTCAAGAATTCAAATTCGAGCACTACGGATAGTTTTTCAAACTTATTTGTTAAAAAAATTGTGTTTAATGTTGTTGATGTGATTACTTATACATGAAATGAAAAATATCAATTAATAAATTTACCAATAGTGAATAAAATTAGCTTAAAATAGAGCATTTATTTGAAGAAAACTTCAGCATCAACTAAATCGTTGTGAGGAGTCTTTATTAGGTTGAAATACATATCAACTTTTACCATTTTATTGTTATTTCTCTGTCATCGTGTTTGTAAAATAAAACACATCAAATAGATTTGTAAATTAACATTAATATCGATCGTTGCTAACTGGCTGTAAGTTCATTATTTTATATATTAAACCCTTCAAAAAACAAACGACTAAAATTTCTATATTAATTTAATTCATAGTTTTAAAGGATATAAAGTACTTGTATTTACTTGCATTATATAAAAAGCTTAAGGTGGTTTCCACTTTGTTAGGATTAAAAAATCGAAAATTTTTAAGAAAAGGAATGCAACATCATATCAATCCATCATTGTGCAAGCGCTGGTTGCCAAAAATTCAGCGAGTTTCAACGACTAAGTACCACATTCACCTGATATTGCCCCGACTGACTTTGTCCTGTTGCCGAAATTACGGAAGGGTGCCTGTTGAGGCCGCCATAACCTAAAGATTATTCGTAAATCAACGAAAAATGTATGGAGGACTGAATCAAACACTCAAGTAGTTGTATTGCTACAGGAGGAGCCTATTTTCAAGGTTACATAAAAAATTTTCATGAATGATTAATTTTAAAAACTATCAAAGTGATCCCACATGCGACACATATGAATCTCTTTAAGTATATAGCGAAATAAAATTTAAAATAACGTTTGGGATTGCAAAAGGGGTGGGCAGAGTAGACGTTTCGTGGTGTCAGACAGGGTGAGTAGATAGTGATATTTCCAAAACACTACTAAATTTACTCATAAATATGCAAAAATAAAAAAATAAAAATTCACAAAAATAAAGAAGTTGCGCTGTTCGTTCTCTGGGCAGCACCGGTTACGTTAGGTATACGTTTGCTCAGATTCAATTTTGGATTCACGAAATCTTTTAGCGACAATAATACATACTAAAGGGCTGCACAAGACATCTTGAAGCGCAAACTTTGTTATGACTCTAATTCAATTGTCTGATCGAATGTTGTCATTGCTTTTGCGGCATCAAACAAATAAAGTCTTGATGCTCTTCGCACACCCTACAAAAAACGAACAACAACACTTTATGTGAATGAAATGAAGAACAACACAATAGTAAACAGCATTGTCAATATTGTGATTCTTAAATTCCGTTGTGGCAATATTTAGCAACAAGAAAGTATAACGAAAGGTAATATGTAATACATTTATGTACATATGCATGCTTTTTGATGAACAATGTTACAGTTAAGAAACGATAAGGGCTACAGGGAACTTATTATGAAATGATTCTAAGTGGGTATTATTAGAAACATCTAGTTTTGAAAATTTTTTGCATAAAATTCATATGCAACAAAAATTTTTAGAAAGGCATGAATCCCAAAGGCACCTGATTGTATCACTGTACCTTTTTATATCACACTTTCTTCTTAAATTGCCCCACATTCTTAATCTTATGATGCAAACAATGTGTGCATATTTCGCTGATCAGCTAGAAACCAATAACAACGAATTCACTAGTGTACCTATGGCTCTTGCTGTTGCTATGTTTGCTTTTATATTGCTGTTTATTGTCATATGCTGTAGTTGACTCTGTCGTTAGCGATGAAAAGAAGATCGTGTCGTGTTGAACCAGGCAATCGGGTTTTTACACGAGCCGACTTATTCACTACAAGCTATGTTATGACAATACTCAATACAGAAAAAATAAGGACTGAAAGGCGATAAGCAATATTGTGAAGTATTGTTTTGCATAGAATAGAATGTCTTGTGCAGCGCTTTAATACATACACTAAGGCCGGAAACAGTGAGCGCTAAAAGCTAAGATTGACTATAAGTGAACTAGTTAATGCTACACTGTGTGGCGGACGCGAATGGTATGTGATGCAAACCGAAAACTTATCTTGTGCACATAACAAGCCGCACGCAAGTTGGGCTCGGATCGTATGGGTGTTTTTTTTTAACGCGCGTTGGAACGCATGTTGGTTTTAACATTGGAGTTAAATTTAGGTGATGCCGAAACGCGCACTGGCTATCGCGCGTTGGGTAAATGTTGGTGTGAACCGAGCCTTGGTCCGTGAACGGTGAAAGGGTGTGTTCAGGATGGGTTTGATCAAAACCATCGCAGCCAACTTGACAAAAGAAAAAATCAATGAGGCCTGACTGCAGCGTGGGAGTTCTTCAAATTAATCAAAGCCAATTAAGATAAATCTAGGAGAATCGAAACTAAAGTAAATTGAAAAAAATGGAAACAAATAATACAAAACAAATTAGCACCCCCAGGGGTTAAAGCAGGGAACATCTTGAAACAAGACAAAGAACTAAAAACAATAAAAAAACAAAGATGACTGAAAGAAATAACTAAAAGAAAACTGGAAATAAAGGTTAATTTGATAATTTTGCAAAAAAAATAAAAAATCTTAAAAATTACATAAGAAAGAGTTAATTCTGAAAAATAAGGGTAACCTGAAAAAAAAGAAGAAAAAGGGAAACCTGAAAAATATAAATAGAAAAAAAGTTAATTTGAAAAACTAAAGAAGAAAAAGAGTTAATTCTGAAAAATAAAGACAAATAAGGGTAACCTGAAAAAAAAAGAAAAAAAAAAATATAATAAATATAAGGTGTAGTCAATACTCGTATTAAGTCAGCAGTCAGCGGTTACTCGTCGTCAGTAGTTTTTGAGTCAGCAGCCCGTTGTAAGAAGTTCTTTGCAGTCGTCTTGTACAGTCGTGCGTTTTACGTGGTTCCTAAGTTGAAATCGTCGGATCGTCGATAGTCAGTTGTTAATTATTAAATTAAACTAAACTTGGTATTTAAACTATTAAACTAACTTTAAATTAAACATTAAAATGTAAACTAAACTTTGTTTTGAAATTAACTTTAAATAACTAAACCAATATTAAATAAATATTTGAACGAAATAACTTCAATGTTTGTTTAATCTTTACATTTGGGGGCTCAACCTAAAAAAATAGAAATATATAAAAAAGAAAATAAGTGTTCAGAAAGGCATAAAAAGTGCAGTGTAAAAAAAATTGTTTGAAAGTCCCAAAAAATGAAATGTGTTAAAAGTTGCTTTTGGTCATATTGAAGTTGAAATTACAGTTGGCTGTACAAATTTTTTTAAACGGTTTTTTTTTACACAAACGGTCGTTCGTGATATGCGTTACCCTTGAAAATCGGAACATGCAAAATGAAACACACACATTAGTGCAAACAAGTGAGAGTGAAAGACGAGCACGATACAAACGCTTCTTACGAACGCGCAAAACCAGTGAAAACAAAGGAACAAAAGTTCGAGAAATAAGTAATCAACAGTTGCTAAGTGAACAGAAAGAAATTGAAGCAAATGTTGAGAAATCAAAAGAAGTAAAGAACGTAGAGGACAAAAATAAACTAGTTGACAGAAAAATGGGTAACGAAGAGGGACAACCACCGTTAAATGAAAAAGAAGACAACAGTGTCAGTCTTAGTGATATAGTGCGTTTACTGCAAAGAGTACTCTTTGGTTTACTGGTGTTAAAGTTAGATAAGCAACAACACCCTGCGGTTTTTGAATCTTTTAATAAAGTTATAAATGAATTTGATGGTGAAACTACACCAGTAAAAATGTGGTTTGATAATTTTGAAAAAAATGCGGAAGCATATCAACTCAACTTGCAACAAATGTATGTTCAAGCACGAAATAAAACGACAAAAACAGCTCAATTGTTTTTACAAACAACAGCTGTAAGTAACTATACAGAGTTAAAGAGTGAATTGTTAACTGAGTTTCATAAAGAATTGAGTAGTGCGGAGTTGCACAAAAAACTAAGAGAAAGAAAGAAAAAAGAAACGGAAACGTTTCAAGAATATGTGTTACAAATGAAAAAGATTGCGTTTTGTGGTGATATTGAGGAAAAATCAATTATACGCTACATTGTAGACGGACTGAAAATCAGACAAGAAATTAGATATTCATTTCACGAAGCAAAAACTCTTAAACAATTAAGAGAAAAATATGAAAATTTTGCAGCTGTAAATGTGAGTGAAAGAAATGATCAGAACGATAAATACGAAAAGTGGAATAAAAACAAAGACGCGAATAACAAAAACGGAAAATCTAATTGGACTGTTAGAGTGAAAAAAGAATATTGTTTCAATTGTGGTTCTACAAAGCACAAGAGACCAGAATGCAATGTAGAAGTAAAGTGCTTTAGGTGTAACAAGCATGGACATATGTCGAAAAACTGTGCGGAAAAAGACAAGCACGTGAACGTAATAAAACAGGACAAACGATTTAAAAATATTTTGATAAACAATGAGGAAATGCACGGGTTTATTGATACCGGCTCAGACGTGTGTGTTATTCAGGAACATGTCTTAATAAATAAATTAAAAAACATAGTGATAGAAAAAACGTATACAACGCTATATGGACTTGGAAACGTTCCGATAAAAACAAAAGGCTGTTTTATGGCAATTGTAGAAGTTGATGGATTTGAAGTTCAGCAAAAATTTGTTGAAGTTGCAAGCGGTGTCATAAAATATGCAGTGCTTTTCGGTAATGATTTTATGGACAAGTTCGAGTACAATTGTAATGTAAGTGGTTATACTTTCGTGCGTTTAATTAATGACGAACAGTTTCTTTGTGTTTATCAAATAAATGAAGATGTAAATTCGGTTAATGCACCGCTTGTATACAAAACTAAAATTGAAAAAATGATTGTCGATTTAACAAAAAATCTAAAGAAATAGAGTGTCCAATTAAACTTAAAATAATACCAGATAATGCAGTTCCGTTTCGCCAGTCGCCAAGCAGGTTGCCGTATCATCAGCAAGAAGCAGTAGAAAAGCAGGTACAAGAATGGGTACAGCAGAAAGTTGTACGTAAGTCAAAATCTGATTTTACTAGTAGAGTAGTTGTTACAGGAAAGAAAGATGGCACTAATAGAGTATGCATTTACTTTCGTAAATTAAATACGATGGTCTTGAAGGATTCGTTCCCTGTACCACTTATTGATGAGGTGTTAGAGAAGTTACAAGCAGCGCAGTATTTCATGGTTATGGATTTGGAAAGCAGCTTTTTCCATGTGCCGTTGGAAGAGGACAGCAAAAAATACACGGCGTTCGTAATTAAAAGTGGGCTATATGAATTTGAAAGGGCCCCTTTTGGTTTTTGTAACTCACCAGCTGCATTCATTCGATTCATTTCTTACATATTTCAAGATCTGATAAACGAAGATATAATGGAGATATATGTCGACGACATTGTTATATACAGTGCGACGGCAGAAGAGGGACTTGACGACTGCAAAATGTTCTAAATTTAGCTGCGAAATACGGACTAAAAATTAAATGGAGCAAATGTGACTTTTTAAGAAAACAGATTGACTTTTTAGGGCACACAGTAACAAACGGGACGGTGAGGCCAGGAACAGAAAAAAGTCGTGCGGTGGAGTGGTTTCCAATTCCTAAAAATATAAAAGCGGTTCAATCATATCTCGGTCTAACGGGGTATTTCCGTAAATTTATACAAGGTTACGCTCAGATAGTAAAGCCCTTAACTGAGCTGCTAAAAAAAGACGTAGATTTTACAATGGGTCAAAGCGAGATACCAGCATTTCAGGTGCTGAAAGAGTCGCTGGTTAAAGAACCAATTCTTCAATTATACAACAGGAATGCAGCAACGGAGCTCCACACAGATGCGTCGAAGTACGGTTTTGGTGCGGTACTTATGCAACAGGAAGAAGGAAAATTACATCCTGTACATTTTTGGAGTAAAAAATCATCAGCAGCGGAAGAGCAAAAACATAGCTACATTTTAGAAGTTAAAGCAGCTTTTCTTGCAAAGCAAAAATTTAGGCATTATCTGTTGGGCATTAAATTTCGATTAGTAACAGATTGCGCAGCATTCAAGTAGACGGTAACAAAGAAAGATTTACCAAGAGAAGTAGCCCAGTGGATATTTTACATGCAAGACTATGACTTTGAAGTTGTACATAGAAACGGCAGTGCGATGAAACACGCAGATTTTTTGAGCAGATATCCAGAAGTAATGGTCATTACAACAGAATTAACTGCAAGATTTAGAAAAGCGCAGATGAACGATGAACAAATGACAACAATAGCAGAAATTTTAAAGAACGGACCTTACAAAGATTACAAAAAGAAAGGAGATTTAATATACAAAAGCGTCGACGGTAACGATGTGTTGATGGTACCAAAGGTCATGGAGGGCGAAATAATTCGAGCAGCACATGAGGTGGGACATTTCGCAGTACGAAAAACTATGCGCGGTGTTCAGCAGAAGTATTATATACCGCATCTCGAAAATAAAGCTGCAAGTATTATACAAAATTGCGTGAAATGTATTCTACATAATAAAATGCTAGGTAAGAAGACAGGCGAGTTACACACTCTAGAAAAAGGTGACCAGCCACTACATACCATACATGTAGATCACATAGGACCAATAGATGCGACTTCAAAGAAGTATAAGTACATATTTTGAATGATCGATGGGTTCACAAAGTTTGTATGGTTATACCCAACACGCTCGACTTCAGCAGAGGAAGTCATACGTAAGTTGACGGAGTGGTCAAATTATTTTGGACATCCAAATCGAATGATAAGTTCACTGATTATTGCAGTGGGGCTGGTATAGAACAAGTATTAACGACAACAGGAATACCAAGAGGATTTAGTTGCTGTAAAAAGAACACACGTTGTCTTTGAAAAAAAATTAGCTAGTGAATTCTTGGGACCTTAGTAGTATATTTATGAGGATTCCAATCCACATTTTTCATATAAAAGTTGGTATGACCTTGAGAAGGTCATTTATATTTTGCATCTCGCTCGCACTTATAGTTTCATCTCGCTCGCACATATGTATATGTATGACTCATCGGTTGGTTGCGCAATAGCTGATAAGAATGAGTCATACATCCGGTTGAGATAAGAAACAAAACATGCTTTCACACGAATTTCACAACACTGACCGCAGACGGTGGGGGCCGGGGTCATGCATCCTGTTTAGATAAGGAAGTGAGTCATGAATTTGGTTAAGATAAGGAATTGCGATGCGGACCGGGGATCGGGGATTGAGAGGTGAGTCATGCATTCGATTTAGATAAAGAATTGCGATGCGGACCGGGGGCCGGGGATTGAGAGGTGAGTCATGCATTCGATTTAGATAAGGAATTGCGATGCGGACCGGGGGCCGGGGATTGAGAGGTGAGTTATGCATTCGATTTAGATAAGGAATTGCGATGCGGACCGGGGATCGGGGGCCGGGGATTGAGAGGTGAGTCATGCATTCGATTTAGATAAAGAATTGCGATGCGGACCGGGGGCCGGGGATTGAGAGGTGAGTCATGCATTCGATTTAGATAAAGAATTGCGATGCGGACCGGGGGCCGGGGATTGAGAGGTGAGTCATGCATTCGATTTAGATAAGGAATTGCGATGCGGACCGGGGGCCGGGGATTGAGAGGTGAGTTATGCATTCGATTTAGATAAGGAATTGCGATGCGGACCGGGGATCGGGGGCCGGGGATTGAGAGGTGAGTCATGCATTCGATTTAGATAAGGAATTGCGATGCGGACTGGGGGCCGGGGATTGAGAGGTGAGTCATGCATTCGATTTAGATAAGGAATTGCGATGCGGACCGGGGGCCGGGGATTGAGAGGTGAGTCATGCATTCGATTTAGATAAGGAATTGCGATGCGGACCGGGGGCCGGGGATTGAGAGGTGAGTCATGCATTTGATTTAGATAAGGAATTGCGATGCGGACCGGGGGCCGGGGTTGGTAACACCTCAGAATTTTAAGGTCAACGCATTGAAAGCTTTAGACCGAGACCGCTGCAGTTTCATTCACATAGCCAATGATGAGAGTTTCCTAATCACCCTACAGGTATGCTATTGTTGGTATTGGTATTTAGTGTGATTGATCGTTTTAAGTTGATAATACCACCTCTTTTTATTCTCAGTTAAATTTGATATATAGCCGAGGAATAAAACTTTCTACAAAATGGAATCAAAGAAAGCGATTGTCATAGATGCTCAAGGATTTCAAGTTTCCAACAAATTTATTCGAAGGAGGTCATCATTTAAGGGGTTGATACAAGAATCAAAACGTATGTTATTGAACCCCCGTTTGAATTTTCGAGACTAACTGAACAAGAAAGGATAACAACAAATTGGTTACAAAATAATCATCATGGATTTTGTTGGCAAGACTCGAAGTTAAGGGAACTTATTGAATATCTGATTTTAAGTGTAAAGCAAGAAAACAACGTAAATGTATATGTAAAAGGATTGGAAAAAATAAAATGGATTCAGGATTTAATTGGAGAACATTTCTATATAAATAATTTAGATGATTTGGGTTGTTCAAATTTAAAAAAGTTGTATGAAAAAAATATTAATGTAAACGTATGTGAATTCCATAAGAAACATTGTAAACGTATAATAAGAAATAATCAAAATTTTTGCATTTCTTCTGAGAAAAATGTAATTTTACTAAGAAATTTTTTTATGCTCCATATGAATAAAGAAAATATATTTAACAATTAAAAGCATTGTACATATTACCTTTTTATATAATTCTTATCAGTAAGCTGAAGGCTATACAGGATATTATTTCGATGAGAGCAAGTTTACCCTTCCACATTGTAAAAATAAAAAATAAATTTTACACAATTCATAAAAAAATTTGTGATCATGATAATGTGAATAATATAGAAGTAGAATATGAAAATATATTATGTAAATAAGTAAAATAAAAATAAAATTTGAAACAATTTGTTTTATTTAATAAAGTCCTTAACAATAATACTAACACATCAAATGAGATAAAAATGTAAAACTAAACTGAATCCAAATTTTTCTTACTATTTAAATAATGATAAGAGATTTAAAAAGAAAATGGCGTTGTTATCATACATAAATAAAATATATAATCAATAAAAACAATTTTTAACTTTAAATTATGTTTTATTTTTTCATTTTCTCAAACTATTATAAAAGTTCATTAAATCTAATGCATTTGCCCAATTTCTTTCAACAAAACAACATCTGCAGGTATCAGGCCCACAAGTAGCCTCATCTTTTTACCATACACAATTGGAATAATGGTAACCATGTCTTGTTTTAACTTCTTTATATTCAATAAATTCACAGAAAAATTTTTTTAATTTTTTCAACTTAATCTCATGCTCAGGCCATAATGTCCTTTTCATACTCATGAAATCTGTTCAAATATTAGCTCGTTCTTTATTATCCATTTTTATAATGTTAATGACTGCACTCAACGCTTGCAAATTTTATACTAATCAATTTATTTTAAATTATATTTATTAAATAAAAATTTTAAGCACAAATGACCACAATTGAAAGTATTGAATTTTTGTTTTCGATTATAATTATATTCAATAGGTGTTTTCAAATAATTAACAATTTCAAGTGGTGGTTGTATGTCTCCAAAACTATCAAAATATTCTTTATAGTTGTGATTTTTGTAGTACGCTACCCAATGTGTTCCAGGACCATCCATCCAAATTAACAATACCACATTCTTGTGTTAATGGTTTCTTTGGTAAACAATTACGCATAAAAACGCCTCTGAAATATTTCAGCTGCTTACCATATTTTTCAAATCGATATCTGCTAGCGGTCGATTGGGTAGGCTACTTAAAAGTTTTTTGAAGGTGGTTTATAAAAAAGTCCATATCCTTTTTTATACGGTTTAAGGTATAAACCTTTACCCATAGCAATAGATTCCATATATCGGTTATGACGAGTAGCCTCAGCTAGTTGTTCTTTTCCTTTTTTTATATCGTTTACAGCTTTGACAATAGCTGATCCACCAGTGGCCAAACCTCCAAGTGCAGACAAAGCTGTTAAAACCGGTATTAAGCGTAGAAATCCACCAATTTTCGGTACAGGAATTACTCTCGGTATAACAACATTAGATTTGTTCTTGTTTTTCAGACTTGCATATACAATTTTGTTTGCAATTTTACAAGCTTTATTTATATTATCTGGTTTTTCTTTTTGCAAGATTTTTAAAGTTTTTCTAACAGCTGTTTAAAATAATTTTTTACCATTTAGTTTTGTTTTTCTCTTTCCCATTTTCCTTTTTTTCTTTATTCTTTTCGATTTACAAGTTTTGTCATTCACCCCCAATCCAAATTTTACTTTTGCTTTCATGGCGTTTGTTACAAACCAAGCGTCTGCACGTTCTCTTAATCCACTATCTTTAGATTTTACTCGTTGCCAAGCCTTTTCAGCTAATATTTGATCAGCGTGATGCCTCTTATTTATTTCTTTTGACTGTGAACATGCAATATCATGCTTCTTACAAGCCGAATCCAATGGATTTTTTCCTTTATCCCCTCTTGTCAAACGCTCTTTTAGTTTTGTTCCTGGACCGCATAACTGATATCCCGGTAAATGTAATTCAACAGGTAATTTATTTATTAAGGTGTTTACGATTCCTCCTCCAACTTTAGACTGATTAAGTAGAAGTTTTTCCATTTTATTTATAAACATTTTTCTAACATACATATATTCACTTGAACATCCCAAATCAAAATGAGACAGTTTCTTATATAATGAAGAATTTATATTAAAAGAAATCAGTTATCAATATGCGCTTAGTGAAGCAACCTAAAGAAATTGTTGTAAAAAATGCTGATGATGTTTGTCAACAAAGGGAAAAACAGCAAATTATTTACAGCACACTTTTACCAAATTCAATACGTGCACTAATTGTGGGTCCATCAAACTGTGGCAAGACTAATGTTATGCTTTGTTTAATAGAAAGTCCTAACGGTCTTAATTTTAGAAACATATACATATATTCAAAATCTTTATATCAACCGAAATATTGCTATCTAAAGAAACTTATTGATCCAATAAAAGGAATAAGCCTTTTTACATTTTCGGAAAATGAAAAAGTTTTGAGTCCAGCTAAAGCAAAACCTCACTCAATAATAATATTTGATGATGTAATTTGTGACAAACAAAATACCATAAGAGATTATTTTTGTATGGGTAGACATAAATATATTGACTGGTTTTATTTATGCCAGACATATACGAAAATTCCCAAACATCTAATACGTGATAATGAAAATATAATTGTCATATTTAAACAAGATGAAATGAATCTAAAACATATATATAATGATCATGTTATTGGTGATATGTCATTCAAAGAATTTACGGATATTTGTAAAGAATGTTGGCGAGATAAATATGGATTTGTTGTTATAAGTGAATATGACTTAATTGACAAAGGACGATATCGAAAAGGATTTGATAATTTCATACAATTATAAGCAATCTGACATAAAGCAGATCATTACCTGATAGTGATCAGATCACTATCTGATAGTGATCAGATCACTATCTGATAGTGATCAGATCATTACCTGATATAAAGCAGATCGTTACCTGATATAAAGCAGATCGTTACCTGATAGTGACCAGATCATTACCTGATAGTGACCAGATTATTACTTGATATAAAGCAGATCGTTACCTGATATAAAGCAGATCGTTACCTGATATAAAACAGATCGTTACCTGATAGTGATCAGATCACCCTGATATAAAGCAAATCGTTACCTGATATAAAGTAGATCGTTACCTGATATAAAACAGATCGTTACCTGATAGTGATCAGATCATTACCTGATAGAAAGCAGATTATTACCTGATATAAAGCAGATCATTATCTGATAGTGATCAGATTATTATCTGATATAAAACAGATCGTTACCTGGTAGAGATCAGATCATTACATGATATAAAGCAGATCATTACCTGATAGTGATCAGATCATTACCTGATATAAAGCAGATCGTTACCTAATATAAAGCAGATCGTTACCTGATAGTAACCAGATCATTACCTGATAGTGATCAGATCATTACCTGATATAAAGCAGATCGTTACCTGATATATAGCAGATCGTTGCCTGATATAAAACAGATCGTTACCTGATAGTGATCAGATTATTACCTGATATAAAGCAGATCATTATCTGATATAAAGCAGATCATTACCTGATAGTGATCAGATCATTACCTGATATAAAGCAGATCATTACCTGATAGTGACCAGATCATTATCTGACAGTGACCAGATCATTACCTGATATAAAGCAGATCGTTACCTGATAGTGACCAGATCATTACCTGATAGTGACCAGATCATTACCTGATAGAGAGCAGATACTAAACAAAATGAAAAGAGACATAATGGATAAGAAGAATAATAAATATTTGAAAGATATTGTAAAGATAAGAGCAGTACTTAGGCAAAAATTTAATAAAATCAAATCAAATGAAATAGATAGGGTTAATATGCTGGATGATACATTCCAACCAATTATAAAACCTTTAAAAGAGATAGTAGGAAATTTGAAAAACAAAAACATAAATTTTACAACGATGCCATCACTCAATGATATATCATCAGATTATAATGATAATAACGGTGATGATTATTACAATGATTATGATGAATGTTAGAAATGATAAAGCTGATTATATAGATGATGATAATCATGTTGATAATAATATGAATGATGATGATAATCATGTTGATAATAATATGAATGATGATGATGATGAAAATGCTACGAATGTTGATGATATTGATGATAAGAATGACGATAAAGATAGTGTTAAAAGTTTATCCTCTTTTACTTTCCCCTCTTTTTCATCTGCAATTGCATCACAATTAGTAAATCCATCACCTAAGAATGAAATTAATCAAAATAAATGGGATAAACGGAGGAA
The DNA here is from genome assembly GCA_963662105.1 of Meiosimyza platycephala. Taxonomy (NCBI): domain Eukaryota; kingdom Metazoa; phylum Arthropoda; class Insecta; order Diptera; family Lauxaniidae; genus Meiosimyza; species Meiosimyza platycephala. The sequence continues at coordinate 40,020,928 of OY759209.1, forward strand.
AATAAAAGGGGAAAGCTTTAAAAAAACGCAAAAAATAAAACCATATGAGTACATAAAAAAGAAAAAAAAATTTAAGAATTTATTTCATAGTACAATATTACCCCCGATTACGCTACAACCGGACGTTACGTCACAACTAAATATTACACCACAACCAGATATTAAAAGTAAAAGTAAACAAGTAAAGATTAATCGGAAAAGAATTATTTCTAAACCCAATATTGAAAGTAAAAGTAACATTGTACAAGATAAGCGTATTAAAAAAACACACTTGTTTAGTAAACGAAAGAGTGAAAATGAATTACATGATGATAGAAAACGAATGAAATTGAGTTACATCTCATTATTTAGCAATCTACAATTACTTAAAAATACTAAAAAGTTGGATACTATATATGGGTTTAATGTAGATGATAAAGGAAAATGGCGTTATGGACGAAATATGTTAAAGTTTTATTCTGATAGCTCTGTAAGGATTTGTGATGAAAAATGGGAAATGACTCCAGGATTGTTTGAGTTAGTATTTCATTCAAATCTTTTACATTACACTAAAAATGATTTGAAAAACTATAAGCATATTTTGATGAATACGAATGCACACAAACGTTATTATCAAGCAAATGGACAAATTAAGGGTACCAAAACATATAAATATCGGAGTATAATAAAGAAATTGTTTAGTAAGAATATAAACACACACAAGATAGGTGATGGATTGAAGTTCTTAAACAAATATAAACCTAACTTTATATATTGGGATGATCCTAATGAATTAGTTGATAGATTGCGTTTACTCATATCATCAGAAAGTGTTGGACACAATAATCATAAAAACGAAATAATTTCTATCGTTGAAGAACTAAAAGAAGCTAACATAATTAAATAAAAATGAGTGTTATAAATAAATTTGGTGCAAGCTCAATTAATCAAAAACATAATGATTCAAAATTTAAGATATTAGTATGCAAGATACTTGATATTACTGTAGATAATCACCATTTAAATGTTAGCAAGAAAAGAATTACTAATTTGAGTCCACCTGTAGATATTCATGATGCAGTTACAAAAGCATATTTATTAAAAAGAATGGACAACTAAGGACGAAAATAGATGAACTTAAAAAAGAATATGCGCACATGAAAATAATTAAGAGTGATATAGAAAAATTATATGGAATAATTGATAATGATGTTAAGGAGGATGTAAATCTCATTGAAAAAGCTATAAATGAACGATTATTTAGTGCAAATAAAGATTTTGTAAATAAAATTGAACAAAGACTAAATCATATTGAGAACTATTTATATAAATATCTTGAAATCAATAATGAAGATGTGAAGCGCATTAAACTTGAACAGCCCATTATTAAATGATAATTAAATCTATAAAAATTTATAGCTGTAAAAAATAACATCAGTTAGCATATATTCACGCTTGCATACAGACAATATGAAACAAGCACGAAAAAATTTTAAAAGAAGACGAGTAATCATGAATGGAATTGATGACTTATGGCAAGCGGATTTAGTTGAAATGAGAAATTATGAAGCAAAAAATAAAAAATATCGCTATCTCCTAACAGTAACAGTAATAATTTTTGAAAAAAGCATGGGCAGAGGCAGTAAAGAGTAAAACTGCTCTTAACGTAACAAATGCAATGAAAAAAATTTTTGATAGAAGTCATCGTATACCAAAAAATTTACAAACAGATGATGGTAAAGAATGTTTTAATACTCAATTTCAACATATGATGAAAATTAAACATATAAATCATTATTCAACATATAGCGCACTAAAAGCATCTATAATAGAACGATTTAATAGAACGTTGAAAGGAATGATGTGGAAAGAGTATAGTTATCAAGGAACATTTCAATGGATTAATAAATATCAAGAACTTGTTAATAAATATAATAATACATTTCATAGAACAATAAAGATGGCACCAAATGAAGTTAGTTCTTTAAATGAGAAATTTTTATTTTTAAACTGTATATAATAATTTAAAAGTATTTAATAAATCTAAATTTAAAGTTGGTGATTACGTACGAATAAGTAAATATAAACACATATTTGAAAAAGGTTACACACCAAATTGGACTACAGAAATTTTTAAAATTAAAACTATACAAAACACAAACCCTACAACATACATTTTAGAAGATTATCAAGGACATGGAATTAAAGGGGGATTTTATGGGTATGAATTAATGAAAACTAAATTCCCCCAAACATATTTAGTTGAAAAATTCTAAAGAGAAGAGGGAATATGGCCTATGTTAAATGGTTAGGATTTTCAACAGAACATAACTCATGGATTGACTTAAACAACTCATCAGTATAAAAATATAATCAATACCTTCATCACTTTATTTACTCATCAACCGTTAAGATGACAATAAAACTAACTTTAAACGGAAATTCATCATTACTTATTGCAAATTATTATCCACCGATTCAACTCAAATCAAATTATGTTTGTGGTTTAATGAGCATTGACACGTATCATTCAATCCCGAATGTTGATGTGGAAAACAATCTATTTCATATCGGTGATATGGAAATAAAGGTTCCTGTTGGGTCATATGAATTATCTGATTTAGCTGAAGTACTTAGTGATAAATATGAGCAATTGAATAAAAAAGGAAAACTTGATATACAAGCAAATTATAATACGTTACAAATGGAAATAAAAAGCTCTGAAGATGCAATTTATTTTGATAAGAATAAGTCAATTGGAACACTTTTAGGTTTTAGTAAAAGAATATTAGAACCTAATACTAAACATTATTCAGATAAAACAATAGATATAACAAAAATAAATACAATATGTATTGAATGTAATATTGTAACAGGATCATATATAAATAACGTGTCAGCACATACCTTACATCAGTTTTCACTTAACGTTAGCTCCGGCTACAAAATTACTGAAACACCAGCTAATGTAATATATTTACCTGTTAATACAAAAGAAATAAATACTATTGTTTTGAAAGTTGTTGACCAAGACGGTAATTTAATAAATTTTCGTGGTGAGAAAATATCGATAAGACTACATTTAAAACCTTTAAAATAATGATTATCTTCAATAAAACCAGTTACACAATGATTTACCATTCACTTCATTACCAGCAACAGAACACACCGGTACAGAAGTAAAAGCGAAATCATATAAAAATCAAAAAACTAATATCCTCACCAAAGCCAATCAGAAGTTTCTACAAAATTTAGGATTTCACTTAAAAAGTATACAAAAATGAGTCATATAATAAATGTACTACAAAAACCGCTATTTGATAATTCAATTATTAAAAAGGAATATCATAGTTATATAGGTACATCCTATTTACAATCGTTTCAAAATAATGATGAAATTCGCATAGCAATTCAAATCAGGATTTAATTGTTTTACCCAGCGAAAGCTTGTTATATATTGAAGGATTTGTAACAAAAGCAGCAGACAACACAGTCTCTAGTACTGTAAAACTTTTAAATAATTGTATGGTGTGTCTATTTGATGAAATTAGATATGAAATTAATGGTGTAGAAATTGATCGCACAAGACATTTGGGTATTACTACAGAAATAAAAAACTTTGTATCTTTGAATAAAGATGAGAGTAAAGCACTAAGAAATGCAGGATGGGCACCAATCAGTGAGGATCTCACACTTGTTAGTGGTTACTTCAATTTTTGTGTACCATTAAAGTTATTGCTTGGATTTGCTGAAGATTTTAATAAAATAATAATCAACTCTAAACATGAATTGATTTTGTTACGTTCTACGAATGATAATAAAGTTTTTACAACTACCACAATAAATGAAAGACTTAAATTAACAATAACAAGTATTACTTGGAAGGTATCACATATTCAACTTTCTGATAAATATAAATTGGAAATGTTTAAAGTAATTAAAAGCCAACAACCATTAAATAAATCATTTAGGAGTTGGGATATGTATTATAATCCATCGTTACCAAACAACAGTACGAGTATTTTATGGAATGTTAAACTAGCTGCAGAAAATGAAAGACCACGTTTCCTTCTATTAGCATTTCAAAAGGATAATAAGTTTATACATTGTGACTTATCAGATATAAAAGTATATCTAAACTCTGATATATATCCTTATGATGATCTTAATCTTAAAATTAATACAAATCGATTTGCTTTATTATATGATATGTATGTGAAATATCAACAAAGTTATTATGCACGTGATTCACAGCCACTATTAACAAGATAAGAATTTTCATCAAATGCGCCAATAATTGCCTTAGATGTAACACACCAAAATGAATTTGTTAAGAATGGACCAATTGATATTCGAATTGAATTTAAAACATCAACAAATATTCCAGCTAATACGTCTGCATATTGTCTAATTATACACGATAAAATGTTTGAATATATTCCTCTTACAAATGAAATAAGAAAAATATTGTAAAAATTATGTAAACATATCTATATATATATATATATTTTTTTTTAAATAAAAAAGTAAATAAATTTTTAAAATTGTGTGTTTCAATCATTCATATGTTCGGATTGATCTTAAGATTCGGTTTTTGACTTCGTTTTTTTTCATCTTCGGATTTAGCTTCGGTTACTTTTAATCAATTTCACAATAATTTTTATATAAATAGATTATAATCACTAGTATTTTTATCATTACATCTTAAAACACCGTTGTAGACGTGTAATACAAGTATACTGAAGAAAATGAAATTAATATTACTTTTATTTATATTTTTAAAAGTAGTGATTGGTAATCCAATATCACTATTTATTGGTAATACTCCTCAGATAGAATCAAGTTCAAAGAGTGTAGCATTTAATCTTACACTTCCTAACAATGATATTCTAAAAATTAATATTTCATTAAAGCTGATGGAAGAAAGTAAACCGTTAAAAAGTTTTGATTTTGATTATTTATCAGATGAAAACAACGAAAATGAGAAATTATCAACAACAAGTGATTTACCAGTTACAACAGAAGGACCTCCATTAAAGTACTTTACAGTAAATGATGCTATAGAAGCTTTTCGGAAGGATCTAATTAATAAAGAAGGGGATATAGGTGGTATACTAGATGCTAAAGAATCATTTTATCGTCATTTTAAACTTGAATATGATAATTTTGATATACCTATTCGTTGTACATAAGATGTTATGTATGAGAAAAAACAATTAAAAATAAGTTGTTTTGAATACACAAAAATTACAACACATTAAAATAATTGATGTAAAAAACTATACTCAAATATATAAAATGGATATCATATAAGTATACAACAATAGTATTTACTAAAACTTCAAAGTGAAACGACGATTAAGATGAAGATCTACATTTTAATAAATATATTTTTATTTATCAACTGTGTTAAAAGTTATAATATACCCTCAAGTAATCAACATCCTTATCAACATTATGATATTAATGATATAGATGATAAAAGCAAATATATAGATTTTGACATAAAACTTCGAAATAATTCAATAAGTGTTAGAATACATTTATTAATGCAATTAAAAAATGATACATCAATAAATTTACCAACAACAATAAGAAATTATTATAGGCTACCGAGAGATAATTCTGAAAACGGATTCACTATAAATGATGCTATTACAGTTTTTAGAGAGGATTTAATTAAAAAGGAAACAAATATTGGAGGAAGTATTTTATCGACACTTTAATTTAAAATATGATAATTGTGAAATAAGAATAAGATGTACTTATTATAGTAACTATCATTATAAAACTCTCAATATTTATTGTTTTCAATATGATACTCAATTTGAAAGAGATGTATTAAATTATGATGCTAAAGAGAAAAACAATTTAGAAACAAGTCCATTATTCGCACGATTATCAAATAATATAAATATCAGAACAATCAATATTAAAGACTATTCGCAAACATTACATATGCGTGTACAGTAAGATATATAACAGTAAAATATGATAGTAAAATTTTCTAATATTATGTCGGAAGAACATAAATGTAAACTCACCAATATTCAATCGGACTTAGAGTACATAAATAACTTAAAAAAATTTGGTAAACATTATGAGGACTGTGAATGGATAAAAGCAGATGGTACAGAAGCAAGCAGTGGACCAGACACTTGTAGGTGTTATGATAATCGTTTTATGAAGAAAATTAGAGAAGAAGAGGCAAAAGAACTAATGCAAATTTATTATAACATATCAAATGTAACTAAATGTAAAAATTGTTATTTCAAATGTGAAAAATGATTCATATCGCAACAATGTGATTAAATGTATGAGAAAAAATATATGTTATCATTTCATAAAAAAATCAAAAGAATTAATTGCAACAATGTAATTAAAAAAAAAAAAAAATATATCTTTTTATTAAAAAACTTTTTTTGGAACTTTTTTTCAGTATAAAGTAAGTATAAAGCGGTGGATTTTAATAATTTGGGTGGTATTATCAACTTAAAACGATCAATCACACTAAATACCAATACCAACAATAGCATACCTGTAGGGTGATTAGGAACTCTCATCATTGGCTATGTGAATGAAACTGCAGCGGTCTCGGTCTAAAGCTTTCAATGCGTTGACCCTAAAATTCTGAGGTGTTACCAACCCCGACCCCCGGTCCGCATCGCAATTCCTTATCTAAATCGAATGCATGACTCACCTCTCAATCCCCGGCCCCCGGTCCGCATCGCAATTCCTTATCTAAATCGAATGCATGACTCACCTCTCAATCCCCGATCCCCGGTCCGCATCGCAATTCCTTATCTTAACCAAATGCATGACTCACTTCCTTATCTAAACAGGATGCATGACCCCGGCCCCCACCGTCTGCGGTCAGTGTTGTGAAATTCGTGTGAAAGCATGTTTTGTTTCTTATCTCAACCGGATGTATGACTCATTCTTATCAGCTATTGCGCAACCAACCAATGAGTCATACATATACATATATAGAGCTTGGTCTATTTATTTAATTTTTATTTTATTTAACTTTTATATTTTAACTATTTTACATTTTTAAATTTTGAAGATTTGTTTTAAATTGAATTTTAATTTTTCTAACATAAAAAACAAATTTTTAATTCTTAAAAAATATTACAAATAATAAATATTATTATAAGTTGTTTTTTATGTAAAGTGTTTCTTCTGTGTTGTTGTTTATGTGTGTTGGTATTAAGTCACTACATTACTCCCCCTTCTAAAAAAAAAATGTGTGTGTTGTTTGTGTATGACTTTATGACACGCTATGTTTGCGGTTTATTCATAGTTAAGTCTTTATTTTGATTATTTATAGTAAAGTTAACCAGATGTTGGATCGTGGTTTTATCGTACTTTACATAATAATCAAAATATTGTGTTGAAAAGAAAAATGTGTATGGAGTAATGTATGATCTTGGTTGTGTGTGAGTGTGAAAAGATGTTGGTGTTATTGTTGTTGATTGGATTGGTGTGGAGTTAGGTGTAAATGGTTAAAATACAAGTGTGTTAAGAATAAAACTACGTTACTGTTGTTGAAGAGCTGGTGTTTTTGATTTTGGCTCCAATTGATGCTGTTGTGGCGAAATAGCATGTTGGAAAAGCCATTTGGTCATTTGCACCAATATCTGGTGTCGAATGATGTGCATTGAAAGTGGTGTTTTATGATGTTGCTGATGATGTTGATGATGTGTCTTGATGATGATGGCTTTAGTTGTAGTTGAAATGGTCGTAATGTTGCGACTTCAATTGATGGACAGCAGCCGCAGCGATTGTTTCTTTGTTTTTTTTCTGTTGAATTTCGTTGTAATCGCGGAAAGAATTTTAGGAAGATGGTCCGAAATATGTATAGTTCGTCAACAAGGCAGGATCGTCAGTATAGAGCTTGGTCTATTTATTTAATTTTTATTTTATTTAACTTTTATATTTTAACTATTTTACATTTTTAAATTTTGAAGATTTGTTTCAAATTGAATTTTAATTTTTCTAACATAAAAAACAAATTTTTAATTCTTAAAAAATATTACAAATAATAAATATTATTATAAGTTGTTTTTTATGTAATGTGTTTCTTCTGTGTTGTTGTTTATGTGTGTTGGTATTAAGTCACTACACATATGTGCGAGCGAGATGGAACTATAAGTGCGAGCGAGATGCAAAATACAAATGACCTTCTCAAGGTCATACAAACTTTTATATGAAAAATCTGGATTGGAATCCTCATAAATATACTACTGACCTTACCGAGTGACGAAAATTAAACGAAATTGGAGATATAACGTGGAAAAAGCAGCAGTTTTTGAAGGACCAGTAAACACAATGTCAAGCAGTGATAACATGAAAAAATGGCGTTCCGAAGTTACAAATGAGGAGCTATTATCATCTGGGACAGATGAAGAACAGGATGGCCGAGTGTAAGGTGTAGTCAATACTCGTATTAAGTCAGCAGTCAGTTGTCAGTAGTCAATATTCGTATTAAGTCAGCGGTTGTCAGCGGTTACTCGTCGTCAGTAGTTTTTGAGTCAGCAGCCCGTTGTAAGAAGTTCTTTGCAGTCGTCTTGTACAGTCGTTTCAGTCGTGCGTTTTACGTGGTTCCTAAGTTGAAATCGTCGATGGTCAGTTGTTAATTATTAAATTAAACTTTACTTGGTATTTAAACTATTAAACTAACGTTAAATTAAACATTAAAATGTAAACTAAACTTTGTTTTGAAATTAACTTTAAATAACTAAACCAATATTAAATAAATATTTGAACGAAATAACTTCAGTGTTTGTTTAATCTTTACATAAATAGAAATAAAGTCAATTTGAAAAACGAAAGAAGAAGAAGGGTAACCTGAAAAATATAAATAGAAAAAAAGTTAATTTGAAAAACTAAAGAAGAAAAATAGTTAATTCTGAAAAAAAGAAGAAAAAGGGTAACCTGAAAAATATAAATAGAAATAAAGTTAATTTGAAAAACTAAAGAAGGAGAAGGGTAACCTGAAAAATATAATATACTTACCATAACAGCAGTACTCAGCAAAAGTCCTCCAGAGGTACATTTTCCAGCAACAGCGATCCAGCTCCAGCGAATTTAGTAGCAGCTCCCAAAGCAAGTATTAATGAAATAAGAGTTCGTTTTTGCTGAAAAATATTAGAATTAATATTAGTAGTTAATTATTTAACAAGAAAAAAAAACTATAGTTTCGTTATATGTAACTAAGTCACAAAATAGTTGAAAATTTTTGTTCTGAAAACTTTCTTTTTATTCTTTTTGCTTTAAAAAAAAAAATAAATAAGATAAATTAAATTAAGTGAGATTTTTGTGAGTGTTTGAAAACAAACTTAAATTAAGTTTTGTGACTTAGAAATTTTTGAGAAGTTTTTTTGTTCATTTGAGATTTATTCATGTATTGTAGGAACTTCAAGAAAATTACTTGAAGTTCTGCATTTGTTTTTGTCCAACTGTTTTGTTTCAAAATTTTGAACATATGGGATTGTCCTGTGGGGATTTTGACGCCATTACCCTGTAGGAACAACAAGAAAACAAAAAGAAAGAATATATAAATAACTCTTAAAAATAGTGAATTAGGGAGATGTGAAAAACAAAAAAAAAGAAAATTTTTTATAATTCACTACTTATACTTACCTGACAAACTACTATACTTACCTTATAAACCACTTATACTTACCTTATAAACTACTTATACCTACCTGATAAACTACATACTTTCCTTATTATCTACATACGTGCCTATACTTACCTTAATCTCTATGTTACGTTATAATTAAATAGAAAAATCTAGTTTTTGTGTTGAGTTTTGTTTGTGTGTACATGTTTTGATTTTCTTCAGGGATTGAGTGATTTTCTTTTTAAATTTGAACTAGTTTGAAAGTTTCGTGAACAAACATACAAAAAAAAGGTTTTCTGATTTGCAATAAAAATTAAAATAATAATGAAGCTGTCAATTTCAGACCTCGAAGAGAATCAAAAGATTAATAATAAATAAATTACTGTAATTTAAATTTAAGAAATTAAATTTAAAAGTACAGAATTGTAATTAATAATGAATAAAATAAGATTTAATAATTTAAAAAAAATTAAAAGTTTGAAATAAAAATTTAATTTAAAAATAAAAATTTAATTTAAAATAATGAAAATTTGAAAAAAGTTTAGGATTTAGATATCAAATTTTTGTTTACTTTTTGTCAAATATTTAAGATATGTAAATTTAAAAGTTCATATAAATTTAAATGAAATTGTCCTTAATCTACTATTATTAAACGAGCTAAAATTGTATGTATATATATATATTTATATATTTTCAGACTTTATTTCCAAAACGGGTGCAGCGATTTTGATGAAACTTGGGGGTTAGGTACATATGTGAACAAAATTAGGATTGGGCTGGGTTTTAACTTATCAAAGGCTCCTGGAGGGGCGTGGCACAGCCCTAAACTTTTATTTTCATAACGTCATATCTTGAAAACTATTCAAGATATTGTGATGAAATTTGGTACACAGATGCAGATCATAAATGTCTTAAATTTTGCCAAAAGTGGGCGGAATCGGAAAAGTGGGCGTGGCACTTTTCAATAATTGAAAATTTTGATTCAATTTTACTCAAAAACGGCACTGAGGATTTTCATAAAAATTTTATAGATAATACCACTAAGAGCAGTCATCATAACATGCTATGTCACTATACTGGCAAAATTCGTTTAAGGGCGTGGCACAGCCCACAATATTTATAAACATTATAATAAGAGAATTAACAACACAATCGTTCTGAAATTTCATATGGTGGATATACTTGCTATAAGGTACCTCAAGACGAAAAATGGGTGTAATAGTACCAGTGGGCGTGGCACCTCCCATACAAGCAAAACAGGTTAAATGTTATATTTATTGTACTATGAGAGTAATCTTCTTAAAATTTGGTGAGGAGTTGTCGGTTACTATAAGCTTTGAAATTAAATGCATTTCGACAGGATTGCTTCAGTGGGCGTGGCACCTCTAATACAAACAAAAACCGTTAAATGTTATATTAAGTGCACTATGGGAGTAATCTCATTAAAATTTGGTACAGAGATGTCGGTTACCAAAAATTTTAAAGTTAAATGGATTTCGACGAGATTTCGTTAGTGGGCGTGGCACGTCCCATATATACGAAAATCGTTGAATGTTGTATTTAGTGCACTATGGGAGGTATTTTCTTTAAATTTGGTGTAGAGGTGTCGATTACTATAAGCTTTGAAATTATATGGATTTCAACGGGATTGCGTAAGTGGGCGTGGCACCTCCCATACGTACGAAAAACGTTAAATGTTATTTAGTGTTCTATGGGAGTAATTTTTTTAAATTTTTTGTTCCAATCGATAGAGAAAGCACGAAAAATAAAAAAATTTTTTGTTCCAATAGACTTTTAATTACAGTGGTGTAGTGTTAATATTGTAGTGGTCATTTTTAATATTTGATCACTTAGTGCGTCCTGAGCGATTTGCGGAATTTGTTGCTGTAAGGATATTTTCCTTGTCCTTTGGAGTATCCCGGAAGTAGTCACTCCATAAGTGACTACTTATCGAGGCGGTTCACTCCGAGTCACTTTGGGTCACTTGGAGTCACCGAGGTGAGTGAAAATCGCAATTTTGTGGTTTGCGTGCGATTTTGGTAGAATTGGTCTATAACACCTATAGGCCACGTTGGTGCAAACTCTTATCGCACCTAATTATGTTTTGCGATGCGTGCGATTTTTTGGATATTATTGCTGTAAGGATATTTTCCTTGTCCTTTGGAGTATCCAGGAAGTAGTCACTCCATAAGTGACTACTTATCGAGGCGGTTCACTCCGAGTCACTTTGGGTCACTTGGAGTCACCGAGGTGAGTGGAAATCGCAATTTTGTGGTTTGCGTGCGATTTCGGTAGAATTGGTCTATAACACCTATAGGCCACGTTGGTGCAAACTCTTATCGCACCTAATTATGTTTTGCGATGCGTGCGATTTTTTGATAATTATTGCTGCAAGTATAATTTCCTTGTCCTTTGGAGTATCCCGGAAGTAGTCGATCCATAAGTGACTACTTATCGAGGCGGTTCACTCCGAGTCACTTTGGGTCACTTGGAGTCACCGAGGTGAGTGAAAATCGCAATTTTGTGGTTTGCGTGCGATTTTGGTAGAATTGGTCTATAACACCTATAGGCCACGTTGGTGCAAACTCTTATCGCACCTAATTATGTTTTGCGATGCGTGCGATTTTTTGATAATTATTGCTGCAAGTATATTTTCCTTGTTCTTTGGATTATCCCGGAGATAGTCACTCCATAAGTGACTACTTATCGAGGCGGTTCACTCCGAGTCACTTTGGGTCACTTGGAGTCACCGAGGTGAGTGAAAGTCGCGATTTTGTGGTTTGCGTGCGATTTTTGTAGAATTGGTCTATAACACCTATGGGTCACGTTGGTACAAACTCTTAGCGCATCTAATTATGTTTTGCGGTGCGTGCGATTTTTTGATTTTATTACTGTAAGGATATTTTCCTTGTTCTTCGGATTATCCCGGAGGATTTTATTACTGTAAGGATATTTTCCTTGTTCTTCGGATTATCCCGGAGGTAATCACTCCATAAGTGACTACTCATCGAGGTGGTTCACCCCGAGTCACTTTGGGTCACTTGGAGTCACCGAGATGAGTGAAAATCGCGATATTGCGGTTTGCGTGTGATTTTTGAAGAATTGCTCTGTAACACCTATAGGCCACGTTGGTTTAAAAACTTTGCGCACCTAATAACGTTTTGCGGTGCGTGCGATTTTTTGGATTTTATTGCTGTAAGGATATTTTCCTTGTTCTTCGGATTATCCCTGAGGTAATTACTCCATAACTAACTACTCATCGAGGCGGTTCACCCCGAGTCACTTGCACTATAACACCTTTAGGCCACCTTGTTGCAAAAACGTTGCGCACCTTTTTACGTTTTGCGGTGCGTGGAATTTTTTTTTTTTATTGGATTTTTACGAATTTCGTGAACCAAAGTGACTTTAAGTGACCCAACGTTACTCGGGGTGAACCGCCTCGATGAGTTGTCACTTATGGAGTGATTACCTCCTGGATAAGCCGAAGAACAAGGAAAATATCCTTACAGCAATAAAAATTAAAAAATAGCACCAACCGAAAAAGGTAATAAGGTGCGATAAGTTTTTGTACCAAAGTGGCTTATAGGTTTTACCCCTCGTACTAACTGTACAATCGGTTGCGGTCTTTTATATAAATGCTGCGATAACTCAGTCGATTTAGTGTCCAATTTAAATGAAATCGAGCCATTTTGAATTATCCTTTTCATTTCTATTCACTATTGGTCCTAATCCCCTCTTTTTATAAAAACTTTTGCATCAGACAACAATTTGACGAAACTAAAAGCGAAGCAAAATTGTTGAAAAAAATGGAACAGAAAAAAGAAAAGAAAAGTTGAAGCGTGAAAGTGAAAAGTCAACTTTTTTCAACAAATTCCATATTTTTTCGATTTTTTCAACCTCAAAACGAAAAACCGAACAGTGGTCGGTCTCCAGGTACTGTAAATTAAATTATAAAAAAAAACTTTAAAAACCTTGCGTTAAAATATTAACAAAAAAATAAAAAAAGATGAGGGGCATATTCATGAATAATTAGGCTAAGAATATGTCATCGGTTGACTTCAAGGTCAATGGGTGGGTCGCGTTGGTGCATCCTAGAAGCACCCTGTAAATTTGTTTAAGGGAAAAAAGGGTAATTAAGCTCAGGAAAGGATATCGGTTGTAAATTCAGTTGTTGTCTCTAAATCTTTTAGTTTTTCTTTCTTCGATTTCCTATTTATTTAAAAATAATGGCACAAAGAATTAATTTAATATAACGAGTAGTGAACGAATCGAACCACCATTTTCCGGCGAGCTCAGCCGAGCAATTTGAAATCAGCGTGCCTAGTTCACCCAGACCTCATCGTTATAACTGAGAAAAGAGTATGTTTCCTTTAAATAAATGTATTTGGTTGATAGATTTTTAAAATATTTGTTAACTATCAACAAATTTTGGTACTTATTACCATGTCCTTAATTGAAATTAAATTTTTTTTTTTTTTAGTTTTAATTTGTATGATAGTTTATTTATTTATTTATTGTTTTTATTAAATGTGACATAATGCTTCAAGATAGTAATAAATCTTATAAATAAGCATAAACTTTAAGTAACAATTATTCTTTAGGAAAAAAGGGGAAAAGTATTTTAATATAAATTATGTTTAAATGATAATTGATATAAAAAAAATCTAGTTAATTCAGTAAACCAAGAAATTCAAAAAGTTTCTTCTGAAATTGTGCTGGTGCTCTGATGGTTTGCAATTCGTTTGGAAGGTTGTTCCAAAGTAGGAGCGTCCTAAAACTAGACTATTGAATCGCGGTAAAATTAACTTCAATCCTCTTCTTGATTGTGCAAAGTGGAGCATTTCAGTGAGGTAACCCGGGCATTTATTGTAAATGATTTTATTCAATTTGAGAATATTTCTAAAATTGTAATATAGCACTAGGTCTAATCCAATCAATGCCCTTTTTAAGTGAGCCATACTTCTATACCTTGGTATGCCGATTATAAATCGTAAGCAGTCATTAAAAGCAACATTTAATTTATGCTTGAAAATCGAATCCGGACATGGGTAAACAGAGTAATTAAAAGTAAAATAAGGTATTAGGAGGCTTTTAACAAGACGCATTTTCAAATTACTGTGCAGATGATAAGCAGATATACTTAGGCTTTTAAGACCAGAGTATATCTGCCTTACTGTTGCGATAGTAGCATCACAACAACTCAAGGACGAGTTTATGTGATATCCAAGGTATTTAATTTTACCAGTAAAAGGGATGGAAACACCATTAAGGGAAAGTTCTGGGTGCTCATTAGAACTGATAGCAACCTTAGAACAAATTATTCCACTGCAGTTCGTAGGATTGAGAAAGAGTTTATTTCTACTAGACCACGCATAAACATTATTTAGGTCCTCATTCACTCTAGCAAAACAATCTTCTATAAGTCTAATAGGACGAGAAAAATAGATTAAAACATCGTCAGCGTACATATGAGTCTGACAATTAATAATAATATTTGGCAAATCGTTTATAAAAAGCGAAAACAAAAGCGGTCCTAAGACTGAGCCCTGAGGAACTCCACTCTTGACTTCCATTGGATTAGAGGTGCCTTGAACTATTTCGAGAACTCTATCTTTTAAGTATTCACTCAAAAGTTTTGACGACGTATATGAAAAATTAAACTGATATTTTAGTTTTTCCAAAAGAATTTTATGATCAACGAAATCGAAGGCTTTTGAAAAATCCAACATTAGTAGGACACAAATTTTATTAGCATCTATAGCTTGGCGAACATCAGAAGTACCCTTTATGACTGCAGATTTGCAGCTGTGTTTATTTCGGAAACCGGACTGCCATTTGGTCAGTTTATTGGCTTGCAGTAAATAAAATTGAATTTGATTACCAAGAATCTTTTCAAAAACTTTTGATGTGAAAGGAAGGATACTTATTGGCCTGTAATCAGACGGATTTGACTTTTTAGCTATTGGTGTAACACTGACCGATTTCCATTCAGTAGGGAAAACACTTCTTATGAGGCATAAATTAATAATATGTGCCAGGTACGGGAGTATTTGGATTATTGGATATTTGGAGATTGATGGTACAAAAACTTTACTCAATTCTTCTGAGCTAAAAGGACATTTATGAAATGGTTGCTTATTGGGCCAAACGTTATATTAGTTTGAGTCGATTGAAAAATTTTGTTTGGGTTGAACATAATTTGTTAATCCTATTTTTATTTTATTTCACTTCTCATTAACATGAAAACTTTGCAATTCACAACATATTCACTAGGCTGGTTCAAAATCGTATGGAAAAATTAAATGCCGTCAAATTTCTGGTGCTCAGACCTGAAAACATACATTGAGCCTATGAAGCCCTTGTACCAAAATTTCACCCGAATCGGACCATGGGAAGGCGTGTCAGTGGGTTGATTTGTATGATTTTTGTGCATTTTCGAGACGATTTTTTAGTATTATTTCTTTTAATTAAAAAAAATATCAACTTCGAGGTATATTCGTGGTTATCATTTTTTACGGACTCAGTATGATGTGAAATATGTGTAAAAAGTTTGCAAGTTTGAGTATTGATTCATTGATACGAATGTGAAAAATGCTAAAAAATCTGACATACTTCCACTCTGCCCGTTCGAAACCATACCTATTTTATATTTTACGGCCACGGCACTATGCGCAATCGATTGGAAATCTTTTTTTACATAGAGAACGATATGTCAAAAATTTTTTATACCAACGATGCGATCTGGAGAAATATTTGATTAATAAAAGCAAGCATTTTCTTCATATGAAAATAAAGATTTTTAGTTTATTTTTGTTCAAGAAACGCTAATATTTCACATTTGTCCATTTTGTAGATTTTTTTGGTTTTCGGCGGCCACTTTAACTAATTTTTTAAACTGATCTTCGTCCTTCATTATCTGTTTGTTGAAATTTTGCAAAGACCAATTGCTCTTTCCGCGGTGTCATTCACAACATGGATTTTCTGGAAAAAGGCCACATTTGCTGGCCAAATGACGAATCGTGCGAGTGTTCGAAGATTGTGACCCAAAAATTACATATTCGGAACGACACCGCAAAAAGAGCAATTGCTCTTGTGCAATACTTGCCTTATAAAATATTTTTCAGCTCTTCATTTTTTTCACATGTTGACAGGTTGTGTTAAGGAGAAACATAAAAAAAAGCTTGAAATCAAAAATTTTTTTGGTAAATGCTCATTTATTCAATTAAATACATAGTTGAGCGATTTTTCATTGAAAAGGAATCGTAAAGTTTAATGCCTCCTTAATGATCAACCAGATAATTCTTTCTGAAATGTTGTTTTCCGATACGCACAGTTTTAAAATAAGAAATTGGAAATGTCGATAGATTAAAGTTACCCCATTTTTTTCTTGTGCAATTCCATTGAAAATTGATTTTTGTTTGAAGAAAAAAATTTGGTGTACAATTTTTCTACACTAATTAGCTGTTAAAGACAACGTAAATTCCTTAAAACCCATGCGAAATGTAAATATTTTGCGGTGCAGAAGATTTTATACAGTATCGAAAGTATTTTATTATATCCTTGTTTGCAGAACTTTATATTTCAATATTAATTCTTAGTTTTTGAGCTTTTTTATATATGGTTTGAATTTTATAAATTTAAGCAAGTTTTTATTATTATTATTAATTTTTTCACTTTTAATCGACATATTGTTAAATACCACTTATGCACACGACCCTGTACCAAAAACCAAAAAAAAACATACTTAGTTACACACATTTTTTATGCCTCTCACTTGCTAATGCAATTGCTGAATTACAAATGCATAAGCAAGAGAGTGTCTCATCAATTGCTGAATTAGCAAGAGATCGACGACTCTGCTTGGACTCAAACTTTAACTTCTCTTTGCGATTAACCACTAATAGGTAAGGTTGTGCACATAGCGTGGATTTTTTTACTTTACTTTTTTTTGTTAACTTACTTAACTAATAAATTTTGACATCAGTGAATAACTGATTAATTATTAAATAACTTAATCGAATTCCTTTTTTTTTCTTCAACATTTATATACATTTTTTGGTGCCGAATCCCGGGAACTATTCCCGTTTACATAATTTAGTTAATTATATATTGAAAAATTAAAATATCATAAAAATTAGTGCAGTGCATTGAAGTGAAAAAATCTTTGTTGTTTTTTACTATAACCTTGGCCGTTTATTTGGACAGCAAAGTCATTTGTAAGGCATTCATTTTTTGTTATAATTGCCGTGCTGCAAACAAAAATTGCCATACAATTTCTTCATTTTTTCTTTAAGAAAATTAAAGTAACTTTTCGATTTAAAAAAGAAAGTGTATTTATATGAAATACATTTAACATTCGCTTTACTTAAGTGGAAATCAGTCGTTTTTCCATGTAACTTTTTTGTGAAAAAAAGAACCATTTTGTTACAACTGCCTTGCTGCAAACAAAAGTATTTTCATAACGCTTGAAAAAGAAATCCATTTTCTTCTAAAACTTTTTCGAAAACCAAATTGTAATTAAAAGCTTAAAAATATTTCATCAATTTTTTTATTCAAACGAATTTGCTTGATTCATTTTTTATTGTGCTAAATAAAATGAGTGAAATTTCCGAAAGTATGCAACAGCAACAAGATTTGCTTGCACACATCAAGATGTTAAATGCTAACCTTGATAAAAAATCTGCGAGTGACAAAACAAAGGGATTTATTAAAAGTTTCTTACAAGAACTTGAAAATTTATATACTCGTTTTAAGCAAACGCGTGATCAAATTAAAATTGCCAATCGCCATATATCAAAGAACTATATATCAAAGAACTGAAAATAATCATGAAATTTTATCAAAAATTTAAATTTTTTTATTCAAAATGAAAAAAAAATTTCCACATTAAAATTTATATTCCCTGTTAAAACATAGCTTCAATATGAAAAAAATCCTTTGTTCAATTATATTTATGTTTATATTTTTAAGTACAAAAATAATAAAAAATTACGGTTATCACCATCAGATAGAGGAGGAAAAAATTAAATATTCAAAATAATAAAAGCAAAAAAAATCCAAAAATTTAGACCTGTTTTTTCATTTTGAATAAAAAAATTTCAATTTTTGACAAAATTTCATGATTATTTTCAGTTTTTACCATTGAAGGCAACAACATAATTAAAAAATAATGAGAAATTCGAATTCCCCATTCAAAACTACCCCGAATGTGAGACTGAATTAAAAAAAAAAGTTCATCTCAGCGATAACCACCATCGTTTTTAGGTTGTTGGTTAACTTTTTTTTTTGTGCGAAAGTTTCAAGAGTAATACTGAAATCGCTAATCAGGAGCGCAATATTTATAAAAAATTTTTTACACAGCCCACTCGGGACACTTATGGGAATAGGAATCTGCAGGTGCCTCTAAATTTCAGAGACTTTTTTTTTTGAACCGGTCTACAGTGACATATATAATTCCTTAGTTCATGAAAATAAAAGCAATTCTAATATTCAAAAGATTTATTACTTGAAAGGTACTTTAGTGGGTGAAGATGCTGCTTTGGTTAAAGCAATATCTGTCACTGAGGCTAATTATGCGAATGCTTGGTAAATTTTAGAGAACAGGTATCACAATAAACGGGTTATTGTGGATGCACTTTTAAATAAACTTTTCAATCTATTGGAACGCTATTCAACTCTTAAAATTAAACAAACACAAAATTTTTAGTGATATTTCTGGAGTTGGAGTGAACAATAAAAATCATTGTCGTGCTCTGGTCCACTTAAACGTTTGGTCAGTTCAAGAAAAACCAGTTTTACAGTGCAAAGCTCTAGTCCTTTCTAGTTTAACTACATACATTCCGAAGGCTTCGTCCATAAGGCATAATTTTGAACTGTGCGGTTTTAATGTTCGGATCCAATCGATATAATTGCAGAAACAAAAGAAGTGAACACCAAAGAGAGCGTTGATGAATAAAACAACAAACTATATGAAGCTTCAACAGCAAAACAAAGCCATGTATAATAAAGAGAAAACAACAACAATATTAATTTGCATAACAGAAATTAAACTTCAGCAACAGCAGCTAAGCAATGCTACACACAAGTTTTATGTGTTGATTTCATTTTCACTTTTTTTCTTTTTTAGATTTTTAAATTCTAATGCTAAGGGTGTATGTTATATTTTGATATTTCCTAATATTATTTTAGAAATGTTTCTGAGCTGCCAATCTAAAAGTACCTACATTATGTTTAATTTTAAATGTGAATAGTCACAACTCGAGTGTTGAACTAACTCTAAGATTATTTTTGATCTTGTTTGTAAAAATCACCCAGGTTTCCAACTTTGTCACCTAAACGCTCGATCTCTAAATAATTCTAATATTGATTATCTTAATTATCTATTAAATGATAAAAGTATTGATGTTATTTGTGTGACTGAGACCTGGTTTAAAGAGGACATGGATGACAGTTTCTGTCCTTTGGATGGTTATGAGTTAATAAGGAATGATAGGAAGACAGGTGCACGAGGAAGTGGTGTTGCCATCTACCATGAAAAATTTCTTAAAGCTAAAGTTATATTTGAATCAAATTCTAGTGACCCAATTAATTATTTAATAATTGAAATTGGTGATCATTTTAACAAATGTTTGGTCATATGTGTTTATGTATAATCCAAGTAAATTATGTGATTTAGAACCCGCATTTACAAAAATTTCAGAAATAGCACCACAATATGAGCAAATTGTACTGTGTGGTGACTTAAATACAGATTTACTTAGCTCATCAACCGCCGCATAGTGAATTTTTGTAGCCATAAATAGGAAGATTTTGAAATTGCTAGGGATTGAAAAAATTTTTAAAAGAATCGTCAGAGAATACTTAGGGAATGAAAAAAAAACTACAAAAGTATTAAATTTGTTTTGAGTTTAGTGACACAGTGGGCTCAAAGTTGAACTTTGTACACCAAAAATGTTCTATGAAACTTTTTATAAAAGCGCTTGTTGGATAAAGCGCTCTAGTTAACTTGTTTGAAACAAAATGCTATAATATAGCATATTGGCGGAAAGTACATTACTTCCACTTTATAAAAATCAATTTTACTTTTTTTTATCGTCTTTATATGAATTGTACGGATTTTTCAAAAATTATATTGAAAAATGATAAAAGTGGAAAATTAGCAAACTTTGACAGAAAAAAAAGGTTATCTCCGGATTTCGAAAATTTTTTTATATGTAATGTAAGAAAGTATGGTTAGCTAAAAAACAAAATTTCAGCTGCAAATTATCACAATTTTTTTTTTTATCAAGTTTTTCCTAATGTAGTTTTAGAAGGAACAAAAAATACTGACTTTTATGAAATGCTCTTATTAATTTATTTTTATTGAAATATACCAAAGTCGCATATTAGCATAAAGTTTATAGATCATACTTTTCAAAAAATGTTTACTTGAGCTTCTGTATTTTATGTGTGAATTATGGTAGTTTTTTAAAATTAGGGCTGTAAAAGTCATAATTGAGAAAATTGGCAAACTTTGACAAAAAAAAAAAAAGTATATCCCCGGATTTCGGAAATTTTTTAATATGTTATGTGAGAAAGTATGGTTAAGCAAAATCCAAGATTTCAGCTGCAAATTTTCAGAACTTTTTTTTATGATTATTTTTCTACTGCAACATTTGAAGGAAAAAATATTTTTATTCCTTCACATTTTGCAACGCTTTACAATAATTTTATCGATTGTAAAGGCTTACAGTGTGAAATAAGATGCTTAAATTTTGAAAGAAGTTCCTTTTAGTAGAGGGGAACTGAAAAGGGATATTTTTTCTCTTTCTATTGGTTCACCCTTTTTATACCTGAATATAACGTAGTGAAGGTATGGTAGATGCAGCATATGGGGCTTAAGTCCGACTATGAACATTTTTATTATTTAAGAAAGTTGATTTTAGCGACTGATTATTTTTATAATTAAACATTATTTAATCGAACTTACAGTCATTAAGCAAAGACCAATATTGTAAATTTTTACTTATTGATCAATGCTATTTTTCAACAAACATGACAAAGATAACAAATGGAACAATTTTAACCTGGTAATTGGTGACATATTTCGGCTCTTACCAATAGCCTCATCAGACCAGTTTGGTTAATTCTGTACATGGACTCGAACCCCTGATCGTTCATGCATTGCAATTGCATATTTTTGCGACGGCCGCTCTAACACTTGAGCTACTGAGGGACTTGTCATGAGGTGTACAGAGTGCGCATATTCCATTTGTCATCTTTTGTCACTTTCTCGCTTGCTGCCATAGCCGTTAGACCGTCGGCCTAAAGTCATGCTATGATTTATTTTTCGAAATTGTGGTGTTGCCAGCCACATATTTTTGAAATTCGGCGTGCTCTCCATATGGTTTAAGAAAGTTGATTTTAGCGACTGATTATTTTTATAATTAAACATTATTTAATCGAACTTACAGTCATTAAGCAAAGACCAATATTGTAAATTTTTACTTATTGATCAATGCTATTTTTCAACAAACATGACAAAGATAACAAATGGAACAATTTTAACCTGGTAATTGGTGACATGTTTCGGCTCTTACCAATAGCCTCATCAGACCAGTTTGGTTAATTCTGTACATGGACTCGAACCCCTGATCGTTCATGCATTGCAATTGCATATTTTTGCGACGGCCGCTCTAACACTTGAGCTACTGAGGGACTTGTCATGAGGTGTACAGAGTGCGCATATTCCATTTGTCATCTTTTGTCACTTTCTCGCTTGCTGCCATAGCCGTTAGACCGTCGGCCTAAAGTCATGCTATGATTTATTTTTCGAAATTGTGGTGTTGCCAGCCACATATTTTTGAAATTCGGCGTGCTCTCCATATGGTTTAAGAAAGTTGATTTTAGCGACTGATTATTTTTATAATTAAACATTATTTAATCGAACTTACAGTCATTAAGCAAAGACCAATATTGTAAATTTTTACTTATTGATCAATGCTATTTTTCAACAAACATGACAAAGATAACAAATGGAACAATTTTAACCTGGTAATTGGTGACATGTTTCGGCTCTTACCAATAGCCTCATCAGACCAGTTTGGTTAATTCTGTACATGGACTCGAACCCCTGATCGTTCATGCATTGCAAAATGACAAATGGAATATGCGCACTCTGTACACCTCATGACAAGTCCCTCAGTAGCTCAAGTGTTAGAGCGGCCGTCGCAAAAATATGCAATTGCAATGCATGAACGATCAGGGGTTCGAGTCCATGTACAGAATTAACCAAACTGGCTATTGGTAAGAGCCGAAACATGTCACCAATTACCAGGTTAAAATTGTTCCATTTGTTATCTTTGTCATGTAACAAACATGAAACAAAAATAGCATTGATCAATAAGTAAAAATTTACAATATTGGTCTTTGCTTAATGACTGTAAGTTCGATTAAATAATGTTTAATTTTTATTATTATCATAATTTTTTTTATTATTATTATTTTTTTATTATTATTATTTTTATTATTCTAATTATATATTTTCCAGTGAATATATTAAAAATTTTTATGTTTTTATTTATATGTAATTGTTATTTTATATTTTCCAATAAATTCGTTATTTATATTCTGTATCTAGTTTTCAAATGTGGTGTTTAATATATGTAGTTTTTTATTTTTCTCTAATAACTTGTAAACTATAAAAGATATCGGGCAATTTATAAAATTTTTGAAATCAGCATAGCCAATTTATTGGGAATTAATACCCATTTTGAAATAAAATATCAAAAACCATTCTACCTTTGTACGGAAGGTAGGCGTGTCCGTGAACCGATTTTTTTCATATTCACAAGTTTTTGTTGTTTCAACCCAAAAACGTCTGTGCCAAATTTCAAGACTCTAACACTATTACTACTGCCACCTTTTTGATTTTTCTCTAATAACTTGAAAACTATAGAAGATATCGCAAAATTAGTATTTTTTTTAAATCAGCATTGCCAAATTAAAGGGAATTGGTACCCATTTTGGAAAAAGGTCTCACCCACATCTCAACTTTTTATGGGAGGTAGGCGTGTCCTTGAACCGTTTTTTTTTATATTCATAAGTTTTTGTTGTTTTAACCCAAAAAACGTCTGTGCCAAATTGGAAGACTCTAGCGTTATTACTAATGTTAATGGAAACCTTTTTTTGTTTTTCTCTAATAACTTGAAAACTATAAAAGATATTGCAAAATTAATAACATTTTTGAAATCAGCATTGCCAAGTCAAAGGGAATTGATACCCATTTTGAAAAAAGGTCTCAACCACATCCCAACTTTGTATGGGAGGTAGGCGTGTCCGTGGACCGATTTTACTCATATTCACAAATTTTTCCTATTTTTACATTTTAAACATATGTACCGAATTTCAAGAGTGTAGCGCAATTATTACTATTTACGGCCGCCGTTCCATACAAATCCATCCACTGTGCGCCGCCGTTGTTTTAAAGCAACACCAAGTTTGATAAATTATCAAAAATAAACGCGCAAAGATATCAAAGCGTTATTAAGTCCTTATATAGCTTAATCAAATCCCTTCCGATTTCTTTCACTACTTTTTTATTTTTGTCTTTATTTATAGTGTCTGTCAAAGAGATCAAAAAAACATCTTTTTTTTCGACCTTCTTTTAAAAATCTGAAAAAATTAAAGACCGATTTTTTTTCTACTTCAATGATGTGGAATTATTGCCAAAAGATCAATCTGAACTCCTATTATAACTAAATCGTTTTCAATTATTATTTGAACTTCCTAGAAGTGGTTGAAATAAGGTGTTGCTGTAAAGCAACAGTGGCGCGATATGATATCATTGAAAAAAAAATTCAATACATTTTTTATCTTCCAAGCTAAAATAAAAAACTAAATTTTTTTCAAATAACAAAGCATGTTTAATTTTTATTACGATAATATTCTTCAAAATAATTTTTTGGGTGTAAGGTGACATTGCACTTCTTGCACTGAAATCGTGAATTCTTGTGACAAATTTTGCAACGTAGCCGTTTCCCATCTGCAAATAGTACAACGGAATGTGTCCTTTCATGGATTCTCGGTAATTCTCGAAGATGTTCTTCTCTTTTGATATCTGAATCCTCTGATATGACGCACTCTTCTGTAAAGGTAAGCAGCGATATGGCAACAAACGACCGAAAGTCATGCTGGGTCAATGGACGCTCTTGGGATTGGTCATACTTTCGAATGTAATGTAATTTCCACTCGTTTGCTTATGCTGATCCCAAAGAGTTCACCCACATGGGCCAACACCATTTTTTTCTTCTAATTCTTACCCGGTAGTTAGCAACAGCATTGTCGTGTAAATCAACGTCACCCATTCCGTGGTTATAAGTGTTGATCAGTTTTGGTTGCATGATTGCTTCTTTTTGTCTTGTGAGTTTATTCCACTGGGTTGTTTTATTTTCAGGTTCAATTTCATCGTAGTTGGAAGCTAAGTTCCGCATTATCTTGCCAGCGAACAAGTAAAATTTTATTTGTATGATCGAATGGTCATAAGAACCTTTTGGCAAGTTTCGACCAGTTTTCAGATATTCTTCACCCCCTTGCAAGAAATTGGACCGAATTGTTCCTGTTGCGTGAAATTTTCATTCCCATAATAAGCAGAGCAAGTAATATGATGTGAAGAAGAAAAAAATCAAGAAAAATGACCGGCGGAGAAAAAAGTGGCGGTTAATGGGTTATAATAATAAGTACCTGGAGACCGACCACTGTTCGGTTTTTCGTTTTGAGGTTGAAAAAATCGAAAAAATATGGAATTTGTTGAAAAAAGTTGACTTTTCACTTTCACGCTTCAACTTTTCTTTTCTTTTTTCTGTTCCATTTTTTTCAACAATTTTGCTTCGCTTTTAGTTTCGTCAAATTGTTGTCTGATGCAAAAGTTTTTATAAAAAGAGGGGATTAGGACCAATAGTGAATAGAAATGAAAAGGATAATTCAAAATGGCTCGATTTCATTTAAATTGGACACTAAATCGACTGAGTTATCGCAGCATTTATATAAAAGACCGCAACCGATTGTACAGTTAGTACGAGGGGTAAAACCTATAAGCCACTTTGGTACAAAAACTTGCCTTTTTCGGTTGGTGCTATTTTTTAATTTTTATTGCTGTAAGGATATTTTCCTTGTTCTTCGGCTTATCCAGGAGGTAATCACTCCATAAGTGACAATTCATCGAGGCGGTTCACCCCGAGTAACGTTGGGTCACTTAAAGTCACTTTGGTTCACGAAATTCGTAAAAATCCAATAAAAAAAAAAAATTCCACGCACCGCAAAACGTAAAAAGGTGCGCAACGTTTTTGCAACAAGGTGGCCTAAAGGTGTTATAGTGCAAGTGACTCGGGGTGAACCGCCTCGATGAGTAGTTAGTTATGGAGTAATTACCTCAGGGATAATCCGAAGAACAAGGAAAATATCCTTACAGCAATAAAATCCAAAAAATCGCACGCACCGCAAAACGTTATTAGGTGCGCAAAGTTTTTAAACCAACGTGGCCTATAGGTGTTACAGAGCAATTCTTCAAAAATCGCACGCAAACCGCAATATCGCGATTTTCACTCATCTCGGTGACTCCAAGTGACCCAAAGTGACTCGGGGTGAACCACCTCGATGAGTAGTCACTTATGGAGTGATTACCTCCGGGATAATCCGAAGAACAAGGAAAATATCCTTACAGTAATAAAATCCTCCGGGATAATCCGAAGAACAAGGAAAATATCCTTACAGTAATAAAATCAAAAAATCGCACGCACCGCAAAACATAATTAGATGCGCTAAGAGTTTGTACCAACGTGACCCATAGGTGTTATAGACCAATTCTACAAAAATCGCACGCAAACCACAAAATCGCGACTTTCACTCACCTCGGTGACTCCAAGTGACCCAAAGTGACTCGGAGTGAACCGCCTCGATAAGTAGTCACTTATGGAGTGACTATCTCCGGGATAATCCAAAGAACAAGGAAAATATACTTGCAGCAATAATTATCAAAAAATCGCACGCATCGCAAAACATAATTAGGTGCGATAAGAGTTTGCACCAACGTGGCCTATAGGTGTTATAGACCAATTCTACCAAAATCGCACGCAAACCACAAAATTGCGATTTTCACTCACCTCGGTGACTCCAAGTGACTCGGAGTGAACCGCCTCGATAAGTAGTCACTTATGGATCGACTACTTCCGGGATACTCCAAAGGACAAGGAAATTATACTTGCAGCAATAATTATCAAAAAATCGCACGCATCGCAAAACATAATTAGGTGCGATAAGAGTTTGCACCAACGTGGCCTATAGGTGTTATAGACCAATTCTACCGAAATCGCACGCAAACCACAAAATTGCGATTTCCACTCACCTCGGTGACTCCAAGTGACCCAAAGTGACTCGGAGTGAACCGCCTCGATAAGTAGTCACTTATGGAGTGACTACTTCCTGGATACTCCAAAGGACAAGGAAAATATCCTTACAGCAATAATATCCAAAAAATCGCACGCATCGCAAAACATAATTAGGTGCGATAAGAGTTTGCACCAACGTGGCCTATAGGTGTTATAGACCAATTCTACCAAAATCGCACGCAAACCACAAAATTGCGATTTTCACTCACCTCGGTGACTCCAAGTGACCCAAAGTGACTCGGAGTGAACCGCCTCGATAAGTAGTCACTTATGGAGTGACTACTTCCGGGATACTCCAAAGGACAAGGAAAATATCCTTACAGCAACAAATTCCGCAAATCGCTCAGGACGCACTAAGTGATCAAATATTAAAAATGACCACTACAATATTAACACTACACCACTGTAATTAAAAGTCTATTGGAACAAAAAATTTTTTTATTTTTCGTGCTTTCTCTATCGATTGGAACAAAAAATTTAAAAAAATTACTCCCATAGAACACTAAATAACATTTAACGTTTTTCGTACGTATGGGAGGTGCCACGCCCACTTACGCAATCCCGTTGAAATCCATATAATTTCAAAGCTTATAGTAATCGACACCTCTACACCAAATTTAAAGAAAATACCTCCCATAGTGCACTAAATACAACATTCAACGATTTTCGTATATATGGGACGTGCCACGCCCACTAACGAAATCTCGTCGAAATCCATTTAACTTTAAAATTTTTGGTAACCGACATCTCTGTACCAAATTTTAATGAGATTACTCCCATAGTGCACTTAATATAACATTTAACGGTTTTTGTTTGTATGGGAGGTGCCACGCCCACTGAAGCAATCCTGTCGAAATGCATTTAATTTCAAAGCTTATAGTAACCGACAACTCCTCACCAAATTTTAAGAAGATTACTCTCATAGTACAATAAATATAACATTTAACCTGTTTTGCTTGTATGGGAGGTGCCACGCCCACTGGTACTATTACACCCATTTTTCGTCTTGAGGTACCTTATAGCAAGTATATCCACCATATGAAATTTCAGAACGATTGTGTTGTTAATTCTCTTATTATAATGTTTATAAATATTGTGGGCTGTGCCACGCCCTTAAACGAATTTTGCCAGTATAGTGACATAGCATGTTATGATGACTGCTCTTAGTGGTATTATCTATAAAATTTTTATGAAAATCCTCAGTGCCGTTTTTGAGTAAAATTGAATCAAAATTTTCAATTATTGAAAAGTGCCACGCCCACTTTTCCGATTCCGCCCACTTTTGGCAAAATTTAAGACATTTATGATCTGCATCTGTGTACCAAATTTCATCACAATATCTTGAATAGTTTTCAAGATATGACGTTATGAAAATAAAAGTTTAGGGCTGTGCCACGCCCCTCCAGGAGCCTTTGATAAGTTAAAACCCAGCCCAATCCTAATTTTGTTCACATATGTACCTAACCCCCAAGTTTCATCAAAATCGCTGCACCCGTTTTGGAAATAAAGTCTGAAAATATATAAATATATATATATACATACAATTTTAGCTCGTTTAATAATAGTAGATAATAGAGTTTAGCTACTACAGCTATTTGCTTTCTTAGCAATTTAGCATGAAGCTTTAAAACCAAGTAAAAAGCTTATATAATAATGGAAATGAAAAAATTATACATGCAATTAATTTTTTATTTTTTTATAATTTCTTCTTAGCTTTATCACACTTTCTCAACATACCCACCCGGATCATATGTATATAAACATACAATTGCATGAATGTAATTGTATGAATTTATTAACATGGTCCAAGGCATAAATGTTAGAAAAAATTTACCCATCATGCGGTGGGGCTCGGACAACACAAACATAAAGACCAACAACCATTAAGCTACAAAATTAACTATAGTTATTTTTCAATCTAAGCTTGAGTTGACCTTTTGACAAGCTAATATCATATACATCGCAATTATTAATAAGAGTAGTCATGCGATTAAAAGGAGCTGTAGCCATATAATTAGTTCTACTGAAAGGTTGGTAAAATAATTGATAAGAGTTACGGTTACTCCTGCGATTAGTATTTAAATGAATATAATTAAGAAGCTCTGGTGCAGCAAGAGACCCAGTCACAAGTTGATGCAGAAAAAGTATATCCGCGTTATTTCTACGCGAGCTCAAAGACTGCATATGTAGTAACTTCAAACGATCCTCATAAGGAGGAAGGTTTAAAGAGTCAATCCAATTTAAGCCATTGAGAGCAAAACGAATAAAATTTTTTTGAATTCTCTCAATTCT
The DNA here is from genome assembly GCA_963662105.1 of Meiosimyza platycephala. Lineage (NCBI taxonomy): Eukaryota > Metazoa > Arthropoda > Insecta > Diptera > Lauxaniidae > Meiosimyza > Meiosimyza platycephala. The sequence continues at coordinate 40,050,250 of OY759209.1, forward strand.
ATTAATGTGAATATTATAAAATGGTGACCACACTTGGCTGGCGTACTCTAAGTGAGGACGCACTATTGTATTATATAAAGTCACCGTTACTAAAGGGCTATTAAATTCTTTTGCCCACCTCTTAATGAAGCCAAGCAGAGATGAGGATTTTTTACAAATTTGATTAATATGCTCATTAAAAGTTAATTTTACATCAAAATGTATACCTAGGTCTTTGACTAAATCAACACGACCAATTTTCTTATCTTTTAATTCGTAATCAAACTCCACAATATTTTTTCTCCTGGTGAAAATCATAGTTTGGCATTTATCAGGATTAAGATGTAAGTTATTTTTAGAACACCAAACCTCAAAGGATTTCAAATCAGACTGAAGTGGAATAGTATCCCCAACCCCCTTCACGTTCCTGTAAATTTTCATGTCATCTGCATATATTAGCAGATGCGAGTTTTTAATGACATGTGTAACGTCATTAATTGCTAAAATGAACAGGAGCGGCCCCAGGTGGTTTCCTTGTGGAACACCTGATGCCGCGCTGAATCGGGTGGAAAACACCCTCCGAAATCTTATTCGATATGAGCGATCAGATAAATAAGATTCAATCCAGCTGACAATACTTAAAGGAAATCCAAGCTTCTTTAACTTAAACAAAATCAAATTGTGCGGTAATTTGTCATATGCTTTACTGAAATCAGTGTAGATACAGTCAACTTGCCCACCAGAATCAAAAGAGCTTAATGCAAAGGAAGTGAAATCAAGGAGGTTAGAAACTGTAGATCTGCCATTAACAAAACCATGCTGACGAGTTGTTATGACTTCACTACAGCACACCTTAACTTGATCGTACACAATGCGTTCAAAAATTTTCGGTATCGATGATAACTTCGCTACGGGCCTGTAATTTGAAACATCATTTTTACACCCTTTCTTGAAAATGGGGCTTATGTATGCATTTTTCCAAAATTTAGGAAAATAGCTATATCTAATTGATTTATTAAATAACAAACTGAGGGGCTGACTCAGCACAGAGCTACAGTTGACTAGTACTGTCGCAGGAATACCATCAGGTCCGGAGCTGAAGTCATCATCAAGAGATGAGATATATTTCTCTATTAGTTCAGGTGAGAAATATATCTTATTAATCGAAACTAAAGGGTCGTTATCCATATATTCAAAATAGTTGATCTCAGGGCTAAATAATTCCGTAGAAAAGGATTCTTTAAACAAATTAGCAAACAACCCAGCTATAATTTGTGGGTCGCTAGTGAGCCCATCAACTGTTCTGAATTCTGATGGAAACCCGTCAGCCTTTTTTTTTGTATTAATAAATCCCCAAAAATGCTTGGGGTCATGAAGAATATTCAACCTAATTTTATTCAAATATTCAGAATAAATTAAAGCCGACATATCCTTAAATTCATGGAAAAGTCGCTGGTAAGCAACTAAGTCATTTCGGTCCTGGCTACAAACGTATTTGTTCCATGCCCTATTACGGCCATTGCGAATTTTTTTTAAATCCTTTGTGTACCAGGGGTATGAAGAATTATTAACATACCTCTTTGCATAAGGCACCGACAATGCTATAGCCGAAAAAAGTTCACAATAGAAAAATTTAATGCACTCATCAAATGAATTACTCGTATTATTAAAAAAAATAATAAGGTCGTTTAATTTATTCCTTAAATTCTCATTCAACTTTAAAAAGTCAGCTTTTTTAAAATTGAATTCATAAATATTGATGGAAGAACATGCATTAATTAAATTTTCATTGTCAGATTGGTACACAATACTCAAAGGTGGATGATAGGAATCAACCGCAGAAAGAGCATGGATAGCATTTCTCACAACAACATTACTACTATTTGCAGCCAAGACTAAGTCAAGTTGTCGTCCATGAGAATTAGTTATACAACTTACTTGTTGTAAACTTGAAAGTATTTCGTCAACAAAAATTTGTTGTTGTCGAGTTTTTGGACACGATGCATAAAAATATGTACCATCATCCGAAGGAGTCCATTTAAGGTCAGGCAAATTGAAATCACCTAACAATAAAATGTCGTCATTAGTGTCTAGTTTATTTATTATGTATTCTACGGACATCGAAAGACATTCGTAGACATCTGCGCTACTATTTGGAGGAACATAAGCGTTAAGAATATAAATATTGGAGTTACAATATGTAACTTTAACGCATAATAGTTCAATATTAGATGCGCAGGCAATTTCGATTAATGAACTAGTTAAATGATTTTTTATGGCTATTAAGACACCTCCACCAACAGAAGAAATGTCTTCCAAGTGTCTGTCTCTTCTAAAAACATTGAAACTGTTGTCAAAAAGTTCCAAATTGAGAAAAGTGTTATTTAACCAAGTTTCGGTAAAAACGATAATATCCTCAGAAAAATTCTGAGTGGCTAAAAAGATGTCATGCGTCTTAGAACGCAAACCCCTTACATTTTGATAGTAAAGGGATAGCCGCTTCAGTTTTTTGAATTGGAACGGACAGTCTTATTATTTTTTTTCGACTTAAATTCTGAAATAAAGATATTATCCACCCATGCATTAGAATTTAGAATGGCAGAAACATGAGAAGATGCCACTGTAATTTTAAAAGATGCATGAGTTGGTTTATTACCGATTTTCCTGCAAGAAACGAAGGCATCGGCAGGAATAATTTGGTTTTGTTTAATATAGTTTATAACATTGTCAGTGGTAGTGTTAGCATTAAGACGTGAAATGAAAATCGATTTCAACCTTGGCAATGCTTGCAAGGAGACAGGTGCCACAGAACCACCAATCGTAACAACTCCTTGCGGATTAGGAATAACAGAAATGGATAGAGGAGTATCGATAGTGGAGGAAAGGGGTGGAGGATTATTTATAGGAGCAGAAGCGGGAAAGTTGGAAGTAGACGGAGAGATATTTAGAGGGGGATCTAAGGCAGTTACTTCACGATTAGCAGCTGTGTCACTCGCCCCCCCCACACTACCCAAGTTAACATTCGACTTACGATTCTTATTTAATTTTCGTTTAAGTTTTCTTTTCTTCTTCAGGGAAATAGCTTGCTTGGGTAGAGTAGAGATCGAAGGAGTAGAAGAAAAAACCATTGCAGCCTCAGTAATAGTTTTATTTTGAAGCGAACTAACATCGGGTGAGACAGCCTCATTAAGGCTTTTTTCAATTTGGGGAGTTATGTCTAAATAATTATTTAGAATATCTCTGAAATTAATATTCAAATTGTTAAGATTTTCCCCAAATTGTTTAATTTTGTCGAAAAACACCGACGGGGACAGGGCCCTGCACGATGGACAGTACCAATGCAGGCCCGAACGATTAGAGGATAATAAATCAGTAATAGTGTTAGTTAGGCCTGCACAAGAGGCATGAAAGACCTGTTCACAGGGACCTGAACAGGAAAACATGGCATTCAATATATTTTGACTTTTACATTGATCTCTTAAAGAGCAAGCTAACAAGTTTTCAGACGAAAAATAATCCATCATGAAAAAAAGAAAAGACTAAGTTAAGACCTAAAATATTTTTAAAAGTGCTTACAACGGGTTAAAATTGTGAAAAATATACCCGTTGAACAGCAACAACAACAACCTATTGAGATTAAGGTAAAGCAATGTAAGCGGACAAAGCAGAAAAGGGAATGAAAAAACAAAACTGATCACTGCTTTACACTGCTTGTAGAAAGAAATGTACTCACGTACGTATGTATGTTTACATTAAAGAATAAATTAAATTAAAGTAAGCAAACATGCAAAACTAAATCAAATCAAATTTCTACCAACACCAATTATTATTAAACAGCGACAATTATGTACGCGCAAAATAAATAAAATTATTGTTATTGAACAAAATTATTAAACACAAAGAAATATACGTATTAAAAAAAACAACACAAAAACACAACCGACACTGACAAAGAGACGAGATCAATAATAACGACATAAGATCAATAAATTTGCTCAATAAAATATCTTCAATTGGTATCGATCTTGTCAACAAATGCCCTATTAGGATTGCTCCAAATTGTAAATCTAGCTTACTTGGCTTACTTTGTATTTCAGATAAATCAAATGTTCTACATTTTGAGCAGTTATCACTTGCTGGTATCTCGGATCATGATATGTTGTTTATATCATATGACATTCCATTTATCAAAAACTATGAGAACTTGGAATTCTGCTAAAGGGACTTTAAATCTATAAATTTTGATCATTTATCTAATGAAGCAAGTAATTGTGCTTGGAATGAAGTTTGGTATTTTCCAAATGTTAACCAAAAACTATCTTATTTTACTTCTAAGATAACTTATCTCTATGAAAAATTTGTACCTATTAAAGTTGTTAAAACTCGAAATAAAAAACAGCTTTGGTTTACAAATGAAGTTATACATGCTTTAAAAATTCGAAATAAGTCGTATAGTCGCTGGAAACGCAATCCGACAAATATAAATTGGGAATCCTTTCAAATCTCCAGGAATCGTGCTACTCTTATTACTCGAGAGTCTTACTTTTATTCGAAGCTAAAATCCAGTTTGCCCTCAAAAACTTTATGGAATAATTTAAGATCCATAGGAATGGGCGCTAAGTCTAAAACTGACTGTAATCTGGATGTAGATGTTATGAACTCATACTTTTTACAGTAAAATACTGTCCAAAATAATATGAATTTTGTAATCGATCAAAATTTGATATTTCATCCATTAAATAAATTTAGTTTTACTTGTGTTTCTGAATAAGAAGTAATTAAAAGCTTCCTTTCCATTAAATCGAACGTAATTGGGGAGGATTTCATCAGCTGAAGATTTCTCAAAGTCATTCTTCCGCATATAGTTCCAACTATAGTACATATTTTGAATTTTTCTATTACCACATCTACTTTTCCTGAAAATTGGAAAATAGCGAATGTCATTCCCGTTGCAAAAAAAAGCCCTGCCAATTCTCCATCTGATTTTCGGCCTATAAGTATATTACACAGGTCAACAAATCAAAGAAAAATTTTTGGTGCCAAGATATCGTTAGTGGTTTTGTATTTGGAGTGCCTTGGTAACATTAAAAACATTTTTAATTTTTTTTTCCTACGTGTCATTTTTGATTAATCGTCAGTTTTGAATATTCGCTGTAATCAGTACTTCAGAGTGCATGATTTGCTATTTTATAAATAGATTTCTATAAGTAAATTGATTTTTATATCATGTCTTCATCGCGAAGCAGTTGTCTCAATGATCCAAATGTGTTTTGTTGCATTTGTGGTAAATACACAGTGAAAAATTTCAGAAAACCTATATCAGATTTTATAGAAAGTGTTTATTTTGCTTACTTTAGTCGGAAATTGTGGATGAATACAAGCCGTAGATACCCCAAATTGTTTGTAAAATGTGCTATGAACACTTAAACAGTGTATCAGTGGTCAAAAAAGCCATATAAGGATAACAGAAAGATCACTTCGATGACTATTACTTCTGCTGTATTAATTTGCCTGGTGTTAACGTTATAAAAATGACTATCCAGACTTAGATTCTGATATAAGAACCTTACCACATTCAGAGGAAGTACCTGTTCCAGCATTTTGTTCTATTCGTGAATCATGATTTGAAGAAATTATTAATGAAGTGAGTAGCCACAGCGATTTCGAAGGAATACCATCTACGGAGCCAAAACCTTTTACCCAAGAAGAATTAAATGACTTGATAAGGGATCTTGAACTACCTAAAGAAATTGCAGTGTGTTTGGCTTCTAAATTAAAATAAAAAAACTTGTTGGAGTCAGGTACAAAAGTGACGTTCTATCGAGCAAGAGAGCAAGAGCAAGTTACTGAAAACTTTCTGTGAAATCACAAGTCAAGTAACTACTCTGAAATTGTAAATGACATGCTAGAAAATTTTAAAAACTTAGGATGTAATATGTCCATCAAAGTGCATTACCATCACAGTCATCTTGTCCAATTTCCAGACAATCTTGGATCTTATAGCGAAGAACAAGGAGAGCGGTTTCAGCAGGACCTAAGTACTATGGAAAAAAGATACCAAGGCCGATGGGATCGGCATATGATGGCTGACTATTGCTGGGGGATGTATCATGATAGTCCCACTACACCTCAATCACGAAAGTCGCGAAAAAGAAAGTTTTAATTTAAATAATAATGTAAAAAATGTTGTTTTTTATGTAAACTTGTACTTTTTTTTACAAGGCAAAATCTAGAAAACTACACGTAGGATATCAAAATTTTTGCTAATAATGTAATTAGTATAAGGTCCTTAGTTAAAAAAAGGTGCAGCTTCTCGGCACCAAAACTAGTGTTGACCAGTGTTATGTATACTATCCAAAGTTTATGAAAAGCTAATGACTAAGAAAATTGTTGAATATCTATATCAAAATAAACTTCTTACAAATAATCAATCCGGATATAGAACTGGCCACAGCTGCGCCACTACAATGCTCAAAGTTTTTGAATATATCAGACCGGCGATTGACAAAGGTGAGATTACAATCTTAACCCTGTTAGACTTTTCGAAAGCTTTCGACACTGTTAACCACTGCATTCTCTTACAAAAACTTGAAAAATATTATGATTTTTCCGTCTTTGTTTAAAGCTGCTAAAAAGTTACTTAGATAATCGTTGGCAAAGGGTTATATGCGAAAACAAATACTCTGTATTAAAAAGACTGCACTCTGGAGTACCTCAAGGTTCGATACTAGGTCCAATTTTATTTAGTATTTTTATTAATGTTTCTTGTTGCAAAAACTTATCTATTCACCTCTACGCAGATGATTATCAAATTTATCTCTCACGCCCAATTGGTCTCACTGAAGATTTATTTTTTAGAATTAATGAGGACTTATAAGCTATTTCATTGTGGGCATGTCAAAATAATCTAAATCTAAATGCAGCAAAGACTAAGTCTATAAGCATTACACACTGTCTTTCTGTAATAAGCTTTGCTTATTAAAATAAAACAAGATTACTTTAATTATTAAAGATTAAAAATGTGCTTTTATTTAACTCAGTTTCTCTATCAACTGCATGCAGGGTTGCCGCTAACTGTATGACCTGACAGCTGAAATGTTTTTAAGCTTTGTTCGTGAAATACTTCTTACACGCTTTCTTTTTTATTATTTTTTTAATTATTGACAATCATCAACTGGACCAAGCAACCCCTATGGCTGTTCCAATTTACCAGCCGTATCCTTGCAGCGGTTTTACAATCCGGCCATTTCGTGTTCTATATCTATCTTAAATCACAGGCTCTTGATTCAGTTCCTCATCACTGCTTGCGCTTACTTCTAAACAAGTGCTGCCAGCAGTCTCATACTCCGATGAAGAATTATTAATTAACTCTTCCACCGGAAGCTCTGGTTCATCAGTAGCTCTGTTTGGCTTATTCTGAATATCCCTATTAACTATCATATTAGGTTCAATATTTTGATTAACAATTTTATTTCGATTTCAATTATTAGGTCCAACAATTTGAATTTCCGGTAGGTTATTTAAGTGACCCGATTTAATGTTCTCTTCATAAAGCAAATCACTGGCATTAAAATCTTCATTTTTCGCTTTGGCGATAAATCTACGATTGCGTCTAAAGTAATTCTCAAATGTGCCTTTTATGATATACGAGCGGTCATTAAAAATTCCAAAAATTTGTCCGTGATGACATTCCTTGCCATTTTTTTTTAAAATAATTGAGTCACCTACTTGCAATGACGGCAATGAGCTAGCGTTTCGATCATAGTAATACTTTTGCTTTTCTTTTTTACTTTCAATTTTTTCTTGAACAACTTCCTCCGATACAGGCAGCCTGGTTTTAACCAAGCGACCAAAAAATAGCTCCGACGGTGTAAGTCGCCTGAATTCTATGCTGACTTGATTATTCTCTTAACATCGCTTAAGAATGTTTTGTGGAATTGCCACTCCCTAGAATACCTAATTCGAATATTACAATAATCCGTAAATCTTACGAACTCCGCTGAGCCAAATGGACTATTGTCACATTTTATTACTGATGGATATCCGACTTTATGAAAGACGCGGCTTATTACCTCAATAATATTACCCGATGTTTTATTTTTTAATCTTTCCGCAATTAGATAATTTGAATATGCATCAAAGATGGCAATGAAGTCACGACCGGAGTATTCGAACAAGTCCATTGAGACAAAGTGAAATGGATACTTTGGACTTTGTTCTTGAACCAATGGCTCTTGGTTATTTCTCTTAAACTTTTCACACACGTTACATGATTCAACCAAAGCTTTTAATTGACCATTCATACCTGGCCAATAATACAACATCCTTGCGCGTGCCAGTGTCTTTTCGATGCCAAGATGTGGCTGATGAAGCCACTTCGCAATTTTGCCCTGCAAAGTCCTGGGGATGACCAGTCTATGACTTACAAATAACAGATCATTTTCCAAAGGCAACTTTGATATCAACTTATGGAAGTGTTTGGCCAAATCATTTAAGTGATGAAACCCGGGCCAACCATCTTTAACAAATTCGCAAATACGTTTATATTCACCATCTGATTCCAAAATTTTCCTATAGTAATTATAGTTTTCCTCCGATAGACAGACGGTTTTTGTAACAGTATGAATGACACCTGAAAGCTCATCCATTTCTGAAACATCCCTTAACTGCGCACGAGAAAGACAATCAGCCACCAACATGCTTTTTCCAGGTTTGTAAATATCTTCCATCTTTGAATATTTTAGCAGCGCCATAAGCAGTACTTGTAGTCTTGGAGTCACATCGTCAATATCACGCTTGACCAAAATTCGAGCGGTTTGTGATTACTTTCCTCCACAAAGTCGCGGCCAGCAAAGACAAGCAAAGGCAACTGCCAACAGCTCCTTCTCTATTTGTGCCCATTTCTGCTCACTTTTACTGAGAGTTCTCGATGCAAAGGCGATTGGATGACCATTCTGAATCAACACTGATCCAAGTTCATCTTTCGATGCATCCCTTTGAATAACAATTCGGTTCACGGGTCATAAACCGATAAAACTGGTTCCGAGGTAATCAATTTCACCAAATTTTCCCACTCAATATCATGTTTCTCATTCCATTCAAATGGAACATCTTTACCGGTAAGCCTTCGCAACTCAGCAGTGCGCTTGGATAGATTTGGTATAAATTTGGCTAAATATTTAAACAGCCCTGATAATCGCAAAACACCATGCTTATCTGTTGGTTTCTGCATTTCCAGAATTGCATTTTTGTGTTTCTCAGCCGGCCTTATAGTGCCATTCGACAGTATGTGTCCCATGAATTGAACTTCCGATTTACGATATTGCATTTTTTCCAAATTAAATTTAACATTATTTGCCCGAGCACGCTCAAACACAATAGACAAAATTTTATCATGCTCCATTTCGTCTTGCGCTGTGATTCCTATGTTATCAAAGTAAACCATGACACCCGGTATATCGCCAAAATTTCGCACCATAATTTTTTGAAAAATTTCAGGTGCACAGTTCAACCCAAAAGGGAGTCTATTGAACCGATATCTACCAAAAGGTGTCATGAATGTCGTCAAATCAGAACTTTTATCATCCAATTCTAACTGCCAAGACCCATTTGAGCAGTCAAGCACCGTAAAAACCCGTTTATTGCTTAGTTCCGATGTAAGATTGTCAATTGTAGGAATTAAGAAATGTTCCCTCTTAATGCATGTATAGGGTGTTTTTTTTAGAGGTTTGTTTTTCGAATAGAGATAAAACTGGGATTTTGTGGTCAAATCTGGCAACTCTAATGTCATTTATATTCAGTTTGGTTTGCCATTTCATCATGAACAGGTTGACAAAAGAACAACGCTTGCAAATCGTGCAAACTTATTTCGAAAATAATGGTTCAGTTCGCGAAGTTTACCGCAAGCTCCGTCCATTTTATGGTCGACATAATCGTCCATCAGAGCAATTAATTCGGTTAACCATGGATCGTTTTCGCACTACGTTTACTCTATGTGATAATACGCATCCGCAGAGACGTCGAACAGTGCGCACCGAAGAAACAATTGCCGCTGTAGAGCAAAATGTTGAAGAGGACCCGAATGAATCGATTCGCCACCGTGCACAGCAATTGGAGCTTTGTCCATCAACTTTATGGAAGATTTTGCGCAAAGATCTTGGCTTCCGACCTTACAAGATCCAGCTTGTGCAAGAATTAAAGCCGCGAGACCATGCAATGCGTCGTGATTTTGGTGTATGGGCCGAAAATGAGATTGATCTCAATGCTGATTTTCATCGCAAAATTTTGTTCAGTGATGAGGCTCATTTTTGGTTAAATGGCTACGTCAACAAGCAAAATTGCCGTATTTGGAGTGAAGAGAATCCACATGAGACCCTTGAGACGCCATTACATCCACAAAAACTGACTGTTTGGTGTGCTCTATGGGCTGGTGGAGTCATTGGGCCATACTTCTTCCGAAATAATGCTGGAGAGTCAGTTACCGTTAATGGAGACCGGTATAGAGCCATGATAACCGACTATTTTGTTCCCGAATTGGATGGCATGAATGTGGATGAGTTGTGGTTCCAACAAGACGGCGCTACATGCCACACAGCGCGCGTCACAATCGATTTATTGAAGGAAACATTCGATGAGCGCATAATTTCGCGGAATGGACCTGTCAATTGGCCACCAAGATCGTGTGATTTGACACCATTGGACGTCGCTCGTCTACGCCAACAAACCAGAAACGTTAGGGGACTTGGAAGCCAACATTCGTGGCGTTATTGCCGACATACGGCCCCATATGCTCGAAAAAGTGGTTGAAAATTGGACCTCTAGAATTGGCTTTATTCGAGCCAGCCGCGGCGGCCACATGCCCGAAATCATATTTAAACATTAATGGCATAAAATTATCCTTCCAATAAAGCCAAATTGATGGACATTAAAACGATTTTCTTGTGTTTTATTTCAATTCGAAGTTGTATACCTCTAAAAAAACACCCTTTATTAAGTGGCTCAGGGTCCAAGCAAATTCGTAAATCACCATTAGTCTTTTCTACCACCTGCAAGTTATTAACCTAATCAGTAGGGTATGATACAGGTGAAATGATTCCATCCTGTGTCATTTGTTTTAATTTTGGCTTGAGTTTTTTGATAATTCTTTCCGGAAAATGCTTTTTGTAATGCACAACTGTCTCTGAATCTTCCCTTAATTGAATTGTTACCTTTCCAGGAAGTTTTCTAAGCCCATTGAAAACATCCATATTTTTATGTACAAAATCTTCGCGATTTGCCGGCAAAATAATTTAGTTAATGTTTAGTCGCCTAACTAGTTTCTATTCAACACATGTATCGCGCTCAAGCATCGGTTCAAATACATCATCAACTAAAAACCTTGCACTTTTCCTGCCTTAGAATTTAAATCCAGTAATTTAAGCTCAGCAATACCAAAAGTTTTAAATCTAATTATTACTATAATCAAAAACAGGAAAGTCATTGCATTCATTGCTTAATTTGATATTCAATTTCTTAACAATTTTTATTGGAATACAATTAACATCCGCTTCCGTATCAATCTTAAATTTAATTAATTTCGTACCTAGTTGGTATGCCTTGGTCCATTGCTCAGTTTTGTTTCCATTGTAATTTATTCTAGAATTACAATTATTAACCCTAACTTATTAGCATTTACAGCTAGATTACCTGCCATGTCATTCCAGTTGAAACTGTTCACCTGCGGCTTCGATTCCAATTTGTTCATATTCGGTTTGTTGTTCTTCTTTCGACACATTCGGCGAAAATGACCTTTTTTTTACCGCATTGGCAACTGAAATCTCTTGCTGGACATTTGCCTTTATGCTCAAAGTTCCAATCACCGCCACAGTTGAAACAAAAACGTTTGTCGACAGCGTTGACCGATTCCCGTTCTTCCACATTCAATAACGAAACAGCAGCGACCATTGATTTCTTTAAATCCAAAATACCTTTATTGGCATTTGCTGCCTCGAATGTTTTGCACAAATCAATTACAGTGATCAATTTTTGATCGCGTCCATCGAGCAATTTTAGCTGCAACTTCTTGTCATACACCCCAGTAATGACACGATCGCGCAACATTCGTTCTTCGTATGACGCACCACATTCATACTCTAATTCACAGCGCTCAAGTTGCATACGCAATTCAGTCAAAAATTCATTTATTGTTTGTCCTTTTGCATCATATTGTTGAACTTATATGATTCCTTTGACACATTTTTCTACGGCAAGCAATGTTCATCGAACTTTTTTACCACATCATCCAATTTTCTTTGCTCTGTGACATTCTCCACATCATACTCCAGCTCTGTTGACATTGCTGCCACGATAGTTGTTACTGTAGTCGTACCAAGCAGTGATTTTTCTGTACCATTATTGGGATATAACGTGTTGTAGATGTTTGCACCATCTGTTCCAATTAAATGCAAAAATATTGCAATTTTTGTCGCCTCCGACTCCTTATGCTTTCCGTTGGCGATCATATAGACGACAAAATCACGTTTCCAATTCTTCCAGCTGGCTGACAAATCCGAACAATTCAACTCTTTAACTTTTCGATCTTCTGCCATTTTTATTTTATTTGTATAACGCTGGTTTAGTTCCCCACTTCTGACACCATATAATAAGCTTTGCTTATTAAAATAAAACAAGATTACTTTAATTATTAAAGATTAAAAATGTGCTTTTATTTAACTCAGTTTCTCTATCAACTGCATGCAGGGTTGCCGCTAACTGTATGACATGACAGCTGAAATGTTTTTTAGCTTTGTTCGTGAAATACTTCTTACACTTTCATCCAATACAGATACAGGTAATACAGAAATAAAAAATGAGAACATCGTTACTTGCTTAGGGTTTAAGATTAATTCTGATTTCAATTGTTCAAGTCATGTAAACTATACCATAAGTAAAATTTATTATGTATTAAGAAAATTGTGGTTTACAGCTGCATTTGTTCCTCAAGAAACTAAATTGCATCTTGCAAAAACCTTCATTGTGCCCTTGATTTCATACAGTGAACTGGTGTATGGTAATCTAGACAGCGCATCAAAACAAAAATTACAACTGGCATTGAATAACACAGCTAGATATGTTTTTTTCAAAACGCAAGTTTGATCATATATCTCAATTTTAAATAAGAATACTTGAATATAGCGTAGCAAACTTTTTAAATGTACGCAATTTAGTTTTTTTACACAAACTCATCTACTCAAAAAATCCTGACTACCTCTATAGCAAATTGAACTTTGCACAATCTCTAAGAACCTTAAATCTTATTGTACCTCATCATAAATTCATCACGTCATCCAGAATTTTTTTTGTTAGTGTTGTCAAACTTTGGAACTCACTTTCAAGTATAATAAAATCCCAACGCAGTCCTAAGTGCTTTAGATTGGCGGTACTTAATGTTTGTTACGCCTGGCATATGACATGAAAAAGAAAATACTCGCAAAAACTTTCGGTATCGACCATCAAAGTCATTCCCGGCTAGTGCGCGGTTTTCCCATTGCCACTTGTAGCGCAGCATAGAACATAAAAAAAAACTATCACAAATGGGGAGCAGAAAAACCCCAGGTCCCTTCCTCAAACTTTTACGGTGGCATCACGGTAAACCAACTCATGGCTAAACCTAAACCTATTGCCTAGCACAGGGGTCGGCAACCTGCGGCTCGCGAGCCACATGTGGCTCTTTGGATGCGAAGCTGCGGCTCTTTAGTTAATACGCAAATATTATTTATTTTATAATAAAAAACCTCAAGTGACAAAAATGTACTAGAGATTTTGACGAGCGTACACACCATCAAATTGTTTGTCAAACAAGCAGAAAATCAAAATATTTTGTTTTCCATCAAACAATTTGACCAATAATTTGATGAGCATTCTTTTCTTCAAATTCTCATATATTTTTTGTCGGTCAAATTGTTTCATTGTACTTAAAAATAAAAAAAACAATAACATACATTTGAGCAAAAAAATTCAATGGGAGCGTTGGCTTTGCATGATTTCAGAAAGTTTGGATAAATTTGGCTCATAACTTGTTGTTTTAAGTTTCAAACACAACTCTAAATTCTCATTTGTTAGTTGGCTTCTTACTTTACTTTTAATTATATTCATGCAAGAGAACGCTTGCTCGCACGAATATGTCGATCCGAAGATAGTCAGCACTCCAAATGCCAACTTCTTCACCTCACTGTAGCAATTTGGAAGACTATTCCATGCGTCGAATACAAGTGCCTCAACTCGCGGCATATCTTTTACAGCTGTCCACTTTTGCTGCGTTATGTACGTACATTTCTGGACCTCCAACTCTTCTAACTTGCTTTTCAACTCTGTAAATTTTCCACTCCACAAAGCCTTACTTTTTAAATCGATCAATTGCATTTCTAGAGATCCAGTATCAACTCTAAATAGCTCAGTGTGGATTTCGTTACTATTTGTGTTGAGAGGATTAACTATGAATGATAGAGTGGTTTTGTTGGTTTTGAATTGCTGAAATCTGTCAGCAAATTCATCTTTAATTTTTTTTATAACTGTGCTGAAGTAATTCGTGTCAACATTTGCACTGGTTTTATCGCGATATTGCTTTAGAAATTGAAAATGAAGTAATTTACCGCTCTGAATATCTTCAGTAAAAATAATTAATTTTTCTTCAAAACAAACCAATTCTTCTACCAAAACAAATGCTGGATTTCCCTTTCCTTGCAGTTTTAGATTCAGCTCATTTAATTTCGCCGTGATATCCACCATAAAGTAAAATTTTTGCAACCGTTTGCCGTTCTCTAATTCAGGATGATTAATGCTTTTTTTTATTGAGGAATATATTTATTTCATTCAAGCACAAAGCAAAACGTTTCAACACCTTACCTTTGGAAAGCCATCGCACTTTATTGTGAAGAAGGAGGTCGGAATACTGATTCTCCATTTCGTTTAAAAGTTCTTTAAACTGACGATGGTAGAGTGCCTTTGACAAGATGCTGTTAACAATCTTGATAACCAAATTCATTACCTCAACTATTTCGGCCGGAAATGTTTGGGCACAAAGCGCTTCTTGGTGTATTATGCAGTGAAACGTAAGAATTTCGTGGTTTATTTTGCTCTGAAGAATCGTTGTTGTCCCTTTATTTTTTCCTGTCATACTTCTGGCTCCATCAGTTGCTATTGAAACGATTTTATTTAAATCGATCTTATTATCTTCGAGGCATTTTTGTACAACATTCGCTATATCTTCCCCTCTAGTTTGTCCCGAGAGTGGTAGCAATCCTATAAGTTCTTCTTTTGGACCTTGGGATGACATATACCTGACAAAAAGGGCAACTTGTGCCGTGCCTTTTATGTCGCAAGACTCATCTATAGCAAGTGATAAAGCTGAAGCCAGTTGAATGTCTTTCACCTGCAAGTATGTTACATTTGAAGACATTTTAGCTATTCTATCTTGGACTGTTTTAGCGGATAGTGACAAATCTTTGATTTTCTTTATGATTTCTGATTTGTTTTGGAAATCACGAAACAGTTCTTCAGATGCACGTATGAAGCAATCTTTGACATTCTCACCATCTGTGAATGGTTTGCCTCTTTTTGGAATTTCTAGTGATATCGCGAAGCTTGCCAGATTAACATTACTTGTAGATTGCGTCCAGTTACTTAACATGGAACTTGATTGCTGTTTTTGTTTTTGGAGCTCGTCTCTAGCAAACTGAGTATGTTTTGTAGCGAAGTGTCTCTCTAAATTTGATTTTTTATTGTGTGCGAGTTTTTCGTGGCAAATGAGACAAGTCGGAAGGCCATCTGAGTTGCATATGAAAGCGAACGACTCCGTCCAATCCCGATTGAATTCTCGATGCTCTTCTTCAGTTCTTCTCTTATTTTTTGCCATGTTTGCAGCAAAGCTGTAATAAAGAATTTTTTACGAGAAGCTGGGCATAATGATATATAAATTATCAAAAAACATTTTACAACGATATTTTCCAAATAAAATACTTACCTCAATAAAATAAATTTTTCTCTTATAATTTAGTTATTAGATTTTTTAGATTATAGTTTTTTTTATTGAGACAGAAAACTAATTTAGCTATTAAAATAAATAATTTAGACACGAACACTGTTTGTCTCACTCTCTCGCGTACTGATTGACTATAAGAGGTGTACACACCATCAAATTGTTTGTCAAACAATTTGACCGACAAAAAATATATGAGAATTTGAAGAAAATGCTCATCAAATTATTGGTCAAATTGTTTGATGGAAAACAAAATATTTTGATTTTCTGCTTGTTTGACAAACAATTTGATAATGTGTACGCTCGTCAAAATCTCTCGTACATTTTTGTCACTTGATGTTTTTTATTATAAAATAAATAATATTTGCGTATGGAACTAAAGAGCCGCAGCTTCGCATCCAAAGAGCCACATGTGGCTCGCGAGCCGCAGGTTGCCGACCCCTGGGTTATACAAATTTATACTAAGTGAATTCACTTCTTAACCTAAATTCAAATTTATACTATGCTTAGAAATTAATGTTACAATGCCTTTCTAGCGGTTGTAAAAATTTAACTTACAATAATAATTAATAGAGGTATATATATATGCATCTACATGTATACATACGTTTATTAATTCTTTTTAAGCAATCATTTGCACACAAAAAAAAACTAGGTTTCTAGAAAGGCATTGATTATACAAGGAAATAATAATGTTATAGTTAGTAGTTAAGAAAAATATATACTAAAATATATTATACCAATAATAAAAAGAAAAATATATACTAAAATATATTATACCAATAATAAAAAAAATAATCGGATAATGAGCGACTTAGCTGGTGGCTGTGGTTGTCGACAGCTCTGGCTGGTAATAATGTGGACTGCTGCTCCGGTCAGTGCTGTAGATGTTGTTGTTGCTGCTACTATTGTTGTTGTAATTTGGTTGAAAGTTGTGATGTTGTTTGTTCTTATTTCTTATAGTTGTTATTGTATTTTTTTTTATTTTATTATATTGTTTTGTTGACACTATTTTGTTGTAAGTTTATTTAGTTTTGGTTTTAAGTAGCTTTTGGCTTTGAATTGCTTTTAATAATTGTACATATATATAAAGGTATTTTCCGATTTTAAAGTTTTAAATTTTTAATGTATCTGTGCAAATTTGTTTTCAAAAAGCTTTTTTTTCACCAGCTTATTCATATTTTATTTGTTCACAATCAAACAATAGAATTATTTCCAATTTAAAAGCAGTTGCATTATATTTGCTGAGGTTTTTCTATTTCTCTTTAACAAAGAGTTGCTGAATTGAGTTTTTAATGAATGGTATATTTATCGAATTTTAGCAATTAGTGCTTTTGATTATATAAGTTTTTTTCCACTTAAACACAATGCATTAATTTTTTAAAAATTTTTTATAAACTTTTGTGCAACTTTGCTAGCATTGCGCAAGGCTACCGCCCGCGTTGGATATTATTTTGTCTCAACCACTGCACGCTTTTTATTATTTTTAAATTTTTGCGACCGTACGCGATGAGATAATTTCCGCAACTATCGACCGCACGCGATAAATTTTTCTTGCCAACTGACGCTTTAGCTTCTACGGTTCTTTGTCTTTTCTGCATACCGCTTGTTGCCGTCCGTCCGCCACTCACGCCATGCATACACAAAAAAAAAACCTCAACGGCATCCTTGGCCCATTAGTGCCAACTTTTGCCTTTATGACCTGTCTGACATTTCTTGTGTTTGACAGGTTTGACATGGCTAATTTTGTTTTACAGATTTTTCTTATTTTACATAAAGTTTAAGTACAGGGTGTTTAGATTTTAGTATTGCTTTGATATGAACACCGGATACTGGTTTACAATATATTTCGAATCAAAATGAAAAATTAGAATGCAATTTTACAAAAAATGTTCAAAAAAAGAAAAAAGGTGTTAAAATGGACGCCGTAATGTGCGTTTCCATTGGGCAAAAGTCAAAAGAGGTGTCATACTGCAATTGGGCGATTTTATCGGCTGATTTTTAAACATTTTCATATCTCAATTGAAGTTTCTACTATAGCCGACAGGTGGCTGAAATTAAAATTTGACATTTGTACTTCAATTGAGGTATGTTGCCGTATCTTTCAACAGACTGCAATCGCGTTGACAACGGCTTGACGTGCTTCTTACGTTTTCAAAAGGAAATCCGTAACATGTTTTCAATATATAACTGATACCATAGTAACATGCTGGAAAGCGTCATCACGGCCGAATGCGTTTCAACCTCTAATGCAACGTTAGAAGTCATCACAGCACTGAGGAGGCGATTTGCTTGCTTTGTGTGGGGAGATTGAGTGTTGGATTGAGTCAATCATAAAATGCTTCAACCTAAATTTACCACTTGACTCAAGTAGACATTTGATTGCTCTGTATGGGGTGTGCGCTTGTTGTATTCGGGCGAATCGTTTTCTCGGTGTACGGCTATATTTACAGCCTGGCTCCTGTATTTTTTCACTGCTGCTGGTAGGCAACCCGATCGGATGAGATCAGCCGCTAGCGCAGTTTGCAACTTATGTTTCTGCTTTTCACTGCTGCTGGCGGACATATACCTCACCGCTAGCGTAGCTAAGCAATTTAATTTATCTGCTTTTCACTGCTGCTGGCAGGCAAATACTTGACCGCTAGCGCAGCTAAGCAAACAGCTTTAAGGCATCTACCAGACCAGATGAGGTCCGCCGTTAGCGCAGATGATGATTTTCCAGATATGGTGTTTTCGTTATATAATACGTACTAGTCTTTACCAAACATTTAAATTGAACTTATGTATATTAGAAAATACATCTTTAATGTTTGAAATTCAAATGTATTCATTATAAAACATGTATTGTTTGATATATTATTGATGATGTACTCAAAAGACTTAAGTCTTATGTACACTTCAACAAATAAACAAATAAATAAATAAATTTCAAGCCGTAAATAATTTTGGGTGCTGGTGTTTTTACTAGTATTGCTTTGCCAGGTCAATCTAAGACCTACAAGCAAACTTTTTTACTCACTTTGGATGGGTAATTTTTGGTCCAGTTGATGAATTCTCTGGTTGGAGTTTAACTGTCAATAACTTGGTTATTGAAAATTTATTAAGAGCTTTTTGAGAACAAGAAGAAATCCCAAACAAACACGAGCTTTCTGAAGAAGAAAATGCTTGGGAACTTTAATTTCCAAAGGACTACGAAACGTGATCCTTCAGGAAAATGTACCGTGAATCTTCCTTTCAAATCTTTGATTTTTAATGATTTGATTTTAGTAATAATCAAAATAACGCTCTTAAAAGACTTAAAAATTTAGAAATTTCATTTTCTAAGCGTCCACACCTACGTAAAGCTTATAAAGATTTCATTCATGAATATGAACAATTAAATCATGTGCCCAATATTGGTATATTTCCGTCCAATCTTCAACAAAATGCTTACTATTTACCCCATCATGGAGTTTTTAAAGAAGATAGTACAACAACAAAATTGAGGGTTGTTTTTGACGGAAGTAGTAGTGTTTCAGATGAGCATCAGATATTTCATCAAATTTTGTGGCGTGATTTTCCAACGGATCCTATTTTTATTTACAAATTGAAAACGTTCACCTACGGTACATCCGCAGCACCATTTTTTATCCATTCGAGTCCTACATCAATTGTCTGAAGATTACAAATCTGAATTTCCGAAAGCATCTCGCGTTTTAGTTTCTGATTTATACGTAGATGATGTCATTTCTGGTTGTGATACACTTACAGAGGCTATTTCACTTCAGAAAGATACATATGTGTTCTTTGTTAGGAAAAGGACAGTTAAATCTTCGTAAGTGGATTTCTCATTCACCAGAATTGATTCAACAAATTCCAGAGGAATTCAGAGAAAAATCTGTTATTTTTGATTTGGATACTGATAATACTGTGAAGGCTCTAGGTGTTCAATGGAATACTGTATTAGATTCTTTCACTTTAAAGGTCAAATTTTCTGACTCTGAAAAAATAACTAAACGCACAATTTTATCTGATACTGCTAGGCTTTTTGACCCACTGGGTTGGCTTACACCTTCAACTGTGATAGCAAAAATACTTTATCAAAGATTGTGGTTAGCTGGTTTGGATTGGGACAGTGAAGTACCTCATGATATGGTGTCTGATTGGTTACATTATAAAAATTCCTTACATTTTTTGAAAAAATCAAAATTTCACATTACATTGGATATGAATCAGATCTTCGAATCGAATTGCATTGTTTTTCTGATGCATCACAAGTAGCCTATGCCGCTGTGGCTTACTCTCGTATTCAATACTCCGAAAATCAAATCTCTGTAAATCTTTTACAAGCTCAGAGCAAAGTGGCGCCTGTTAAAACCGTAACTATTTATCGTCTAGAACTTTGTGCAGCATCACTTTTAGCAAAACTTAGCAACATTGTCAAAAGTGCTTTTGGTGAAGATTTAATAGTTCATCTGTATTGAGTTGGATGCGAAAGCCACCAGCTCGTTGGTTCGTTTACATTGCTAATCGTGTCGGTGAAATTCAAATATTTCGCAATGGCGATACGTTCCATCAGCTGAAAATCCATCAGAATGTGCTTCGAGAGGCATCATGCCTGAAGATCTTATAAATCTCAAATTGTGGTGGTACGGTCCACACTTTCTTTCAATTAATCCTTCCTTTTGGCCGTCAAATTTAGCGAACTTTGAGACGAATTTAGAGGAAAAAAGAGCCAAAATTACTTCTCATGTTATTACTGAAAATATTGATGCAAACATTTTTGCTAGATTTTCAAATTTAACTCGAATGTTACGAGTTTTATCCTTTTGCAGACGTTTTTGCGAAAATTGCAAAATTGAGATGCAAAATCGTAAAACTGAACCTTTATCTTCACATGATATCAATTGCACTTTGTTTGCGCTTATAAAATATTCTCAAAATATTAATTTTCACTGCAGAGCAACTAAAAAACAAAACTCTACTTAAACTTATGCCATTTGTTGACATCAACGGTGTTTTGCGTGTTGGAGGTAGACTGCAACACTCAAATATTTCAAATGAGTCAAAACACCCAATTTTTCTATCGAAAAGCAGTCCACTTTCTAAGCTTATTTTATTAGATGCACATCATCGTACTCTACATGGTGGACTTTCTTTGACTATGTCTTACGTCAATCGAAAATACTGGATTCTTTCTGGTGTTCAGCTTGCAAAAAAGGTTATTAGCAACTGCCTACCTTGTTTTAAATATAAGGCACGTACCTCTCAGCAGATTATGGGAAATTTGCCTTCTGTTCGTTTGAACGTTGCAAGACCTTTTAAGCATAGTGGTGTTGACTATGCAGGTCCTATTCTTATCAAAAACAGTAATTTAAGATCTACAGCAGTCTCAAAAGGATATATTTGTTTGTTTGTCTGTATGGTGACCAAAGCCATACATCTTGAGGCGGTTTCAGACTTAACCACTAGTGGGGCTGTTGCACCGATTTGTACTCTGATTGTGGCACCAATTTTGTTGGTGCTTCCAAGGAACTTAAAATTTTGTTCTCTAAAGGTGATCCTTTGCATGATGGTCTTTGTGATAGGTTATCAAATCAGAGCACAAATTGGCACTTTATACCACCTGCTTCACCTAATTTTGGTGGTCTGTGGGAGGCGGGGGTAAAATAAGTTAAACACCATTTGAATGCTTAATTTTGAAGAACTAACAACCTTATTATGTCAAATTGAATCTTATCTTAATTCAAGACCTCTTTGCCCTCTGTCCTCTGATCCAAGAGATGTCGATGCTTTGACACCTGGACATTTTTTAATTGGCGAGCCAACTAATTGTATTCCAGATGATTCTTTACTAGATCTCAATATCAACCATATCATATGCTGGAAGGCTATTGAGAAAATGACACAAAATTTTTGGAAACGCTGGCACTCGGAATACTTAAATCGCCTACAAGTTCGTCCTAAATGGCTTTTCTCTAAGCCAAACGCAAAAATAGGTGAACTTGTTCTAGTGGCAGACGAACGCTTTGGTCCTGGTCGATGGTTACATGGCAGAATTCACCAAATACATCTACACGGAAAAAACAGCAACTCAAATTTTATTAAAAATTAATAGGAGATTATAAAAATTAAAATCTGAAAACAAATATTACTTTTTTATAGTAATTAATAGAAAATCCTTATTAAAAATTCTATTCTAGTTTGTAAATATTTTCATTTTACATTTTTTAATAAGTGCATATTAAAAATTATTTTCTTCATTTTAATTATCACCTAAAAACTTTGAAATTTTACAAAGGATTTATTAAATTTTAATAAATTGCCACATTAGAATTTTTATATATTTCATATTGTAATATATGATTCCCGCTTTATAATTTTTAAAAAGTAGTTATAGAAAAATTATTTCAAGATTATTAATTTTTATTATATTGAATTTTATTTCTCTTTTGTGTTTAATTTGTACTCTGTTTGAGTTCTCAACATGTTCATGCAAAAAAATAAATATATAAGGCTTGCCAAACTCTTACTAATTGGCTTTGAAGTAATGTGTGTTGAACAGAATTGGGACGGGGTCGGGAAAGCGGCAACGGAAACTCGCTGGCCGTCCCAATTTTGTTCAACACACAAAAAATTTTAAAAATAAATTTCAGTTATTATTATTTCATCATAAAAACTTTATAATGTACTTTTTAAAAAATAGTACAGTCCTTTTAAAATATAATAAATTATTGCAGAAATTTTAAAATCTACTTTGTAAAAATTAGAAACTTGCATTCGAAAAATTAATGCCTGCTTGATGCAATTTTTATATTACGCTTAGTAATTTTTAATATACAGTCGAACCGTTTCTAAATTACTAAATTACCTACTAATTTTTCTTAAATTTTGATTAATATTTACAATAATTTCGAGTTTCGTTGTTTCCGTGTAGGAACAGATGGATATGTTCGCGTCGTATCGATATATACTAAAAATTAATTAATTAAATACCAATTTCTAAAATATGTTTTCTTCCCTCAGATACACCTACAAATTTGGCAGATACTCAAAACTTATCCGAAGCATTGAATGGAGCCTACCCTTCATGCTGCGAGTTGGAGCTAGCTAAATAAATATTACTCCCAACGATAGGCCGTTCAATTTTACAATTGGATAAAGAACAGTCGTTCTTGAGAAGGAGAATGTTCGCAGAACTTTATATTTCAATATTAATTCTTAGTTTTTGTGCTTTTTTATATATGGTTTGGATTTTATAAATTTAAGCAATTTTTTATTATTATTATTAATTTTTTCACTTTTAATCGACATATTGTTAAATACCACTTATGCACACGACCCTGTACCAAAAACCAAAAAAAAAACATTTTACTTAGTTACACACATTTTTTATGCTTCTCACTTGCTAATGCAATTGCTGAATTACAAATGCATAAGCAAGAGAGTGTCTCATCAATTGCTGAATTAGCGAGAGATCGACTCTGCTTGGACTCAAACTTTAACTTCTCTTTGCGATTAACCACTAATAGGTAAGGTTGTGCACATAGCGTGGATTTTTTTACAGTACTTTTTTTTTGTTAACTTACTTAACTAATAAATTTTGACATCAGTGAATAAACTGATTAATTATTAAAAAACCTAATCGAATTCCTTTTTTTTTCTTAAACATTTATATACAATCCTATTTATCAATAATATTCATAGAAGGATTTCACTTGGAAGATTTCAGGAAGTATTAACCAAACGGCTGTGCAACTACAACGCAGGTTCTAACTTCTGAACCCTGATATTGTTTATTTACTAAACTACGCGCAACTTTTTTGACAGTTTTTTGAGTATCATTCGAAAATTGTGGTGATTCGACTAGTCAGAGAAATTTCAGCTTTTACTCTCTTGAATATCGCGGTTTGACACTTTTAATTTTTTACCACAAAATGCGGATGATACAGACCTAATATGTTTAATTTTTTTGTTCCCTTTTGATTATTTTTTTTTGCAAATGAAATGAAAATAAAAATGGTTTTATAGCCAATCTTAGGTTATAGCGCTCTCTCTGTTTCTGGACTAAGAATTCTACCATTTATGTGCATTTGACATTTAAAATCACATTTACTTTGATTTTTTTTAATAAAAGAAAGAAAATAATAATAGCAGTTTAAATACAATATTTACAACTTCGGATTAAACAGCATTCAAAATGCGTAAAAAGAAACTATTGTTTTTTGTTTTTATTATAAAAAGAAAAAAAAACAAATAAGAGTCATAATTAACCATGCCATTTATCCTGTATTTTACAGGATACTCCTGTATTTTCAGCGAATATCCTGTATGAAAATGACTCCTGTGTTTTTGTGAAAAATCCTGTAACTATCCTGTAACTATCCTGTATTTATTTTAAACTTTACATTTTCCTGAAAGTTACGTATCATTTTCTCACTTAGTTTGTTCTCTTTAATTTGTGTTCGGCAACGTGATCACAACTGTTTTACAAAAAAAGTTGTCAAATAAAGCCATATCATATCATATATACCATATCAATTTTTTCCAAGTTTTGAGAATTTTAAAAATGTTCTTAAAAATTTCCATTTATTTTAACTTGTTTTACGATTGTTGGCAGTGTCTTCGAAACAAAGTGTTATTTCAAAAACAGCTATTTTTTTTGATAACACTAGTTTACAAATAATTAAAAAATTTCTGAACTTTAGGTGTCACTATTCATTTCTTATGTAAAATCGGCTGCTGATTCTGAAAATCAAATTATATTTTTTTCTTTCACGTCGTTTTCGAGACATCGGTCACTTTCGGTTTTTGGACCAAAGAAAAAAGTTGGTTGAACTTAATTACAAATATCTCAAAACTGACTTATGTGTCAAACTAAAGGTAATTAAATTTCCTAGAAAAAATGTTAATATTACTTTTTCGTTGGCATGTTAATTTCGGTGGAATAAATTGAATTATAAAAAAAAAATTATTTATTTTTCGAAAAAATGAGAAAAAAGTAAAAATTAACTGCAAATTTTTAAAAGAAAAAAATTGGAAAAATCATTTTGTTTTTTATATCATAGTCTATAAAAAAACTGAAAAATAGACAAAAACGCAATACGGCCATTTTTATTCAATATTATATAACTTTTCCATTTCTTAATCGATTTAATCTTAATCTCATTGTATCTGATATAAGAAAATAAAATGAATTTCCAATTTTTTTTCTTTTATAAATTTGCAGTTGATTTTGACTTTTTTTTCATTTTTTCGAAAAAAAAAATACTTTTTTAGAAATCAATTCAACCAAAAAGTAATGCGGGCATTATATATGGAAAATTTAATTACCATTAATGTGACATATAGTAAATTTATATATAGATATTGGCTCTCGAGATATTTGTAATTAAGTGAAACCAACCTTTTTTTTGGTCCTAAAACCGAAAATGACCGATATTTCGAAAACGACTTGAAAGAAAACTAGTAAAGGTGTTATCTTCGGCTAGGCCGAAACTCACATACCCTACACTGCACTAAAAGGATGAAACAGTTAAAAAAAACTGAAAAAGTCTAAAATATATGGAGAAAGTTAAAAGAAATTGAAAAGTCGAAAAAATGTTGAAAGTGGTTAAAAAACTCAAAAATTAAAATTGTTGAAAAATGTTGAAACAATTCAAAATTCATGAAAGAGTCGAAAAAATAAAGAAAATGTCGAATCAAGTTGAAAGAGGTTGAAAAGTGGAAAATATACATATGGAATATATTGGGAAAAGTTAAAAAGTTGGAAAAGTCAAAAGAATGTGGAAAATGTTGAAAAAAATAGAATGGAAATGCGGAAAACTAAATATGCCACGCCCACTTCTCCAATTCCGCCTACTTTTGGTTCAATAAATTATATTCGTCATTGACATCCAAGTACTAAATTTTAGCAAAATAGCTTGTATAGTTTGCGATATATGCCTTAATTAACCTTAAAAATTGGGGCGGTGACACACCCACTGATACAATCGAGACTGATTTTGATCCAGAAATAGCTTTCCATTAACAAACGTCTTTTACCAAATTTCAGTAGGATTGCTCATATATTTCGATAGATATGCCACTTAAGGCAGGGGTTCTTAAACTTATTTAGTCCGAGGACCCCTTATCGAGCAAAATTTTTTTTGCGGACCCCACCCCAACGCTAGACATTTGACGTCGTTCTTAAGCTTAATTTTGGGCTCAATAATGACAAAGACACTCAGGCTTGCGAACCGTTTGGTTTTCACCCGGACAGTCTGGTTTTTGAGAGCTTGGTCCGGTTGTCAAACTCAACCAAGCATAAAATGTCCGGTTATCTGACGAGGTTAGGGAACGAATTAATTTTTTTTTGCTTTAATTTCTCCGGTTTTTAAAGGTATTTTCAACACTATGTCCGGTTTCCTAAGGTCTTAAAGTTGACAAGCCTACAGACACTACTTACTCGTTTATAAGGGCAAAAATTTTTTATTAGGATTTTCATGTAATTAAAACACAAAATGAATAAAAATTGTGGAAATGTAAAGGAATTAAAAAAGTTACAAGTCAAAGTATGTATGTAAATCAAACTCAGACAAATATTTCTTGGTCAAAATAAAGCTAAGAAAATAAATTGTTTTTTTTTTAATCTTTTTTAATAAAGAGTATAATAATAACGAAGCTTATAATAAAAATTATTTTTTTGGTAACTTTATGTTATTTTATAAGCGAAATTTGTTATATTTTCTTCTGTGGAAGTTTTTACTTAATCAGATGGATGATGTTGTTTTCTTGAAACCAAATCCACAATGTTGGGCTCTATATTCTTAAGTTTTATCCTCAGGTTTGCTTTTACATTAAACTTGTTTCTATACTATGATTTTATGTATAATAGTACCAAAAAAGCCTTTTCACACAAATACATTGTACAAAACGGAAACAAATTTTGGAGGGCCTTATTTGCAACTGCAGGGTAATCGGATTTTAAGAGTAACCAAAAGTTAGCTAGCTCAATTTTATTGAACTTTAGTTTCAAAGACGTATTGCAAGAGATATCCACGCGCATATCTTGCCCTAATGTCTTTAATTGCTTAGCATTACTAACATCTGTGTTAAATGGATCCCTGATCCCATCGTTAACAGAAGCAGGACAAGGAAAATACTTTTGGAAGCTGATTTTTAGAGCCATCAAAAAGCATCCGAGTTTCATTATTGAGTTCTCTATAAGGAAATTCTATAAAATCGCTGAGTGTTGGAAAAGACTCATACACACACTTTTGAATGTATTTTGACCATAATTCCATTTTTTTTGTAGTCGCTTTAGCTTCACATAAATTATATGAAGCTGCACCTTGTAGATTCAAACTGAAATTTACAAAAATTGATGATGTTGTAAAAGAGTGGAAAGAGTGGCAAGAGTTAGGTGCTGGGCATTCCGGGTTTGAACAAAAAGTAAATGCAAAAATAAAATAATTTTTAATAAATGAGTTATTTGAGTAAAGCGAAAAGTTCGATGATGTAAAATTATTTGATGTCACCCCCCGGGGACCCCCCAGGGGTCCGCGGACCACAGTTTAAGAATCTCTGACTTAAGGTATTTTACTTATATGGGAGGTGCCACGCCCAGTGGTGCTATTTCGCCCGCTTTAGATGCTGACATACCTTATAGCAAGTTAACCACCTATATAAAATTTCATGTCAATTGCTGCAATAGTTCTCTTAAAATATGACTTCCAACTTTATGTTAATATGGGAGGTGCCACGTTCACTGATAAAATCCCGTCGAAATTTATTTAATTTTATAGCTTATAATAATTGACATCTATGCACCAATCTATAGCATTAAACGTGTTTTGCTTATATGGGAGGTGCCACGCCCACCGGTTCTATTGTGCCAAAATTTTGTAAGAAGATATCGTTTAGCAAGTATATCTGTCATACTAAATTTCATTACGATTACGTTGTTAGCTCTCTAATTATTACGTTTATAAATATTGTGAGCTGTGCCACGCCCTTCAACATGTTTTTCCAGTATATTGACGAAGTTTGTATTGATGACTGCTCTCAGTTGTATCATCCCTAAAATGTTTATGAAAAGCGAATGTGCCAATTTTGAATTATACGAAATTAAAATTTTTAATTGTTAAAAAGTGCCACGCCCACTTTTCCAATTCCACCCACTTTAAACACAATTTAAGATATATATGATCTCTATCCGTGTACCAAATTTCATCACAATATCTTGCACGGTTTACGAGTTATGGCGTTATTAAAGTTAAAATTTAGGGCTGTGCCACGCCCCTTTAAGAGCCTTTGCAAATTTAAAACCTAGCTCAATCTTAATTTTGTTCACATGTTCACCAAATCACCAAGTTTCATCAAAATCGCAGAAACTTTTTTCAAAATGGGCTGAGGTATATTTACATAGAGTATGGGCGGTAGGCGTGGTCATAACCCGATTTCGCCCATTTTTATATGCTAGCAGCTTGCAAAAAGGTGTGACTTGTGTGCCAAATTTCATTGAAATAGCTTGCTTAGTTTTCCCGTAAACGTGATTTCAACAGACAGACAGACGGACATAGCTATATCAACTCAGATGGTGACGCTGATCAATAATATATATACTTTTCTATACCTACCACGCCCCCTTCTATGCGTTACAAACGGAATGACAAAGTGAATATACCCTCTGTGTAGGGTATAAAAGAAATAATGTGATTTTCAGAATCAGCAGCCGATTTTACATGTAAAATGAATAATGGTATTCAAAGTTCATTTTGGCTGTAAACTAGTGTAATTTGTGACTTGTGTTCTGAAAAATTTTTTGTGATATTATGAAGAAATCGACGAAAGGCCGATCCGTTCTCAGCGACAAACTGAAAGAAAAATATCCATTTTTGGAAAGCACTAAAAGTAATAGTGATGTGTTTTGTGAAAAGTGCAATGGAAATATTTCAATAGCATCCGCATTTATCAAAAGTACGCAAAAGGTTCGGGTAAGTGAAAAATTATTGTTCGGTGGCGAAAATCAAGTGCTGGAAAGACGAAAACGTTTCGATTTCGAAACGATGGATTGAAATTTTTACTCATTTGGAAACTGAGAATTGCGATTACAAAGAAATGGCAGCAATAGTGGAATATGTTCTTTATTTAAACGGCTCGATCGCCTATGTGGAACGAGTATTCGCTTCCATGAACAAGACGTGGACAGATGAAAAATCTCAGTTAATAGTGGAAACTTTAAAAGCCATTCTGACCACTAAGATCAATTTAAACATGTCGTGCATTGATTTCTAAGATTGGATAAAAAAAACCGGACATGCTGCGAAAAATCAAAGCGAAAGACAAGTATTTTGTTGAAACTGAACGAATCGAACATAAATTAGACGAGGAATACATGGACGAAGACTCTGATTAAATTTAAGTACCAAAATATTTATTCCTACACAACAATTACTATCTAATCTCCTTCAAAAAGAAAAAAAAAATTATCCTGTATTTAATCCTGTTTTCGAAAAATTAAATCCTGTAAAACGACATTTTTTCTCCAATTTTTCCTGTTTTTTCTTGAAAAATTTTTGGCATGCTTAGTCATAATCCTAGAATTTGCATCAACCCCTTATGCCCCTGTAAAATTTATACAAAATACTTAAATGAACAGTGGAAATTACACACAAACTAAAAATCTGTCATTGCAAGAAAAAAAAAAGATATATTATCAAGAGAGTGAAAAACCCTAAGACCAAAAGTGACATAAAAGAAACAACTACAGTAGTGACTCAATTCTTGCACATACTTGATACCTGCACAACTCAATACTTGTTACACAAAAACTTTTTACATTACGTACTTACTTACGTCATTTGAAAAATTTGAACTCAATACTTACATTTTTTTTTCGAGGCTTATGTGTTAACGGCATTAAGTTCCTTAAAGTACTGTTGGCTAGCGGATTCTTAAAGTACGGTTGTATTTTGTAGTATGTTGCATATGTTATTATAGTGGCAAATAAAAATTTACAGTGATAACAATTAAAGAAAAATCAGTATCTTAAATGAAATTAAGGGAA
The DNA here is from genome assembly GCA_963662105.1 of Meiosimyza platycephala. NCBI lineage: Eukaryota > Metazoa > Arthropoda > Insecta > Diptera > Lauxaniidae > Meiosimyza > Meiosimyza platycephala. The sequence goes on from OY759209.1 coordinate 40,080,273, forward strand.
GGATTTTCTGTCCAAGCATTAGCTTAAAGTTTTAGCGTGAACAAAGAAACGGTGTAAAAAAAAATAATGATCTTTAAAATAGCTCACGATGAATACTAAATCCGGTCCTGGGAGCAGAGAAGCGCTTAGCAGTACTATAATAGCGGTTTTTTTTTTGTTTTTGACGCGGTTATCCGTTAAAAAAAAATTTTTGTATGAGAATGATAGTTAATTTAGTCGGCGATACTTATCGCCGGCTAATTCTTATAATTTCTTATACACACAATTTTTTTAAGCAGGTATAAAAAAATAAAATGCATCTTGTGCAGCACATTTATTCATTTGCTAGCCGATGTTGTTACAGTTACTTAAAACACTATCGTCATGTGGAACCCAGTAAAACATTGGACATTTCTTTTGTTTATCCTGTTGGCGCTATTTTTTTTTTTGCTGCAATAGCGAAATTAATGGTGTGGCGAGTAGTCCTCGTAAAAGAAATAAAATAATAACATCAACCAAAAACGAATTATTACGAGCGATAAAATTTAAAATATAATGAATACTACTAAATAGAAAATAATTCGACACAGGTTTTCATTGAAAACATCATCATTTTCGAATTTAACATCATCCAGATTCCAAACGTTTATCGACATACACCAAACTCATCATCAACAACCGTAGTGCAAATAGTTCCAACTTTAACAATAACAGCTATAACACAAACAGCTATAACACGAACAACTATAACACTACACAACAACAGCTATACAACAACAACAACAACATATACACTACAAGGCAGCAACAATATGGACTAATCTTTATAAGCGTGAGCTTTCAATAATATTATTTTTATTTATATACTTATGCAATTCACAGTTCATTGTAAATTGGGTTGGTGAATTCACAATGTATTAATTTTACAATATTTTACGAGTTTATAACTTGAGTTGTTATTGTTTCCCATATAAATGCTAATTACAACTACTCCATAAATTTGAACATGCCTTTAAGCATGTTTTTTGAAAATTGTATTCGTTTTCTATTTTGGTGAGATGATCGTATAGGGAAAAGAGAGCGACAAAAACAAACTTTGTAAACAATAAATTATTCAGCTCACAGTTGTATGATTTGACACATTGTAATTTTGTCACGTTCCAATTTTACAATGAACTGTGAATTGCATAACAATATTATAAATTATAAATCGAAACCATGGATTTCAACTTAAGTAATAACGAAAAAAACAACTACATTTAAATTAAGATTTTAATGGAAGTTTGAATTAAATTCTAACAATCAATTTTGAAAAAAAAAGATCGAATGTTAAGATTCAAGTAAATTTAGAATAAAAGTAAAATAAAAAAATGGAACAGGAATTTAATTGTAAAACCAATTAAGTTTTTTTGTTGTTTACTTGCATATTGTCAATAAAATATGTAATTTAAAACTATTAAATTAAATTGCAATGGCTATCCAAAAAAAAAAAAGATATTATAAATAAGAAATTTAATTTTGAGTTGTGCATTTTGTAGGGCACTCTATCAATACTGACTGATTTTTCAAGATTCTGAAATCACTACGCAAATGTACTGATGTTTAGCAAATGGTACTGATTTTAAGATTTTATTTGAATTACTAAGTAATTTTTACATTTAATATTTAATTATTAGCAGTAGCGTACCTAGGAGTCTGTAAAATAGTCCTTGTTTTGTAGCATATTTAATTAATGTTTTTTTGCTAGGGAATTGTGCAATCCGAAAAATTCTGACTTGTTTTTTTAGTAAATAAAAACAGTTTATGAGGCAAAAAATGTACTGATATTGAGTATAATTGAATGTACTGATTTTGCGTTTTAAAAATCTGACAGCCCTAGAGCCATGTAAAATAGGTGTTACAAAAAAAACATACCCCTATTACTCACACTTAATAGGGGAGTTCACACCATCCTTCATGCTGTCCAGCATGACTTGACAAACCGAATAACTGCAAATTTCGTATAGCGTTCATATCATCAAACATGTTTGTCAAACATCATTTGCTCAAAAATTTCGAGGTGTACACATTACTCACTTCCCTTCATTGCTTTTTATTTTTCGGAGGTGTAATAATAAAAAAAATTCAACTCCCTACAACGAGGATGTGTCCCTAAAAAAACTAAATCTTGCCAAAACTTTTTATTATTCACGTAACCCGTCGATGTTCACTCTATGAAATCTTATTTGAAATGAAAATTTTCTTGTTGTTGTTGTTGAAGCCAGTAGAGAAATCAAAATATTTTGAAATCCATCCAACATGAGTGTCAAGCGGCAGTCTCTAGAGTACACATGATCAAACATTGAAGTTTGTCAAGCATGATGGACAATATGAAGGATGGTGTGTAGTCTAAATATCATTAAAAGAGTTGTATTCCTTTGTTTTTTTTCAATTATCGCCAAAGTCGCTGCGGCAATAGCCGTGTTTTTTTGACACGGCTATCCGCTTAAAAAAAATTTTGTATGAGAAATTAGTCGGTGATAGATTCGCCGCCTAATTATTAATCGTGCAAATAAGCGTTGGATCATTCACAATTAGGCTGTTTATTATGAGATTTGGCAGCACTGTCTCACAAAGTCTCTGATGTTTTATCGAGAAAGTTCCAACTCTAAACGTCAACAGGGGAAAAAATTAAATACTTACGTTCAAAAGTAAATTTAAAAAGTTAAAACCAAAATATAAATCTGAAATGGCGGAAGAAAAACCACAATTATAAAACGCTTTTGTTCAATTTTAAGTTTGTTTGGATTTAATTCAATTGTCATTTCTTGTTTGACATTTGTTTCACGGATGTGCTGCCAAATTTGATTAACAAAAAAATTAAGCGGCGAAAACCGTTTTTTTTTGCCACTGATTAAGCTATCTTATAGCCGCGTCAAAAAAACACCCGCTAAAAAAAATTTTTGTCACGCGTCAAAAGGCAAAAAAATAGATACCTACGTTCAAAAGTAAATTTATAAAGTTGAAACCAAAATATAAAACTAAAATAGCGGAAGAAAAAAAGTTTTGATAAATCGCTTATGTTCAATTTTAAGTTTCTTTGGATTTAATTCAATTGCCATTTCTTGTTTGACATTTGTTTCACGGGAGTTCTGCCAAATTTGATTAACGAAAAAATTAAGCGGCGAAAGCCGTTTTTTGCCACTGTTTAAGCTATTTTATAGCCGCGTCAAAAAAAACACGGCTAATAGTGAGTACAAAATTGACACTACAAAATTTATCGAAGAGAAATGGAACAAATTCTATTTTTTTATGCGATTTGACGCAGAAGCTAAATCGCACGTTCCAGTTGTGTTTAGCTTCTAATACAATTTCTACCATTCCGTTGCCATAAACAATTTTATTGCGTCTAAATTTTACATTTAAAAATGTGTCCGTCGCGTAGAAAAAGATACAGTATTCATATAAAAGTAGGGGATTGGTTCCACACTTGAAAATCAACAAAAATAATAGCATAAAAGTATAAAAAATTATTGTTTTTACAGGCGCTGTGACCTATTTTATTTAAGTTGCTTATAAAATACATATGTTTAATAATAAATTACATAAAAAAAGAAAAAATGCAATAAAAATATTAATTAGTCAAAAAAAAAAAAATTCATACAATATATAAGAAATCAACAAAAAAAAACAAAACACAGGTTATATTATTACTGCTCACTTTGACCATTAACATAAAACTGAAATTTCGCACTAATTTTCTACAGAATGGGTAAAGTGGGGAACATTTGACGCTGGGGCACATTTGACTTTGCAAATTTCAGTGTGAAGACGGCTTATGAGCCAAGAAGTTTAAATGCAGAATGGAGTCTAATTTGACTTAAAAAAAGGTAAAGAACTTTGACAGTTCTTCTTCAACTCTTTTCGGAGATAGGCGTTTTTTTCTGTTTTCGCGGTCGCTGATGCAATTTTCGACACCCAGTACGTAAGCGTTTTGTGAATATAAAATGTATGCATTGTGAAAATAAAAGAGTTATAATAAAAAAAAATAGAAAAAAGCCTTTTGAATGTGTGGGGCATATTTGACTCCTGCCAAAAGCGTACATCTGCCAAATGTGCCCCATATTTATGTTATGTTTTTTAAATAGATTTCTCGTTATTTCTTTTGAAATAAATCGTTTAAAAAAAAAATTAGCTACGTAGTTTCCGATTTAACAAATAGTCAAATTTTATAGTCCCATACTTTTTTGAATAAAAGCCCTTTTCCTCATAATGTCAAATGTGCCCCGTGCCGGGGTACATTTCACAAAAATTACTTTCTTTTTAAATAGTTTTAAGAAAATACGGTGATGTAGTTTTTGTTCTAAAACTTTTTCGAGGATTATTGCCGAATACTGCCGTACAGATGAAGAAAAGCACGATCAACATTTTTATGAATGTTGAGTTTTTTATACCGTTGGATTTGTCTTTTCAAGCTCTATCAATCTGTTAAAAAAAACGGATTAACCTAATATTTTCCAAAATGAAAATGCCTATCTACATTTTCTGTGTATTATCAATAGCAAAAAACGGAAAAATATATGAATATTATGCCTATCTACGTTTTATTGTAGATAGTGCGTTCTTTCATCTGTGCCTATCTACGTTTTATTGCAGATAGTGTGTTTTTTCATCTGCCTATCTGCAGGGAAATTAAAGTGCAAAATGTTCCCCACTTTACCCTACACACATGTTGAATAATAGTGAAATTCTCATATTTTATGTATGTACATATATATGAATGTTTTTTCTTACAAAAATTATTTGAGTTGAATTTTTTGAACAGCGTTAAATCAAATCAGTTCGTGCAAAAACAGAACGCAACACTTTTTTTGAATTGAGTTAAATCAAATTCGCGTAAAAAAAGCTCGCGTAAAAACAGAATTAGGTGCACTAAATAATTTTATCGCGTCTGCCTCTTGGCTGACTGGTTCCTTTACTTATAAAAAACATAAGTATGTATAGATAATAGGTCCGTTCGAGCCGGAAAAAATAGGTAAATATTTATAAAGTTTTACCACAAAAAGCGTTCGAGCCGGAAAAAATGTGGTGGTTGAGAGAAAAAATGAGAGTAAGGAAACAGCAGATAACTTCCCCTCCAAAAAAGAGTTTCTTTTTTCACCCAGACAAATTCCTTGTGGCTAAAAATTGAAGACTGTCAAAATCGTAGGCAAGGAGACTAGAAACTCACTTTTGACAAGCGAGGGAAAGAAAATTTCATGTCTCAATTGTATATGTCCAATACTTGCCTTATAAGTAAGTTCTCATTTAATATGTTTAGAATGTTGTTATTTCAACTTCATCTAAATAGACATTCTCCAATATACAGAAAAAAAGTTGATATAACAACATTCTAAACATATTAAATGAGTGCTTACGGTTTTCCAAAATTCATCAGTTTTGAGCAGGTATTCTTTTGCAAATTTCACCATCTTGATTGTGTTAATTGGGCTTATAAATGGTTTTTTTTCTTGCAATTCTACCATGAAAATCGTTCTTATGTGACACACTACATACAGTGTTCAAGCATACCATCCTTTCCAAGACGATTATTCAGAGATATTTAATTTTTTTTAATTTCGTTAAAATGCTGAGTTCTAATCTTCTATTTAGCTTTTTTCCCTGTCCATCTTTGGACTTGCAAGTCAATCTAAAGTCTTCACGGACCTTTTTATGATTTCGTGGACAGTCGAATGAGTTTTTCCGACTAATTCACCAATTTCGTGGACAGTTTTCCCTCTCCATGTAATTTTACAATAAGCTGGCATGCTTGCTTTCCTTTTGGAGCCATTACTGATAATACGCGTTGTGATTAATATAATTTATAACTCTGAATGTAACTAATAGGTGCAAAGTAATGCAACGTAAAACAAAATACTCAAAATAATCCTTTATATAAAAAATATCGACAATTTTTTCACTACTTGGTATGTTGTGTCCGATTATTCGTTGAGCAAGTAAAAGTGAGTTATTCATGTTTTATAATTTCTAAAAAATTTTTGGTTAGGTTTTTTTAAATTTTTTTGTTGTTGTATGAATAGAGGATTAAGGATGAATTGAATGACATTCCAATTTTTTTGAAGTTCCAATTGGTTCGTAATTTTTCATAGAGTTTTTAAAAAAGTAAAGATTTGTCCGATTATGCGTTGGAGCCACTGTATATGGTAATGACAAACCGCGATTTTAGTTTTTTCACTGTGATGTTTGAAAGATTGAAATTGGGTGACTTTCAGTACGACTGGATAAATCTTTATAAATCTCTGAAATCTGCACCACATGAACAGTTAAGTATTATAATTTTTTAAGCTTATTGTATATTTCATTAAAACTATAACAGTATTATTGTTTGCTACAGAATTATTTTTTGAAAATTTGTATATTGTAAAAAAAGTATAAAAAGTTTTGTAAAAAACTTATAATAAATACGCCAAATCTCTTAATTTATACTAAGCAATTGTTTTAAAATGCACTTTATATGCTTCAAAAAAATTTTCAAGCAAAAATTGTGGCTCTAATCTACTTTCGGATATATAGTCATCAGAAATTACTCATACAACTTTTTAAAATTCACTACTTGTTGAAGGTCCTGCACACATTTTAGTTTTTTAAGGAAAACATAAGAACAAGAACTAGAAATTTTAATAAAATATTCGTAATTATTCGAAAACTGCTATACGTTAAATAATTTTGAAAGTCGGTCATTCGCTTTTTGAGTTATATCCTATTTATTATTAATATTCTCAAAAACATTTCACTTGGCTTGCATTCAGAAAGTATTAACCAAACGGTTATGCAACTACGAGCAGGTTTTACTTCCTGAACCCTGTCCATTGTTTGTTAACAAAAATACGCGTAAATTTTTGCCAGTCTTCATCTTTTACCCATTTCTGCGTTAGAGCCGAAAATTGTGGTGGTGAGACTAGTCAGAGAAATTTCAGCTTTTACTCTCTCGAATATCGCGATTTGACAGTTTTCATTTTTTACCACAAAATCCGGCTCACGAACCTAATACTGCTTTTAACCTTAAAGTGCTGCTTTGCAGCTGTCTGTAGGTACTGCTAGCAAATTAGTACTGCTTTTTGTATTCAAACAAAGAATGTGCAATATATGGAATTCTCACAAATCATCGAATATGTTTACCTGGAACATCTCCTGTCGAACGAAATTTTGTTGCCACTGAAGAGGTATGGAAAGTAGCAAATTGCAATCTCGATCTATAAAGATGATGCAGACTCTTTATAGCAAGTAAACTGCTTACATCAAATTTCATGCCAATTGCTGCAATAGCTCTCTTGAAATATCTCTTCCAACTTTATGTTAATATCCCAGCGGCAAATTAGCAGAGTACTCGGAAAGTTAATCGATGAAAAGTAACTTATTTGTATGGTGCGTTTCATCGATGTGATTTATTTTTATTTTCATCTATTTGCTGATTTTAATTTAACTGTTAAATTTTGTCTATTTAATCATCAACCGTGTGTAGCCGAGCTAGCTAAGGAACGGGGTCGCACTCGAACTATTCTAGAAACGAAGCTGGTTCAAATCTCAGCCAAATCAAATTGTGTTATTGAAATAATTTTATAAATAAAAATTGTTATGTAGTAAAATTCAATTAAAAATAATTATCTGATCTAGGGTTTAAACCTGTGCGTCCCAAGCAAACGTTCTAACAACCGACATAAATATACATTTTTTCATTATCGTCAAAATTGAATATAAATTTGATTTTTTAATTTGTTGAAAAAATGTTGCTTGATTGCTGCCTGCTTTGTATATGGAGATGTCTGTAGGCAGCCTGTCTGTTTTGTATATGGAGATGTAAAGGGTCTTGCCTATTGGCTGCATGCTTTGTATGTGGAGATGTAGGCAACTCGTTAAACAATACAGGCAAAGTGTAAGCGATGTTTTAAGGCAATCTGCCACTCGTTTGTTACACTTTGTATATAAAGATGTAGGCAAACTGTCTACAAAGCGGACATCCCTTGTAAAAAGAATTTACAGTTGTGGCTGGAGCTGTGAGCATTACTGCCTACAACGAGTGTAACCAATCATCGATGTTGTGTATCACATATTTGCCGCTGGGATGGGAGGTGCCACGCTCACTAATGCAATCCCGTCAAAATCCATTTAATTTTATAGCCTATAATAATTGACATCTTTATACCAAATTTTATGAAGATTACTTTCATTGCACACTATCTATAGCCGTCAACGTTTTTTGCTTATATGGGAAGTGCCACGCCCACCGGTATTATTGTGCCAAATTTTCGTACATGCCGTATATGCCGATTTTGAATTAAACGAAGTCAAAACTTTCAGTTGTTAAAAAGTGTCACGCCTGTTTTTCCAATTCCGCCCACTTTAAACACAATTCAAGATATATGTATATGATTTGTATCCGTGTACTAAATTTCATCAAAATATCTTAACCGGTGTAAGAGCTATGGCGTTATAAAAGTTAAAATTTAGGGCTGTGTCACGCCTCTTTAAGAAACTTTGCAAATTTAAAACCTAACCCAATCTTAATTTTGTTTATATGTTCATCAAATCACCAAGTTTCATCAAAATCGCAGCCACTTTTTTCAAAATGGGCCAAGGTATATTTACATAGAGTATGAGCGGTAGGCGTGGGCGTGACCCGATTTCGCCCACTGTTATATGCTAGCATCTTGCAAGGTGTGACCTGTGTGCCAAATTTCATTGAATTAGCTTGCGTAGTTTTCCCGTAAATGTGACACACAGGCAGACACAGACAGACAGAGCTACACTGCCCGAAATAAGATTAATCGCATTTACATTTTTCAAAATAAAAAAAGTAACTCAAATTAAATTAAATTTTATCATTCTAATTTTATAAGAGATTATTTACGTTTATATTACAAAATAATTTATCCAATTTAATTTCAAATTTTAGATTTATTCAAATTTTTAGATTTTTTGCCTGCTCCCAGGGCGAAATTAGTTTAAACGCACTGATGATTTTTAGCATTTTCTGGGAAGTTTCGGTCAGTATTTTGTATATTTGCCTCTGGCATCATGTAAAGCCATAATTCGACGAGGCAGACTGCTATAAAGTGATTGGATCTGGTCCTGGCGGATGTTTTGCCAGGCCGCAACGATGGCTTCTTTCAACTCGGCTTTAGGGTTGAAGTGGCGCCCATTTTTGTTCACATCTCGCGACAATATTGACCAAACATTTTCAATTATGTTCATATCTGGTGATTTGGCTGACCAACCGTCAAAAAGTTCCACTCCATATTCCTCAAAATACCTCAAACTCGACCTGGCACATGAATCGGTGCGTTATCCTGTTGGAATTTCCAGTCTGGACCGGCACATTCACGAGCGTGTTGGTCGATTTGAGGTCCAACCATCGCCATTCATTCGAGTGTCGATGAACGATAACGGCATATTTTTTAAGTGGCCAATGGCTCCTCAAACCATAACTGATCCACCGCCAGATTGCTGCTTCGTAAAAACTTTGTGCTCAGTACGTAAATCAATGCTGTGGAATAAGAAATACATAATCAAGTTAGAAGTTGTAAGCAAGAGACTTCGCCACCATATCTCCAGGTTTACTCCTGTGAACGAAAAGTTGGCTACGATCCGCGTCAAGGCTCGATTCTTTAACATCAGCTTGATTTGCGCGCACGCCCCGACGGAGGAAAAGGACGATGTTGTCAAGGATGCCTTTTACGCGAGACTCGAGGTAGTATACGACCGCTGCCCGGCCCACGATGTTAAGATTGTACTCGGGGATTTCAACGGAAAGGTCGGAAGAGAAGGTATATTTGGCCCCACTATCGGTCAGTTCAGCCTCCATGAGACCACCTCAAACAACGGTCTACGGCTGATCGACATCGCCGCGGCGCGAAACATGGTAGTAAGTAGCACCAGATTTCAACACCTTGACATACACAAGGCCACCTGGCTGTCCCCTGATCAGAAAACACAAAACCAAATCGATCATGTTGTGATCGACGGAAGGCATGCTTCATGCGTGCTAGACGTTCGTACGTTCCGGGGAGTCAATATTGACTCCGAACTCTATCTTGTTGCAGCCAAGATACGCATGCGGCTGTGCAATGCAAAGGATGTACGCTCTGGTACGCAACGAAAGCTGGACGTCGCCAAGCTGCAATCACATCGGACGGCCGAAGCCTATTCCGCTCACCTCTCAGAACTGCTCCTTCCACCTGACTCTACCCGATGATGCCGGTGGACTTTGGGCGCATATTTCCCGCTCCATGCGCTCTGCCGCTGAGGAAGTCATTGGTTTCCGACGTCCACCTCCGCGAAATCAATGGTATGACCAGGAGTGTCGCGAAGCTACTGCAGTGAAAAACGCCGCATACAAAAGAACACTGCAGTCAGCCGCAACGCGAGCCGTGCGCGAAAACTACCGGGAAAAGAGAAAGGAAGAGAGGCGCCTTTTCAGACGCAAGAAACGAGAGCAGGAAAGGCGTGAGCGTGAGAAACTCGAAGTGTTACGAGGCAGGAATGATGCTCGAAAATTTTACCAACAAGTCAAGCGTTTGACCCAAGGTTTCAAGCCCGGAGCATCTACCTGTAAAGATGAACACGGAAATCTGGTTACGGATACGCAAAGTACACTGAGATTATGGAGGGAACACTTTTCCAAGCTTCTTGCTGGCGATGACTCTACCAATCCCGCCTATGGAGAAATTAGCCCGATGCCACAAATCAACGACGATGGTGTGGACGTACCACCATCTAGCCATGACGCGGTACGAGTTGTGATACAGCGACTTAAGAACAACAAAGCGGCCGGTGCTGACGGCCTGCCTGCTGAATTGTTCAAGACCGGTGGCGATGAGCTGATAGGGTGTATGCATCATCTCATCTGCAAAATATGGCTAGCAGAAAGCATACCCGACGATTGAAATCTCAGTGTCCTTTGTCCTATACTGAAGAAAGGTGACCCTACAATTTGCGCGAACTACCGGGGAATCAGTCTTCTTGCCATCTCATACAAGATCCTGTCGACCGTACTGTGTGAAAGACTTAAGCCATTCGCCAACACACTGATTGGGCCTTATCAGTGCGGCTTTAGACCTGGTAAGTCCACCATAGACCAGATCTTCACACCACGTCAAATCCTGGAAAAAACCCACGAAAAACAGATCGATGCCCATCATCTCTTTATCGATTTTAAGGCTGCTTTCGATAGCCCGATACGGGATTGCCTGTATGCCACCATGTCTGAGTTCGGTATACCTGCGAAGCTAGTGCGGCTTTGCAGAATGACGTTGAGCAACACATCCAGCTCCGTCAGGGTTGGAAAGGACCTCTCGGAACCATTTGATACCGAACGAGGTTTCAGACCAGGCAACCTCTTCAACTTTTTGATAGAAGGGGTGTTGCGAAAATCCAGTATACATCGTAATGACACTATTTTCTACAAAAGTGTCCAGCTCCTTGCATATGCCGATGATATTGATATCATTGGACGTTGTAAGCGAGATGTTACTGCTGCGTTTTCTGCTATCGAAAAAGAGTCAGCGAAGGTGGGTTTGACGGTGAACGAGGGCAAAACAAAGTATATGCTGTCCACAAGTAGGGAGACGCGGCGCATTGGATCCAACATTACTGCGAACAGCTATACTTTCGAAGTTGTCAAGGAATTCACCTATCTTGGCACCGCCGTGAACACCCAAAACGATATCAGCTTGGAGATAAAGCGAAGACTCACTCTTGCTAATAGGTGTTACTACGGTCTCAGTAAGCAATTGAGTAGTAGAGACCTCTCTCGCCCGACAAAACTGACACTCTACAAGACGCTCATCTTACCCGTGCTACTCTACGGTGCAGAAGCATGGGTTGTGTCGCAGACCGATGCAGCCACACTTGGTGTGTTTGAGAGAAAAATTCTTCGCAAAATCTTCGGTCCTGTTCACGTCGGCGACGACTACCGTATTCGAATGAACCATGAACTGTACGAGCTCTACGATGACATCGACATAGTCAAGCGCATCACTATCCAACGTCTGCGCTGGCTGGGAGATGTTGTGCGTATGGACGAAGAAGCTCCGGCGAAAAAGGTGTTTCATGCGGAAGCCGTTGGGCGACGACGGAGAGGAAGACCATGCCTTCGATGGAAAGACCAAGCCGAGGAAACCCTATCCACGCTTGGTGTGACTGATTGGAGAAGGCGCGCGCGAAGCAGAGGCGCCTGGAGAGAGCTTTTGAGGTCGGCCGTAACCCGGTATCGGGTTGCTATGGCCACCCAAGTAAGTAAGTAATCAAGTTTTACTACTAATGTTCCCAAAAAATAAACTAATTTCTATTATATATATATTATATTAGTGGGCAAAATCATGTTTTCCGAAATTGGAACTACTCTTTTGATTTCCCGTAAATTCTCTTTCGTTCTGTTCTTTCGCTGATATTATGCTTTGAATTTACGTTCGTTGTGGCGGGTTGACGCAGTACTTGCTTTGGCATATTTAAGCACAAACAAATTCTAGTTTCGTGTGTAAACGCAAAACAAATTCACAAAAGATAATAGACAAGAATTTGTTTCACCGAATTTGCAATGCAACCGTGATTGTCCTCCAGATGACGACATGCGCAGATTTTGATTTGAAAACTCGGAATGCGTAATCTTTATTTTTTTTTTAATCTTTTCTATCATTCTTGCTACGATAGCTTGTCGTAAACTGTTGATTCGACTATTTTATTTTACGCATCCGATAGCAACAAGCGACTGCCGACTACGATAGCACGTCGTGAACTGTTGCTTCGAATATTGTATTTAACGCAACCGATAGCAATATCTGACTATCAACAGCAATAGTTTATTTAGCTATTTGGAACGCTGAACGTACTACTTTCTGTCGTGTCTTGTATTCCATAGCGTTGTCTACATTTTTTTTATTTTGGTATGTCACAGACCTAAAATGTTCACAGGTTCCCTAGCTATACGGAATAATATGAATCATATATTAATCATATTTAAAAATGGTAGAGTTAATTTTTTTTAGCTTAACATTTTTTTTTTTGATCAGCGATATTAAAAAAATATTTCATATAATGGTAAAAACTTAAATTTTTATGTTGGAAAAATTTGATAATCTTTGTTTTTTTTGCTCATTAAATAACAATTTTAAGTTCATGTTACAAAAATCGTCCAATTCCTGGCTATTTGGAAGAAACTTGAGCGTAAACAACTTTGCACACATCTACAAAAGCAGTTGGGAGGATTATATTTACCAGATCTTATTCTACAACAATTATCGATTTTCTCACAAATTAGAAACCGCCTTTGAAGACAAATTTTTAATTGCAATAAAAATGCTTTTCAATCCATCGAGGCAGAGCAAATGCAGCTGAATGAACTTCACTTGAATAATATTTTAACCCTAAATTATCTATTTCAGAATTAGAAAATTTTTTAACTGGATCTTTTAAATTTCGTTGAGTGTTGAGGCATCCAATAACAAAACCAATGTGACCACAAGGATACGATGGTACAGAAGTAACAGCATATCCAACCGTTGGAAAGTGTAATTTGCATCCTGTCATTGTTTTTTTTACATAGTCATAATCCAACCAGTAACTCCCACCCTGTGAGCAGACAACACCTCCTGGACGAAGAGCATTTTTCATTAGTTCATAATAGCTTTCTTGGAATAACGATATTGCTGGCCCAATTGGATCAGAACTATCAGTAATTATGACATCAAACTCATGTTTGTGTTTTTTCATGTATTCAAAACCATCGCCAATAGTTAACTTTAATTTAGCGCTATTAAATCCGCAGGCCATGTTTGGTAAGAATTTTTTTGAAAGCTCAATAACACGGTCATCAATTTCCACCTGATGAACTTCTTTTACTAGTGGATGTTTTACAACTTCACGTGCTACACCACCATCACCTCCGCCAACTATCAATACTTTTTCTGGGTTAGGGTGACAACATAAAGGAATAAAAGATATCATTTCCTGATATGAAAACTCGTCACGCGAAGTACATTGTATTATTCCGTCCAAAATAAGACATGTGCCATATGATTCCCTGCAACATGAACAAAAAATTATAAATGCAATATCATTCATAAATTAAATTTTTTTATTCAATTTAATTAACTTTTGAAAAAATATTTTAATGAACAACCTCTAATAACTTTTAGCATAGTTAATAGAGCTATATAATTCTCACACTCACCATTTTATTTTCGAAATATTAACGAAAACAATGCAATTATAGGTCAAACTGAAATCAAGTTGACCAAAAATCAAAAAATTTACTTTGTGAAATCTTACTGTACATACATCGCAAAATTCTTTCAGTAATATTTATATCGATAAAATCTGTGGCAAAAAGGAATAACGGCTTAAGTCGACACGAAGGGAGTTGAGGACAGTTTTTTATTAGATCTTGGTAAAACTCGCTTTTCGTATTCTGGCAATATAAAGACCTCAACAAATACTAACAGTTTGCGTGAAAAACAAAGAGCAATTGCATTCAGAAGTAATCCAAAATTGGTCTTAACTCCCTTCGTGCTTAAGTCGACTTAAGCAGTTGTTCCTTTCTGCCATAGATTTTATTGATATACATAAATAATACTGAAAGAACACCTAGGAAAAGAATTTAAAAAAAAAATATTTAGAAAAGAAAATTTCATTTCATTTCATTGAAACTAGTATAAGCAGGTAGTTGCCCATTTTTTGGTTCATTCATTTATTAATTGAAGTATATTAAACACTTGAAATTAACAAAAAATAAAATATATATCCAATATACAGCTGTGTTCACAAAAATAGTAGAGCCGTTGGGTCCTGAGTGTTTTACTATCAAATTAAATGATGAGTACAATTTTCATTTAAAGTTTTGAAAAAAATGGTAATGTACATTCATTTCCGAGAATATTTACAGTTTCTTTTGTTATAAACTTTTATTTATTTTAACGCAATGGCTTAATCAAAATAAAATTCAAAAATAAGGCTGTTCACAAAAATAGTAGTGGTTACTAAAATTAAAAAAAAAGCGACACAACTTAATTTAAACTACATGTTATACACGTTGCTTTGGGTCTAATATTTCGTGCTAAACGCTTTTTTCTTCATTACGACTTTGCATCGACGTGGAATAGAGCCAATAAGGTCCTTACAACGCTTCACAGGAATTTCAGTCCAAGTCCCTTTAAACATTTGTCAAAGCTATGTTCTACTTGATGGCTTTGCTGTTACGATTCGTTTGATATCTCCTCAAAAATTTTCTATCCGATTAAGGTCCGGAGACTGAGCTGGCCACGGCTTCACGTCGATTTTAAGATACAAACATTCATAAGCTAGTTTACTAGTGTTTTAGGATCGTTATCCTGTTGAATCGTCAATTTTAAAAGCATTTCCCGACTGGCATACGGTAGCATTACATCCTTCAATAAATTAACGTTGACTGCTTTTTCTATAATACCTTTGATCAAATGGACAGGGCCAACGCCCATACTATAATGGTCAGTCCACCATGTTTAACCGTCTTGGTAGTGTATTTGGGTGGTATTCTGTGTTTGGTTGACAACGAACATACTGCCTGGTGCCTGTTCCACAAAAAAAAAATATTTTGCTCTCATCTGACTCTTCGGCATTCCATTTCATACAATCTTTTGCAAATTGTATTCTTGCAACGACGTGCCTCTACGTCTAAAGGTATACCTTCCTTGAACAACTTGTATTCAAACTATTTTCCATTAGTCGACGACGAATTATCATAGCAATGATCGACAGATTTGGCAGGTTTTTAATCATTTTTGAGGATGCCGAGGGCTTAGTCTTGCAATATCGTGCACTTCGTCTGTCGTCTAATAACGAAATCTGCCGGTTACCACCACGATTTTTAGGTTTCTTACAATAGGTAATAGCATTAAATATCAGGGGCAGTGCATCCAACCGTATTTTCAGTTTCCTTGAAGGTCTTGCCCTGATTCCTTAGCCTAATTATTGATTCTATCTTTTCGATTCAGCAATTCCTTCCTCTGCTCGTTAAAAACCGGAAGAGTACCTCGATTGAAATAAATTCATAAGCAAATTATTGAATTACTTAATTACACTTACTTATGGCGGTTTTCTAGAATTTTTAATTTTTTTAATTTTTAATTTAATTACGTAAAGCACTACTATTTTCATGAACAGCAGATTTTTGGTGCAAATATGTAAATGCATCACAAACAAGACAACACGAAACAAAAGTAATGGGTTTTTTTGGTTTTCTGTTCTTTTTATTCAGTCCTACGAAAATTTTACTAAGGAGTTCAATTTTTAAGGCAAAATATTTTAGAAAAGAGATTTAAAAGTCATGTCCTGCAACACTACTATTTTTATGAACACAATTGTACATATACAGCTGTGTGCAACTAATTAGGGACAGTAGTTTTTGATTTAAATAAAGACATATGCAATTTGGAATATGCAACAAAATCCGTAGTATCAATACTTTTTTAAAAGTGCATCTTTGTTACTTTAAAACTACAATATTACCAATAATTTTTTTTACCGTTATTATTATTATGAAGTGAAGACATTTGTTATTTCGATTAAGGAATAGATCGTGCAACAAATTAGGGACAGTGACTAAATTTAACTTTTGTTAATTCAAAAAATTAAAAAGGTGTTATATATTGTGTTACTTGAAGTTGTTTTTGGTAGTTTAAAATGAGCAGAAAAAAAACCTTGTGACGTCAGCACACGACAAATCATAACACAGATGCATCAAGACGGAAGCGAATTTCGACAAATCGCAGCTGCCTTAAAAGTTTCCAAAACCATTGTAGGCAATACGCTACAATATTTAAAATATAATTCGACTATAGGAAAGGTACAACGCGAACAAACTGCTCGAGAAGATGCTCTTATTGTCCGGGAGTCTAAAAACATCCGCATAAGTACGCAACCGAAGTTTGGATGGCTATTTATGGCGAAAATAAAGCAGCACTATCCGTAGATATAATTAAAAGACGTTTGCATGAAGTTGGACTTTTTGAACACATTTCTCAGAAGAAGCCCCTATTATTTGAACGCAACCACAAGAAGAGACTTGAGTTTGCCAAAAAGTATCGTCATTGAAATGCAAACGAATAGAAATGCGTTGTTTTTAGACGAAACTAAAATAATTAGCGTCACCCGATTGGAAGAAATATGTCCGCCGCCCTAAGTCAAAGGATTTTGACCCAAAGTACACCCGATTTACTCTAAAGAATAGGCGAGGAAGCATTATGCTTTGAGGTGCTATGTCATGGTGTGGTGTTGGCTTACTTCGAAACATTGAGGGCCATAATAGGATGAAAATATGCCCATAACTTGGAAGCACACTGCTCGGCTGGTTAATCAATGGTTTACTGGTAAACAAGTTGCTGTATTGGACTGCTCATCTTGCTGTCTTGATCTCAATCCAATTGAGAACTTATGGTAAGTGGTGCAAAGGACGGCTTGTATCGGTGTGACGGGGATTATGAGATTACGTCCTACGGCAGCCTTAAATGTAATTCTACACCTGCTACCTCCCAATTCCTTTATTAAAGCAGCTGCTGCATGCAGTGCGATTAGGCTCAGGAAAACCGGTAGTTGGTTTTCGAAGCAATATGGTCATTACTCTATACTCGACACCTTACCAATCGAGCTTTCAAATTCCCCAACGGACTACATCTGTCCTACACTAAGCTTTGAGAAAAATTTCCAGGTGAAAATTCCGGAGCGAGTTCAGTGGGAAGAAGGCACTCTCAACTTAACTTTTGTAACTACTATATTCACCGATGGGTCCAAAATGGGCTGTGGAGTAGGCGCAGGAGTCTACTCAAAAGACCCAGAAATCTCTCAATATTTCGATTTACTTGAAATGAAATAATGCAAAAAAGAACTTGTCAGGCTAGGACATCGATTTGACATGACTCCCATATGGGTTCCAGGTCACAGGAACATTGAGGAAAATGAAAGGGCCGATGAACTAGCAAGGCGTGGTTCCTCTCAAAATGAAACTGCATCGGAACATGTTTTCGCTCCTCTCGGGTTAGTTAAAAAGAGGATTTTCTCACATTTTCTATCTGTAGCCAGAAACCACTGGAAGTCTTTACAAACCTGTAAAACAGCCAGATCAATCTGGCCCGCTTACAATAAACTGAGAACCACTCACTTACTATCTAGGACCCGGTCTGACATCGCAAGAATCACCGCGACCTGCAATGGACACTGGACAGTCGGCAAACACGCTGAAAGGTTAGGTATACCTTTCAATTCTTCCTGTCGCAGCTGCTTAAACGCAAGCGAGATTGCATTGCATTGCATTGAGCACTTTCCTTGCAGCTGCCCAGCTTTAGCAAGAATCAAAGTCTTGGCAAACCTTTCTTCAATGACCTCAGCGAATTTGCTGAAATTGAAATCGGATCTCTGCTCTACTACCTTAATAAAGCTAACTGGATATAGCTATTTTTACATCCATCAATTCGCCGGGTCACGTAATGTGGTATTCAAACGGCACAATCAATGCTACTTAAGGCCTCAGCTTGTTTCCTAAGCCACCACTCTTACCTAACCTATGGCAAGTGGTAAAAAGCAAAGTTAGATTGCTCAAGATAAGCAACTTTGATAAGCTGTACGTCGAAACTAAGAAATTCTGGGAAGCAGTTGCAAGCAGTGTTTTTGAGAATTTATTGGAGTCAATGTCTCGCGGATGTCAAGCAGTAACTGATAACAATGGCTTTGCTACAAAATATTGATAAAACTTAAAAAAAAAATAAAAGATAACATTAAATAGGTATAAAAACATTGAGCGAGCGTCCCTAATCATATGCACGACTCCTTTGATTATGTATTTAAGTTTTTTATATAATTTTAAAAAAAATTTGATAAATAATAGGAATATAATGGTTTTTTAAGAAAGGTAATGAATTATTCAAGCTAATTCTAAACAAATTTCGGTGTTTTTTTTTTATAAATAAAATACCAATATTACCAAAAGTTTCAATGCTTATTGAGTGTCCCTAATTAGTTGCACGGAGCTGTATATAAATAAAACATTTTTTTTTTTCAAATAAATACCAGTGTTCGGGTGAACAACAAAATTGGTGACAAAATAGGTTATTTTCAAAAAAATCTTCAAAAATAAATAACCGAAGAAAGCTAGCAGGAGTCTAGATTGAACTCTTTTCTAATTGAATTATTCAAAAAATACTACATTTTAAAAAAGTGTTGTGCAATAGTCAACAGTCCGTCAAATCGAAACCAGATATCGGAAAAATTTTAAATTTGTTTTTTGAACATTTCTAACCAAGAACTTGGGCGGTAACCGGTTAAACAGTTTCTCCTTTTCAGCACAGATATGTGGTGACTTAATACCACCACATATTAAGAATACTACACTAGAAACACTATACCAAAAAAAAACCTTATACTGAAAAAATAAATTATGTTTAAGTTTTTATTGTCATTGATAAAATATCAAAAAATTGTTTTATATAACATTTTTGTTCATTCAATAAAAATCTTTCAGAAGAATCATTCAAAAAATGTAGACTAAAAAATAAAAATATTCTTAAATAAAATTTACTAAAAATTATAAAACATCTATGTACCAGGTTAGGCACTTGAAATGATATATTTTAGAAATGAAAAATATCGGTTATTTTTCAACTTTTTTTATTTTTGATTTTTCTGCGTAAAAGAAGAATATCCAAAGTTTGTTTATTGATTACAGCTTTTAGACGCTTATCGAACGACTGACTCGATGCCCGTATGATGTTTTGGTCAAAATTGTTAAATGCTTGAGTCAAATCTTTCTTCAGCGACTCCATACTTGCGTGTTTATTAGCAACAATAAAAACATATTTTGAAAATTTTTTTCTCGGAAATATTTAAGGTTAAAGTTGGAATTTCAGAAAAAAAATCTAAAATTACATATTTTAAGTGTTGTAAAATAGAATTAGACTAAACATAGGAAAACTGCATAATTTTTATTTTGAAATATTTTCTAAAATAAAAGTTATTTATGTGTTTCTGAGAGAACCTTTTAAAATTCAGATTAACACCCGAATTCGACCTTCCGGCGAAAAGCGCCAGATCTAACAAAAATATTTTTCAATTTTTTTTATGCAAATCTAATTTAAATTCATAGTGCTTTCAGATAAGCTTTCAGCCCATTAAAAAATTCATATTTCGTAAATTTCTGAACAGGTCTAATTTATATCAACTTTAGATATGTTACTTATTGAAAACACTGATATTTCGATATTATCTAGTTTAATGCCCGGTTTCACCAAAATCAATTAAAATCACTTTTAACTAACAGGCTTTTAGAATTTATAAAGCTGTTAAAATCAATTCTGTTTCATTAACGTTAGAAGTTCTTATTTTAGCTAACAGCCTTTTAGCCGAATGAATGAAACGGAAATGCCTAACACACATTTCTGATTGTATGCGAAAGAGTGATACTAAAATAATTTTCATGTTTTTAATGAGCTTTTTTGTTCAGTACTTTCAGTGGAAAAAACCCATTAAATTACTTCTTGCGTCGACCAGTTAAGAATCATAGCAAAAAATATAAATATAATGCGCTAAAATTCTTACCTTCTTCCCTTTACATACAATCAGGGTTTCGAACCCTGTAAATTTTGGGAGCGGGTACGGGTTCGGGTTCAATATATTGAAATTTAGTGATTTCGGGTTTGGTTCGGGTTCAATTTCTTTCCGAAAAAATTAAAAATTAAGCATTTACATTCATTATATTTTAGAATGTTAATTTATTTATTTTTCAAAAAAAAATGTCTACTTGTAGACTGATCTTTGATATGTATGTATGGTATATCGGTCGTTCTTTTACAAACCGCACAAAATTCAGGAAAAAAAAACGTCGAAAAAATTTTTTTTTCGAAAATATCCACATATTCGGGCGATTCTAAAATCCCAAGTCCAAAATGCTGTGCGGTTTGTAAAAGAATGACCGATATGTACAGTTGCGTTCATAAAAATAGTACTGTTGCAGGACATGACTTTTAAGTCTTTTTTCTAAAATATTTTGCCTTAAAAATTGAACTCCTTAGTAAAATTTTCGTAAAAAGAACAGAAAACCAAAAAAGCCCGTTACTTTTGTTTCGTGTTGTCTTATTTGTGATGCATTTACATATTTGCACCAAAAATCTGCTGTTCTGTTCTGTGCTTTACGTAATTAAATTAAAAATGAAAAAAATTAAAAATTCTAGAAAACCGTCATAAGTAAGTGTAATTAAGTAATTCAATAATTTGCTTATATGAATTTATTGCAATCGAGGTACTCTTCCGGTTTTTAACGGGTAGAGGAAGGAATTGCTGAATCGAAAAGATAGAATCAATAATTAGGCTAAGGAATCAGGGCAAGACCTTCAAGGAAACTGAAAATACGGTTGGATGCACTGCCCCTGATTTTTAATGCTATTACCTATTGTAAGAAACCTAAAAATCGTGGTGGTAACCGGCAGATTTCGTTATTAGACGACAGACGAAGTGCACGATATTGCAAGACTAAGCCCTCGGCGCACAGTGGGGTATTTTATAGCAAAACGTGAGATCAATTCAGTCAGAGCATTAATTACACTAGTTTACAAATTTGGGCTTCATCTCGAGATCTGGTTTCTCATAAAACTTTAACGATGTATTTTGGGGCGTATATTCCAAAAACGCCAGCCATTTTTTTTTCTTAAGAATCGTTTTCGAGATATCCCCAAAAAACGCGTTTTTTGGCACTTTTTTTATTTATTTGCCCATGTCTCCATCAAATTATTTTTTACTCAAATCTTATGTATATCATTGCAAAGATATTTTTGTTTTCTTTCTAATGATATGCTGTTTGGGTAAATCGAATAAGATTTTCCGGAGTTACAAGTGATCAAAGTTAAAAAAAAGTAACTTTTTTGGTCTTTTTTAAAAGTCATATAATTTCAATTGCTCCGTTTGAATACAAAAAAATTAGCTTAAATTTTTTTTAAGGTTTAAAATGAAAGACTATTCTTTTACAAATATTTTAAGTGAAATTTGGTCAATTCGGACAAAAAATGTAAAAGTTATTCAAAAATCAATGGAAAATGCTAGTTTCCATATTTTCATGCAATCCCGTATATAGGCCTTTGACTTTGTAATAGAATAAGGAACTACTTCGATAATGATTTTTTATTGTCTTATATGTTGAATTGTACCCTATAAAAGATAAATCTGAAAGTTCTTTTAAATTTAGGCTTGGACTTTTGAGACCGGTGCATATTTTTCCCCTTTTTATTTTTTTAATTATAACTCAAAAACTATACATTTTGGGTAGATACTGATTACCTGATTTTTTCTAGGGAATAAAATTTCCTATCGAAATGACACTTTATAAAGTCAAAAAATTTATTTTTTCACCAAAATAACCTTAAAAAACTGATCTAAAAAATCCGAAAAATATAAATTTTTCGAAGCTTTTTTCATATCTAAGATCATATATTTTATATCGAAATTTTGAATAAATACCTTCATAATTATCATTGATAAGCTGAAAATAACTTTTTTATTGAATAAAAAATATTTTTGTGTGTAAAAACTGAAACTAGCATGGTGTAAAGGTAAAAATTTGTAAAATCATACAAAAGTAGGCAACTTTGAACGTCTATACCTTAGCCAATTTTCATCAGAAACTACTTTTATTAGACACCATTTTAACGAAAATAACGTCAGCTTTCTTTTTTGTGCTAAAAAGACCCCAAGTTCCATTCAGAAAAAAAATTATTCCCAAAAATTAAAAAAAAATAAATTTTTTCGGTTTTTTTAAAATAGTTTTTTAAAGTTATTTTGGTGAAAAAATAAAGGTTTTGACTTTATAAAGTGCCATTTCGATAGGAAATTTTATTCTCTACAAAAAATCCAAAATGTATAGTTTCTGAGTTATAATTAAAAAATAAAAATGGGACAAATATGCACCGTCCTCAAAAGTCCAAGCTTAAATTTGTATTTGTACTTTTGGATTTATCTTTTATAGGGTACAATTGAACATATATGATAATACAATATCTTTAACGAATCAGTTCGTTATTTAATTTCATAGTCAATGGGCTATATACGGAAATGCATGAAAATATGGAAATTACCTATTTTCATTGATTTTGAAATAGCACTCACAGTTTTTGGACGACTTGGACCAAATTACACTTAAAATATTTATAAAAGAATAATCTTTCATGTTAAACCTTAAAAAAAAGTTAAGCTATTTTTTTTGTATTCAAACGGAGCAATTAAAATTTTGTGACCTTTAAAAATGACTAAAAAAGTTACTTTTTTTAACTTTGATCGCTTGTAACTCCGGAAAATCTTATTCGATTAACTCAAACAGCATAACATTAGAAAAAAAAACAATTTCTTTAGAATAATGTACATTGTATTTGAGTCGAAAAAAATTGGATGGAGATATGGGCAAATAAATGAAAAAAGTGCCAAAAAACGGGTTTTTTGGGGATATCTCGAAAACGGTTCTTAAGAAAAAAAATGGTTAGCATTTTTGGAATCTACGCTTCAAAATACATCGTAAGAGTTTTATGAGAAACCAGATCTTTTTTTGTGTAAACTAGTGTTATGGTAAAAATTTTTTTTTAGTTACTTATATATAAAAAATGAGAAAACAAATGTAATTGAATATTCCTTAGTACAATTTTTTTTTTAAATATCCAGAAAAAGCAGAAATTAAGGTGCCAATCAAATTTTCCAAACTGTCAAAAAAGCTATTTTTCAGAATTTATTATCTCACCCCCAGTAGTGGATATGATTATAATTCTTTTCAGGATCAATAACTCTTGAAATACACGAAAAATTTTTTTTAAATTAATTTGTAATAATATATATATAAAAATAGCGTCATCTGCGCAGCCATACACAAAAGAATTGGTGTCAACGGTACCGGTGATTTTGCAGCAAGGAATCGTCTGAAATACAAAAACCAAAAAAAATTAGGTTCAGTATGACAGTGGCTAACGTCTGAACCAGGATCATTAAATTTTATCCAAAAATGACAAAATGGCGTCTGTTGAAGCAAAAGTGTTCGAAAAATTACGATTTTTTTGGTGATTTCTCGGTTTAAGAAAGTAGTAAAACACAAAATTTTTTTCTTGATTTTGATTCATGCGACTCCCATACATGTGGCAAATATGTGATTAGAATTGATGGATCATTGCAAGAAAGGTAATTGTTTCATGGTTCTTTATCGGCCGCAATGTAATTGCTTGAAGGATCATTGAACAATTACCTTTCTTGCAATGATCCATCAAGCATATATCAATCAACATATGATACGAATTCATACAACACAGCTGAGATCTCTGCAGGGGATATTACTGATAACTCTTTCATATCATCAAATTTGAACGCACGAATGGACACCTGTGTCGCCGCCGTCTTTTCCTTCCTGAGCACCAAATCCAACTTTTATGCTGATTCGAGTTCCAACTCCACCTACTTCTGACTATTCATCTTATACACCACAAATTTCATCTTCACATTCACCAATATCTTTTCAAACATTTTCAGTTCCTAATAGTTACTAACGATAACAATGCAAATGATCAAAATACATAACCAGCAATAACAACATTACACCAAACCCCATACCACCAATCCAATCAACAACAATAACACCAATATCTTCTCACACCCACACACAACCAAAAAGATCATACATTACAACATACACCACATTTTTCTTTTCAACACGATCTAGGATCTGGTTAACTTTAATATAATAATTAAAATAAAGACTTAACTATGAATAAACCGCAAACATAGCGTGTCATAAAGTCATACACAAACAACACACACAATTTTTTTTTTTAGAAGGAGGAGTAATGTAGTGACCAACACATTGTTATAAGTGATATTGTTATAAGTTGTTTTTGTGTATAGTGTTTCTTATGTGTTGTTGTTTATGTGTGTTGGTATTAAGTCACTACATATAGTCGAATTTCACTTATTTTTGGTCTTATGATCAAAAAACGAATTAAAATAGTTCTGAACACTTATTCACAAAACAAAAATCAATTTGTATTACTTAAATACCTAAAGAAGGCTCCATCAAAATTTTGTTCGAGTTTTTATTGTTAAATAAAAAAAACAGCTTCAAATTGTTAAAAAAAATACGTTTGACACATTCCGCAGTCAAAGAGCAAAGAAATGACAAATTTCAGAGTGCATTGCGGAATAACGGTAAATTTTTTTTTAATCATTTTTTGAGTTAGTGATGCAGAATTTTATCAATTTTCACCAGATACCAAAAACTCATATGTATTTTAATTTTTACATTTGAATTAATCGCAGGTTTTCATACCCAATACCCCACTGTGCGGCGTCCTCAAAAATTATTAAAAATCAGCCGAATCTGTCGATCAGTGCTGTGACAATTCGTCGTCGACTAATGGAAAATAATTTGAATACAAGTTGTTCCAGGAAGGTATACCTTTAGACGAAGAGACACGTCGTGGCAAGAATACAATTTGCAAAAGATTGTATGAAATGGAATGCCGAAGAGTCGCGCAACGTATTATAGTCAGATGAGAGCAAAGTATTTGTTTTTTGTGGAACAGGTTGCAGGCAGTATGTTCGTTGTCAACCAAACACAGAATACCACCCCAAGTACACTACCAAGACGGTTAAACATGGTGGACTGACCATTATAGTATGGGCTTACTTTTGATAGACTGGCGTTGGCCCTATCCATTTGATCAAAGGTATTATAGACAAAGCAGTTGTAATGCTACCGTATGCCAGTCGGGAAATGCTTTTAAAATTGACGATTCAACAGAATAACGATTCTAAAACACTAGTAAACTAGCTTATGAATGTTTGTATCTTAAAAAATCGAATTGAAGCCGTGGCCAGCTCAGTCTCCGGACCTTAATCGGATAGACAATTTTCGAGGAGATATCAAACGAATCGTAACAGCAAAGCCATCAAGTAGAACACAGCTTTGATAAATGTTTAAAGGGACTTGGACTGAAATTCCTGTGAAGCGTTGTAAGGACCTTATTGACTCTATTCCACGTCGATGCAAAGTCGTAATGAAGAAAAAAGCGTTTAGCACGAAATATTAGACCCAAAGCAACGTGTATAACATGTAGTTTAAATTAAGTTGTGTCGCTTTTTTTTTTAATTTTAGTAACCACTACTATTTTTGTGAACAGCCTTATTTTTGAATTTTATTTTGATTAAGCCATTGCGTTAAAATAAATAAAAGTTTATAACAAAAGAAACTGTAAATATTCTCGGAAATGAATGTACATTACCATTTTTTTCAAAACTTTAAATGAAAATTGTACTCATCATTTAATTTGATAGTAAAACACCCAGGACCCAACGGCACTACTATTTTTGTGAGTATGTGTTACCGGCCAAACTAGCTAGGTTAAGCCTAAAGCAATTACATTTTAATGCAAAAGCACTGTGGTTAGTGAAGACTATGACAGTAGCTAAGTATGACAACAATATTTGTCAATTTCATTATATGGTAAGTGAGGGTAATTGGGCGGCCTTCGGCCGCTGCTCAGAATTTACATCCACTAATAAGTCCAATTTCAGCTTCGCGACGTCAATAATATATGCAACACTGGCTTCGCTATTCACAGTGCTTTTACATTAAAATTAAATTGCTAACTTTCAGGCTTTCAAATTAACTAGTTTGAACTAGGATAAACTAGTTTATCCTAAAAACTATTTTGACCGGTGACATATACAAATCATTAATGCCTGCTGCGTTAGATAACTCTACGAACAGTGAAAATTGTCAAAGGAAATAAAAACCAAAAAGAACAAATAATAATCCTGCTTGAAGCATAAAAATTCTGCGAAATATGAAATTTTGAAAATTTCTGTAAAATATGTAATTTGAATTTCTAAGGGCCGCACACTTATGGTAGATAATAATTGGCAATAAAACTTGAACCTGAACAGAATTTTTGTTTGGTTTGGGTTCGAGTTCGCATAATGTAACAAAAACATTGAACCGGAGCGGGTTCAGGGTTCGAGTTCGAAACCCTGTATACAATTGCTTTTGTAAATGTTTTGATATTACACATTTCCTGACAAAAGCAATTGCATATAAAGGAGGAAGTGTAGAATTTTGGCGCACTATGTCTATATTTTTTGCTATGATTCTTAACTGGTCAACACAAAAAAATTGAATATAGTATTCTTGCAGATTCTTAAACGCCGGCTAACAAAGCTTACTGATGATACCACATAGCGGTGGTTGAAACTAGTATAAGCGGCTAGTTGCCCATTTTTTGGTTCGAGTTACAACTCGCGAGCTCAAGAGTGAATAGTGGAGAGTACTTAAATGTGCTGGAAAAGTAGTCTGCAACCTCCTTTGTTTGAAACTAGAGAAAAAAATCTATATTTTTATGCAGGATAATGCTCGCTTTCATACACTGTGGTTCATCAGGATAGAACCAACTGAATTTTATGCAAAAAATCTATATAAATTGTGAATGCATAAACAATAAATACTCAAACATTTCAGAAATATAAAAGCACTTGTAATGCACTACCAAAAGACTAAAAATCAATTCCCAATGCATTAAAACGGTACTTTTCTTTAATTGCTTATAAACATGTATGAAATTCTTCTTTTATTTATTCTTTGGAAAAACTTGTTCCAGAAGATTTTTATAATGATCTCCCGGTCATTCGCGTACTTTGTACGATAAGATCAATAGTTCCGTAGTATGAAACTGCAGCCCATACCACAGCGCCGCTCTCTCTACTGTGATGACGGGTCAGAAATTTTTCCTAACTACGCAAATAATGCTATAACTTTTATTTTCACGATTTGCGTAAGGAGAAAAAATTTCTGTCCCGTCATCACAGTAGAGAAGGCGGCGATATGGGCTGCAGTTTCATACTACGGAACTATTGATCTTATCATACAAAGTACGCGAATGACCGGGAGATCATTACAAAAATCTTCTGGAACAAGTTTTTCCAAAGGATAAATATATTTTTGGACCACTAGAGTGAATTTATCAGTACGATAATGCACCTATACACACGGCACGTGTAGTGAAGTCATGGGTTTCTAGCCAAAATTTTGAAACCTTAAATTTATCGCCCTTCTCATCCGATCTTAACATTATTGAAAATGTTTGAGGTTGGCTAACCCATAAGGTCTATGAAGGAGGAATACAGTACGAATCTAAGGATGAGCTTATTGAAGGAATATAAGCAGCATGGACCGATTTTTCTCTTGATTACTTAATATCTCTATACGAGTCAATGAAATGCAGAATTTACAAAGTTATTGCGAATAACGGTAAAAGTATACATTTTTAAATAAATATTCAGATAAAACTATTACAATAAAATCAATTTTTTAATACAAACAATTTATTTTTGTTTCATTTATAGAGCAATTAAAAGTGCTTCTATCCTGCTGAACCAAGAAAAAAAGAAGAATTTCATACATGTTTATAAGCAATTAAAGAAAAGTACCGTTATAATGCATTGGGAATTGATTTTTAGTCTTTAAGTAGTGCATTACAAGTGCTTTTATAGTTCTGAAAAGTTTGAGTATTTATTCACAATTTATAGATTTTTTGCTTAAAATTCAGTCACAGGACAATGTCCTTTTTACAAGTCTGTTCCGTTGAGATCATGGACTTGAATGCGCGCTAAGTGCGGCCATAGAATTGTATAGTCTTGGCACGGCGAGTATATGCTGTGATTATGAAATATGATAATGTTTTCGATCTTAAATGGGAAATTTTAAGTGAATGGAACAAACTCGACCCAAACTTGTACTTAACCTAATAAATTCAATTTGAAAAACGAAGGGATCTTATAATTTTAATACAGTTGCCAGTAGGCAAAAATGTGTACATTCTAACTAAAAGTAACGGCTCTTTTCCAATACTGTGCTTAAAATATAAAAAATATATTTTTTTAAAGCTTATTCATTGTACATTCATTCGCGGTTTTATGTTTTAGCAAAATCATAAACAACGCAGCTTTAGCAAGGGTTGAAGGTAAGTTATTGAAGTGTCTTATAATTATTGTAAGCACCTTATACACACCTGCTCAAAATAATAGGTACACCTTAGAGTTCAAAATTCAACTAAACGGAAAATCTTTTTATTCAAAATATTTAAGAAAACAAAAATGCAGATATCTTCGTAGTCTTTATACAGTTATGGATATATAAATGGAACATTTTTTTATATTTTCTTTCTAATACTACAGTATCGTAAATATTATTAACAAACAACAACTGTTTGGTTTTTTGCAAAGATATATCCTTCATATTTAATAATAATACGAACTTCAGCTATAATCCATTAACCAAAAAAAAAATTATCAAAATGTAAAAAAACTGATGAAATGAGCGGGACACATAAATGGCACAATCTGGAGAAAAAGAGAAAATATCGTGTTCAAATTGCATTTGTTGACTTTTTGGTATGCAAAAATATTTAGATCATTGAGATCTTGTGCTGTAGACTTTGTTTTTGATGATAGCTTTACACGTGCGACCCACACTCTCCACAATTTTTCGCGTTTTGTTTTGGATATGACATACTAATCTTTCTGTGCGGCAGACCAAATATCGGCCATATTTGTATAATTTTTTTTTACGATTTCAACCTTGAATTCGTTCTACAGGTTCTTTATTGAAATTAATTTTTTTTTACGATTTCAACCTTGACTTCGTTCTACAGGTTCTCTATTGAAATTAAGTCAGGGCTCCGTGCTGGCCAATCCAAAACGTCGATCTTTTCCGCACAAAACCATTTATTCCCTACTTTGGAGGAGTATTTAGTGTCATTTAATGGCAAAAATGTCCACTTAATTGGCATGGAATGAATTGCATGTGGTTCCATATGGTTTGTCAATGTGTCCAAATATTGAAACTTATCCATTTTGCTATTTATTTTTATAAGCGGACCTACACCATGCCAACAAAATACACTGCAGACCATACTGTTTTCACGCCCGTGTTTTACCGTCTAGAAAAATAAAAATTTTTGGAAAAACGTGTTGTGGAGTGACAAAACGAATATCAATAGCTTGAGATCAGATAGGAAAACCTTAGTTCATTATCCTAAATGGCAAGAGTACAATACTTGTTCCACCCAGAAGATGGCAAGAGCACAAGATCTCAATGATCTAAATGTTTTTGCATACCAAAAAGTCAACAAATGCAATTGGAGCACGATATTTTCTCTTTTTCTCCAGATTGTGCCATTTATGTGTCCCGCTCATTTCATCAGTTTTTTTACATTTTGATAATTTTTTTTTTTTTTGGTTAATGGATTATAGCTGAAGTTCATATTATTATTAAATATGAAGGATATATCTTTGCAAAAAACCAAACACTTGTTGTTTGTTAATAATATTTACGATACTGTAGCATTAGAAAGAAAATATAAAAAAATGTGCCATTTATATATCCACAGCTGTATATATATAAAAAAAAGTATAAATTCTTTAAGTATTACCATAAGGTACGAAAGTTGAGGTCAATGAATACTATTTGCTCAATATTTGCCTGCTCAAAATAATAGGTACACCGGAAAGATATGCAGTAAAACAAAAGGAAATAGATATGAAACTTTTTTGTTTACACTTTCATTATTTAGTGTATCCACCTTTATTTTGGATAACTTTCGCAACTCTTCTTGGGATACTTTTGATTAGAGCCTGGCAGGTTTCTTTGGGTATCTCATATCACATTCCTTGGACACACTCCCACAATCGCTCCGTATTCGTGAAATTTTTTTTTTGCTTTTTTTCTTCTTTAAGGCCCCCACAGGTTTTCTATCTGCTTTAAATCCTGTGACTGACTCGGCCAGCTAAGCGCGTTGACTTTATTGTCCTCAAAACATTTTTTCACAAACACAAGAGGTGTGTTTTGGGTTGTTATCTTGCTGATAGATCCAAAGCAAGGGCATGTTTTCCTTAGAATAGAGTAGCATTGCGTTTTCGAGTATACCTTTGTATTCGGCTGCTGTCATTTTACTCGTTGTCCGGAATATTGGACCTATCCCATATTAAAGAAAACACTACCACACCATATTTCCACCTCCGTGTGTAAGTTTTTTTTTTATGAATCTGACGTGAAACTCTTTGCTTTTAGGCCGTCGCACATTCTTTTCTGAATCATTTCCAAATAAATTAATCTTAGTTTCATCTCTCCTTAAGATATTACGCCACTTTTTCTGTCATTCAGGTCATGAGCAGTTTTCATGATCCCTTGCAAAACTTAGCCTCATGCGCAATTTTTCTTTCCGTAGCGAAGGAACTTTTTTAGCTATGCGCCCAGGTAGGTTTACATTTAGTAAACATCGTCGAATTGTTTGAGCGGTAACCGCGTTCCCAATTTCTGCTAAAATTGTCTTTGAAGATTTAAATATGCTTTTTTTTCGATACTTTCAATATGAAGATCATCTGTTGGAGCGGTTTTTGATGGTCTACCACGAGTTTCTTTTTGCGGTTTATTTTTAAATACATTTCTCAGAAAATTCTGAGATATATTCAGCAACCTGCGAGCTGCATCGAAGAGATTTTCGTTCTTTTTTCAAGTTTAAAGCCAGCCTGTATTCCTCAGCAGATCAATTTGACTTACGAACCATCTCAACTAAAATTTTTTGCTGTCAATTCACTGCATTTTAAGATTTAATTAAAGAAAACTCACCGTTCTTCTAAGGAAAGCTCAAAAAAATTTTAAAAAAAAGTTGTCAAACAAAAATTTGTACCAACTTGCAGGTGTACCTTTGAGCAGGCAAATTTTCAAACTATACACAGTAAGTAGAAACGTTCAAAATATAGGGGAATTACATGATTTGTTTTACTGAAGATCGTGCTACCAAATTGTGTTATTCACTACCACTTCGATTTTTCCTGTATATTTCCAAATTTTTTTTGTAATAGAGTTTAAACTAAAAACTGAGAAGTGTACCTATTATTTTGAGCAGGTGTGTATATTTACATACATATACATAATATATTTTAATACAGGCCCGAAAATATATCTTTAGCCCATGGAGCTATCGTGCCAAAATTTCAACCGAATCGAACCACGGGAAGGCGTGTCAGTGGGTCGATTTGTATGATTTTTGTGCATTTTCGAGACGATTTTTTAGTATTATTTCTTTTAATTAAAAAAAATAACAACTTCGAGGTATATTCGTGGTTATAATTTTTTACGGACTCAGTATGATGTGAAATATGTGTGAAAATTGTAAATCAGAAAATCGCCGCAAGTTTGAGTATTGATTCATTGATACGAATGTGAAAAATGCTAAAAAATCTGACATACTTCCACTTTGCCCGTTCGAAACCATTCCTATTTTATATTTTTCGACCACGGCTCTATGCGCAATCGATTGGAAATCTTTTTTTACATAGAGAACGATATGTCAAAAATTTTTTATACCAACGATCCGATCTGGAGAAATATTTGATTAATAAAAGCAAGCTTTTTCGTCATATGAAAATAAAGATTTTTAGTTTACTTTTGTTCAAGAAATGCTAATATTTCACATTTGTTCATTTTGTAGATTTTTTCCGGTTTTCGGCGGCCTAATGTCCGATTTTGAACCAGCCTAATGTACATATAGATGCTTAAGAGGTTCTTTGTATTTTCGTTTTATAAAATTTTATTTTTTATAATATTTAATTTTAAGTACAAATAGTTTTAAGATTTTTTTAATAATAAATGAATTTTTTAAACACTATACATAAAAACAACTTATAATAATGTTTAAGTTGTTATTGAAAATTTTAAGATTTGAAAATTTTGTTTTATTTGTAAGAAAATTAAAAAATTCATTTATTATTAAAAAAATCTTAAAACTATTTGTACTTAAAATTAAATATTATAAAAAATAAAATTTTATAAAACGAAAATACAAAGAACCTCTTAAGCATCTATATTTTTTTTTTTTCGTTTTATAAAATTTTATTTTTTATAATATTTAATTTTAAGTACAAATAGTTTTAAGATTTTTTTAATAATAAATGAATTTTTTAATTTTCTTACAAATAAAACAAAATTTTCAAATCTTAAAATTTTCAATAATAACTTAAACATTATTATAAGTTGTTTTTATGTATAGTGTTTATGTGTTGTTGTTTATGTGTGTTGGTGTTAAGTCACCACATACATACATATGCATCATTATGAATATGTGTTACGATATTATCGAAGACAACATACCGGGTGTCCCATTTTAACTTACACAGCTGAATAAGTCAAAAAATTGCAAGTCATTCAAAAAGGGCTTTTCCAGCCATGACCTTAACCAATACCTTGACCTACATTTTCAAAATTATTTGAAGGTCATCTTTAGTTTTTCAAATGGAAACCCCTATTTTTTACCTCAGATTCCGGAAGAGCACAACATTTTACGTTCAGATAGGTATTCATGTTAGAGGTCAAAGTGCCCCTGAAGGTCATTTCAAGGTCGAATACCCGTTTGGTGCAGAAAAGCTGCAGCCAGTTAAGGCAAGATTGTGTAGCGGTCCAGCCAATGATTACTAGCTTTTCTTCACCAAGCGGGAATTTGACCTTGAAATTACCTTCAAGGGTCACTTTGATCTCTAACTTGATTTTTAACTTATTCAGCTATGTAAGTTAAAATGATACACCCTGTATAAAGAAATAATAATAATTAAAGAAAGTGATTATATTTTTTCGCTAATTAAGGGTCAATATGAAAAAATTTTGTAAAAGTGAGCAGGCAAATAGTATTCATTGACCTCAATTTTCGTACCTTATGGTAATTCTTAATGAAGTTCTACTTTTTTTATATAGATAAAGGCTACGAAGTTATCTGTATTTGTTTTTGCTTAAATATTTTGCATAAAAAGTTTTTTCGTTGAGTTGAATTTTGAACTCTAGGGTGTAACTATTATTTTGAGCAGGTCATTTATTGCAAATATTCATAAGAAAATTCTAAGGACCTATGTTAATAATTTGATTATTTAAATTGGCTTAAGTTTACTTTAGCTCACATTCGCAAACCTTTTTAAAACCAAACTTATCTTATGTGCTTTTTAATTTTAAGAAGAAATATGTAATCAAAAAAAGTCGCTCGGATCTGGTTTCGGAGATATAGCCATTGGAAGTTGCGGATATCGCTTTTGGAAAAATCATTATAAGTTCGGAACCGCTGCATGGATATCAAAAATATGGGTGTCCAAAGAAAGATAATTTAATGGTCTATAATAATGGTGAGCAAGCCTAAGAAATTTAACCCATAGTTTTGGAGATATTACAATTTTTCTAAAATTTTGACCAATTTTTTTTTTTAAAACCGTTATTTTTTCCAAAAAATGTCTGAATGACCTATAACTTTTTTAGCTTCTTAAAAAAGCTTAATTTATTCCCCTTAAAATGGTGTATCGTTTGTTCCAAATTTTTGCAAATTTACCCCCTTTTTGACCGAAAAACAAAAAAATTTATTCAATGACAATGACAATGATTTATGGACAAAAACAATAAAAAACCAACAACAACATCAAGAACAACAACAACAACAAGAACAACAACAACAACAATTATTATAAGACGATTCTCATTATAAAACTTAAAAATTTTTATTAAAAATTGCGCGCGCGATTTTTAATAAAAATTTACCCCCTTTTTGACCGAAAAACAAAAAAATGTATTCAATGAATTCTTATGAAAACTATGTATTTATGGACAAAAACAATAAAAAACCAACAACAACATCAAGAACAACAACAACAACAAGAACAACAAGAACAACAATAACAACAAAAACAACAACAATTATTATAAGACGATTCTCATTATAAAACTTAAAAATTTTTATTAAAAATCGCGGGCGCAATTTTTAATAAAAATTTTTCGTCTGCGGCGCTTTCTTTTTCCATACGACACATTATAAAACACAAAAATTTTTATTAAAAAGTAAGAATCGTCTTATAATCCGTTATAATAATCCGTTATAAGACACGCGCGATTTTTAATAAGCATTGGCCCTAAAGTAAAATTGTTCCTTATTTTGAGCTATTCTATTGAAAACCATCCTTAAATTGGGGCGCCATTGAAATTTTGACACAAAGTGATTATATTTTTTCGCTAATTAAGGGTCAATATGAAAAAATTTTGTAAAAGTGAGCAGGCAAATAGTATTCATTGACCTCAATTTTCGTACCTTATGGTAATTCTTAATGAAGTTCTACTTTTTTTATATAGATAAAGGCTACGAAGTTATCTGTATTTGTTTTTGCTTAAATATTTTGCATAAAAAGTTTTTTCGTTGAGTTGAATTTTGAACTCTAGGGTGTAACTATTATTTTGAGCAGGTCATTTATTGCAAATATTCATAAGAAAATTCTAAGGACCTATGTTAATAATTTGATTATTTAAATTGGCTTAAGTTTACTTTAGCTCACATTCGCAAACCTTTTTAAAACCAAACTTATCTTATGTGCTTTTTAATTTTAAGAAGAAATATGTAATCAAAAAAAGTCGCTCGGATCTGGTTTCGGAGATATAGCCATTGGAAGTTGCGGATATCGCTTTTGGAAAAATCATTATAAGTTCGGAACCGCTGCATGGATATCAAAAATATGGGTGTCCAAAGAAATATAATTTAATGGTCTATAATAATGGTGAGCAAGCCTAAGAAATTTAACCCATAGTTTTGGAGATATTACAATTTTTCTAAAATTTTGACCAATTTTTTTTTTAAAAACCGTTATTTTTTCCAAAAAATGTCTGAATGACCTATAACTTTTTTAGCTTCTTAAAAAAGCTTAATTTATTCCCCTTAAAATGGTGTATCGTTTGTTCCAAATTTTTGCAAATTTACCCCCTTTTTGACCGAAAAACAAAAAAATTTATTCAATGACAATGACAATGATTTATGGACAAAAACAATAAAAAACCAACAACAACATCAAGAACAACAACAACAACAAGAACAACAATTATTATAAGACGATTCTCATTATAAAACTTAAAAATTTTTATTAAAAATTGCGCGCGCGATTTTTAATAAAAATTTTTAAGTTTTATAATGAGAATCGTCTTATAATAATTGTTGTTGTTGTTGTTCTTATTGTTGTTGTTCTAGTTGTTGTTGTTCTTGATGTTGTTGTTGGTTTTTTATTGTTTTTGTCCAATATACATAAGAATTCATTGAATAATTTTTTTTGTTTTTCGGTCAAAAAGGTAAATATCCAAAAATTTGGAACAAACGATACACCATTTTAAGGGGAATAAATTAAGCTTTCTTAAGAAGCTAAAAAAGTTATAGGTCATTCAGACATTTTTTGGAAAAAATAACGGTTTTTTAAAAAAAAATTGGTCAAAATTTTAGAAAAATTGTAATATCTCCAAAACTATGGGTTAAATTTCTTAGGCTTGCTCTCCACTATTATAGGCCATTAAATTATCTTTCTTTGGACACCCATATTTTTGATATCCATGCGGTTCCGAACTTATAATGATTTTTCCAAAAGCTATATCCGCAACTTCCAATAGCTATATCTCCGAAACCAGATCCGAGCGACTTTTTTTGATTACATATTTCTTCTTAGAATTAAAAAGCACATAAGATAAGTTTGGTTTTAAAAAGGTTTGCGAATGTGAGCTAAAGTAAACTTAAGCCAATTTAAATAATCAAATTATTAACATAGGTCCTTAGAATTTTCTTATGAATATTTGCAATAAATGACCTGCTCAAAATAATAGTTACACCCTAGAGTTCAAAATTCAACTCAACGAAAAAACTTTTTATGCAAAATATTTAAGAAAAAACAAATACAGATAACTTCGTAGCCTTTATCTATATAAAAAAAGTAGAACTTCATTAAGAATTACCATAAGGTACGAAAATTGAGGTCAATGAATACTATTTGCCTGCTCACTTTTACAAAATTTTTTCATATTGACCCTTAATTAGCGAAAAAATATAATCACTTTGTTTAATTATTAATATTTCTTTATACAGGGTGTATCATTTTAACTTACATAGCTGAATAAGTTAAAAATCAAGTTAGAGGTCAAAGTGACCCCTGAAGGTAATTTCAAGGTCAAATTCCCGCTTGGTGAAGAAAAGCTAGTAATCATTGGCTAGACCGCTGCACAATCTTGCCTTAACTGGCTGCAGCTTTTCTGCACCAAACGGGTATTCGACCTTGAAATGACCTTCAGGGGCACTTTGACCTCTAACATGAATACCTATCTGAACGTAAAATGTTGTGCTCTTCCGGAATCTGAGGTCAAAAATAGGGGTTTCCATTTGAAAAACTAAAGATGACCTTCAAATAATTTTGAAAATGTAGGTCAAGGTCATGGTTAAGGTCATGGCTGGAAAAGCCCTTTTTGAATGACTTGCAATTTTTTGACTTATTCAGCTGTGTAAGTTAAAATGGGACACCCGGTATGTTGTCTTCGATAATATCGTAACACATATTCATAATGATGCATATGTATGTGGTGACTTAACACCAACACACATAAACAACAACACATAAACACTATACATAAAAACAACTTATAATAATGTTTAAGTTATTATTGAAAATTTTAAGATTTGAAAATTTTGTTTTATTTGTAAGAAAATTAAAAAATTCATTTATTATTAAAAAAATCTTAAAACTATTTGTACTTAAAATTAAATATTATAAAAAATAAAATTTTATAAAACGAAAAAAAAAAAAATATAGATGCTTAAGAGGTTCTTTGTATTTTCGTTTTATAAAATTTTATTTTTTATAATATTTAATTTTAAGTACAAATAGTTTTAAGATTTTTTTAATAATAAATGAATTTTTTAATTTTCTTACAAATAAAACAAAATTTTCAAATCTTAAAATTTTCAATAATAACTTAAACATTATTATAAGTTGTTTTTATGTATAGTGTTTAAAAAATTCATTTATTATTAAAAAAATCTTAACACTATTTGTACTTAAAATTAAATATTATAAAAAATAAAATTTTATAAAACGAAAATACAAAGAACCTCTTAAGCATCTATATGTACATTAGGCTGGTTCAAAATCGTATGGAAAAATTAAATGCCGTCAAATTTCTGGAAACATGGAGCCCTTGTACCAAAATTTCACCCGAATCGGACCATGGGAAAGCGTGTCAGTGGGTCGATTTGTATGATTTTTGTGCATTTTCGAAGACGATTTTTTAGTATTAATTCTTTTAATTAAAAAAAATATCAACTTCGAGGTACATTCGTGGTTATCATTTTTTATGGACTCAGTATGATGTGAAATATGTGTGAAAATTGTAAATCAGAAAATCGCAGCAAGTTTGAGTATTGATTCGTTGATACGAATGTGAAAAATGCTAAAAAATCTTACATACTTCCACTTTGCCCGTTCGAAACCATTCCTATTTTATATTTTTCGGCCACGGCGCTATGCGCAATCGATTGGAAATCTTTTTTTTACATAGAAAACGATATGTCAAAAATTGTTTATACCAACGATGCGATCTGGAGAAATATTTGATTAATAAAAGCAAGCATTTTCGTCATATGAAAATAAAGATTTTTAGTTTAATTTAGTTCAAGAAACGCTAATATTTCACATTTGTCCATTTTGTAGATTTTTTTGGTTTTCGGCGGCCACTTTAAGTATTTTGTGAATCTGATTTACGTGGTCCCTTATCTGTTTGTTGAAATTTTGCACCTACCTGGGCGCATAGCTAATAAAGTTCCTTCGCTACGGAAAGAAAAATTGCGCATGAGGCTAAGTTTTGCAAGGGATCATGAAAACTGCTCATGACCTGAATGAAAGAAAAAGTGGCGTAATATCTTAAGGAGAGATGAAACTAAGATTAATTTATTTGGAAATGATTCAGAAAAGAATGTGCGACGGCCTAAAAGCAAAGAGTTTCACGTCAGATTCATAAAAAAAAAACTTACACACGGAGGTGGAAATATGGTGTGGTAGTGTTTTCTTTAATATGGGATAGGTCCAATATTCCGGACAACGAGTAAAATGACAGCAGCCGAATACAAAGGTATACTCGAAAACGCAATGCTACTCTATTCTAAGGAAAACATGCCCTTGCTTTGGATCTATCAGCAAGATAACAACCCAAAACACACCTCTTGTGTTTGTGAAAAAATGTTTTGAGGACAATAAAGTCAACGCGCTTAGCTGGCCGAGTCAGTCACAGGATTTAAAGCAGATAGAAAACCTGTGGGGGCCTTAAAGAAGAAAAAAAGCAACAAAAAAATTTCACGAATACGGAGCGATTGTGGGAGTGTGTCCAAGGAATGTGATATGAGATACCCAAAGAAACCTGCCAGGCTCTAATCAAAAGTATCCCAAGAAGAGTTGCGAAAGTTATCCAAAATAAAGGTGGATACACTAAATAATGAAAGTGTAAACAAAAAAGTTTCATATCTATTTCCTTTTGTTTTACTGCATATCTTTCCGGTGTACCTATTATTTTGAGCAGGCAAATATTGAGCAAATAGTATTCATTGACCTCAACTTTCGTACCTTATGGTAATACTTAAAGAATTTATACTTTTTTTATATATATACAGCTGTGGATATATAAATGGCACATTTTTTTATATTTTCTTTCTAATGCTACAGTATCGTAAATATTATTAACAAACAACAAGTGTTTAGTTTTTTGCAAAGATATATCCTTCATATTTAATAATAATATGAACTTCAGCTATAATCCATTAACCAAAAAAAAAAAAATTATCAAAATGTAAAAAAACTGATGAAATGAGCGGGACACATAAATGGCACAATCTGGAGAAAAAGAGAAAATATCGTGTTCCAATTGCATTTGTTGACTTTTTGGTATGCAAAAACATTTAGATCATTGAGATCTTGTGCTGTAGACTTTGTTTTTGATGATAGCTTTATACGTGCGACCCACATTCTCCACAATTTTTGCGTTTTGTTTTGGATATGACATACTAATCTTTCTGTGCGGCAGACCAAATATCGGCCATATTTGTATAAATTTTTTTTTACGATTTCAACCTTGAATTCGTTCTACAGGTTCTTTATTGAAATTAATTTTTTTTTACGATTTCAACCTTGACTTCGTTCTACAGGTTCTCTATTGAAATTAAGTCAGGGCTCCGTGCAGGAAAATCCAAAACATCGATCTTTTCCGCACAAAACCTATTATTTTGTACTTTGGAGGAGTATTTAGTGTCATTATATGGCAAAAATGTCCACTTAATTGGCATGGAATGAAGTGCATGTGGTTCCATATGGTTTGTCAATGTGTCCAAATATTGAAACTTGTCCATTTTGTCATTTATTTTTATAAGCGGGCCTACACCATGCCAACAAAATTCATTACAGACCATAATGCTTTCACACCAGTGTCTTGCCATCTTCTGGGTGGAACAAGCATTGTACTCTTGCCATTTAGGATAATGAACTAAGGTTTTCCTATCTGATCTCAAGCTATTGATATTCGTTTTGTCACTCCACAACACGTTTTTCCAAAAATTTTTATTTTTCTAGACGGTAAAACACGGGTGTGAAAACAGTATGGTCTGCAGTGTATTTTGTTGGCGCGCGATTTTTAATAAAAATTTTTCGCCTGCGGTGCTTTTTTTTTCAATGCGACACATTATAAAACACAAAAATTTTTATTAAAAAGAAAGAATCGTCTTATAATCCGTTATAAGACAATTCTCATTTTAAAACTTAAAAATTTTTATTAAAAATTGCGCGCGCGAATTTTAATAAAAATTTTTCGCCTACGGCGCTTTTTTTTTCAATGCGACACATTATAAAACACAAAAATTTTTATTAAAAAGTAAGAATCGTCTTATAATCCGTTATAATAATCCGTTATAAGACGCGCGTGCTATTTTTAATAAAAATTTTTAAGTTTTATAATGAGAATCGTCTTATAATAATTGTTGTTGTTGTTGTTGTTGTTCTTGTTGTTTTTGTTGGTTTTTTATTGTTTTTGTCCATAAATACATAGTTTTCATAAGAATTCATTGAATAAATTTTTTTGTTTTTCCGTCAAAAAGGGGGTAAATATGCAAAAATTTGGAACAAACGATACACTATTTTAAGGGGAATAAATTAAGGTTTCTTAAAAAGCTAAAAAA
The DNA here is from genome assembly GCA_963662105.1 of Meiosimyza platycephala. NCBI lineage: Eukaryota > Metazoa > Arthropoda > Insecta > Diptera > Lauxaniidae > Meiosimyza > Meiosimyza platycephala. The sequence continues at coordinate 40,121,363 of OY759209.1, forward strand.
GTTATAGGTCATTCAGACATTTTTTGGAAAAAATAACGGTTTTTTAAAAAAAAATTGGTCAAAATTTCAGAAAAATCGTAATATCTCCAAAATTATGGGTTAAATTTCTTAGGCTTGATTACCATTATTATAGGCCATTAAATTATCTTTCCTTGGACACCCAAATTTTTGATATCCATGCAGCGGTTCCGAACTTATAATAATTTTTCCAAAAGCTATATCCGCAACTTCCGATGGCTATATCTCCGAAACCAGATCCGAGCGACACTTTTTTTTTCATACTTTTTATTTATTTTTAACCCCCTTTTACCCCTAAAAAAAAAAAAAAAATTGGAGAATGTGAGCTAAAGTAAAACTGTTCCTTTAAATTACACATATAACGTTAATATCTAGTGTTATCAAGAAATGGATCTCCTCATCCTATTTTAAAAGTTACTCAAATATCAACTGTCAAATTGCCTTAGTTCTTTATTAAAAAAAAAATATAAGTAAACTTTACTTGTAATCGAGTTTAAAAACCGGTATTCCTAAGGCTATATGGTGTTATGAGTGAAACATTGGGAACTGGACGTAATTTTTTTTACGGGCCGCTCTTAAATGTTCAAAAATAGGCCGTTGCGAGCGACCTTAACCACAGCAGTTTTATTTTTACTTTTTAACACTTACGTTTCAATTATTTTTATATTTTGATATTTCGATTTTTCCTCATGAAGAATGTGCTTTACTCGCAAAGAGAAAGATTGGCCTGGCCATAAGTCATCCTGAATTTCTCTAAACCATTCTTTACCAGTTGCATTCATTATTTCGTTTTATCTATAGGTATAAAAATTAATTATATTTTTAACAAAGATGTATGTATGTATTTTAAGATTCCTCACATGGATTATCGTTATCGCTCGCAAATTCATAAGTAAAGGTTAGATAGTATAACTTTCCACGTTATCTTTAAAACCTTACTTTGATAACACAAATATATTTAAAAACATTGGACCCGTTCAGCGAGCTTCAGAGCTGAACAACATACTTGTACTTTATTGTGTTTAACGGAATTATGTGTATAACAGAATTGGCACGGGTCGGGAAATCGGCAGCGATAACTCGCTGTCAAAAAATAACCCGTCGGAATATCGTTGTAGGGCCCCCAGACGTTCAGAGTTTTTATGCTGTCGAATGTACGACCGAGTTGTATGTTAGTCTCATGCCTTAGGTTTTTCGTACTAGTTTCCTTACGACTTCAATATGCGAACAGTTTTCATAGAGTAAATAACAAAATGGACTCGCATGCGCTTCTTGCTTTTGTATTGATGAAATAATAGAACAAGAAAATAATCAGATAAAAATTGTCAATCAAAGGCAGACAGTCATAAAACCACAATTCCTCGGATACATTTAATATAGTCCAAGAGCCAGAGACGAATAGACCTTCGTAATTTTATAAAATCTGAAAGTTTTTCTGTGTATATGCCTAATAGAGGTAACAGCGATCCCCGACTATGAAGTTTGGATAACGGTTACTTTGAATGATAACAGGTAGCAAAGGTGCGAAAAAATGCATCTAACTTTCGTTATTTTATAAAAGCTGAATTTTATATATGTTACTCGAAGAGCTAGCAAAAGATGTTTTTTTTTCAGTTGGCAGACAGTTTCGATTATTATTGTAGTATGTCAGACACATGAAAGGTCTACAGTAGCACAGTGTAGTTATATGGTAGAAAGTGTCATAAATACTTCTACAATAAATATCGGTTTAGTGCTCCTAGCGCTTCCTTTGCCCCTCACACATTTTTAGGAAATCTTCAAAGACAAAAGCAATTAGAAAATTACTTTCATAGTTTATACTACTTAGGTTTACAGTTTATTTTTTTCTAAAACAATAACAATAGATTTGAATCTACAAAACTTACTTCTACACAAGTTTGTAACGGCACAAGTCCTAGGTTGGCAATTAAAATGGAAATTTGCAATATAAAACTAGCCTTTGGAAATGTGCCATCTAACGGACACTGGCATTGCAAAAAAATTCATACCAAAAATGTCAGACATGTCATTCGTTTTTCGTTCGAAATTTAGCTACGTGCGTTCTGATCAACCAAAAATGGCTGAACAGCGCGTCGTTTCGAATTTTTGTTTTGCCTTTGCTTGGAGACAAAACTTCGAAAAAGGGATAGAGTAGTCGTGTTTTTTTTTTATTGAAGCGTGCGGACGTGCTAGAGCTCTCGCGAAACGGAATTTTTTTCATATATTCAAACAAAAGAAAATTTTTGGTTATGAAAACCAACTGAACAGCAAAAGTGATTAGTTTGAGAAGAAAAAAAAAAACGAATCTAACCAAAACATATTCTTAACAATGAAGGGAAAGGAAATTAACTCAAATGCTTCATTGATTGCCATTGTTAATGTGCCAAAAATAATATAGAATTGAAAATAATAAAAACAAAATGTTAGTTGAATTAAACTAATTGCAAGTAAATGCAAAAATAATGTGAAAAGTAGAGAAAAACAATTATGTCTATATTATAGTATGATGTACTGAAATGAATAAAATAAAATGTTACATAACGCACCGCGTTGAATTGGAAAGAAAAGACTACAACTTAATAAGTCGCCATATTGCATTCGCGGAAATAGTTTTGGCGAAGCGCTAGTGCTCAACATTACAAACCAATACACCAAAGCCTCGATTTGCATCGTTTTCGAAGTTGCGTCGTTTATAATACGCAATATTTTCTGAAATTAACTTTATTTCGCAGCCAAAACATGTTGCTCCTTTGTCTGCTTTTTTTGCGTCTAAAAATACATACGTTGGTTTTTATATTTTAAACTTAAAAAGCGACCCCTGTGGATGACAATTCTTACTATAAAAATAAATACATACAAAATATTTATAAAACTGTTTGAATGCTGCCTGAGCGCACATACGAAACAATAGTTTGCATCAACAGTGAAAAATTGACCAAACATCCAATCGTATGTATGCACTGGCGCTTAAAAAATAACCATTTTTTTCATAAAACTTACAACCAGGAACCAATTAACGAAAAACTAGTACAAATACACGCAAATAATGATTTCGATTTGCGTCGTCTTTTTGCGGTCCCAATTAACGACGCAAATCGAGGCTTTGGTTATATAAAACTATGAAAATTTCGACTCTGAAAAGTGTCATTTAAAAACCAAAGAGACTCTGAAACTAACATACATACATGTTAGTGAAATTTGACAGTAGGAAGTGGCAAACCAAAAATGAGAATAAGGATTTGACATTCAAAGCAGAACGATATGCCTGCACTTAAAAACACAAGAAGACATTTAAAAATAGAAAATAAAACAAAACAAAACTGAATGTGTATTGTGAAAAGAAGAATAATAAAATGTCAACGATGGGAATTGATGTGAGTTTTTAAATAAATTTTTGCAAATTAATAGCGATAAAAATTAACTAAAATTGCCCAAAACTATAATTTGTTTTAAGTATTTAAACAAAGTTTCTGGCTTTCTAAAAAAAAGGAAAGAACACGTTCAACTAAAAATAAAAATATAACGAAAAACATCCTTAAATATTAATAAATATTTAAGAAACAGATAAAGAACTGTATCATACTGTACTGAAACTTATAAAAGGTACTAATAATAAAAAAAGCAACAACAAAAATCGAACAGTTGAAAAACCTAAAAATTTACGTTAAAAATGAAGACAATAAGACTTTAGAAAAATGAACACAACATTGGAAAATAAACCATAAAAATGAAAAAATAAAAATGTCAAATGTGACTTAAATTTATGATAGAATTTTCTTAACAGACACAAAAAAAAAACAATTTATCTAAAATGACTAAAAATCCCTGCAATACAACGCAAACGAAGAAAAAAAATAAGGTGAGAAAAATGACAGCTTAATAAAAATAAGCACTAGGTCCTGTGTAGAACCGAACAACGTTAGGGTGGACCACGAAAGTCGTCCCAATGGTCTACATAGGCAGGGTGGGTAAAGTAGGGACACGAGCTTAACATCCTTGCTCGTAGGTCAATCAGGATAAAAGATTAGGGAGTGTAAGCGACAGTTCATACATACGATTGGATGGTTGGTCAACTTTTCACTGTTGATGCAAACTATTGTTTCGTATGTGCGTTCAGGCAGCATTCAAACAGTCAACTAGCAAATCCCGGCGCGCGTTGCTACGCCTCAACAAATTGAATATAGTTTCTTTTTTTTAAGTTGGACTAAATAAGAAAAAGTTTTTTTATTGAAATTTAATCTTAATGCAAGTGGATATAAATGTTTTTGGTTTTTCTATTTGGTGCATTCCGTGCGGAGTTGCATGTCTCCCATCGGACGCGTCCTCGGGTGGTGGATAGAGGAAGGCTCTGTAGATATGCAGGGTGAATAAAATACCACCCGCGAACCAAAACATGCAGGCAATAATAGCGTCTGTTCACCAGGTAAGGTGCGGCTAGAGCGGGCGTGTGTCTTGTATCAAGCGGGTCGCTGCACAAATGTGCAATGTAGGTGTGACTGGATACCTAAAGACTTGGCTCACCAGTACGTGTCCTACTGACGTGCAGTAGGTTGCGTTGGGTTGGTACCCCGACCGGAAAACCACCTAACCCAAGAAACGACTGTCGCCCTATGCTCCAATTAGGAGCGGTGTATTTTTTTATATATTTGTTTTAGATTTGATAAATTTTAAAAATATGTATATATGTAAATAAACCAAGGAATTAAAAAAAAAAAATTTGGTGCATAAATGTACAACTGATTTGGTGGGAATCCTTGTAATGCGTGAAATCAGCACCTTTGAATGAGTTTAATTTGGATATAGTCGTTGTCTTCTATATATGTGCAGAGTCTCATTCACCTGCGTCAAAAAGTTGCAGAGATATACATTTTCTCATTTTGGAGGCATGGAATTACCCATTTTTTCATTAAATCTTACTTTTGCCTCTCTTTTTTATATATAATCTCCATGTTTCATTTATCTGCGTTACATAGTTTATATGATGAACTTAATTGTTCTCTTATATGGGACGCCGCACAGTGGCTCGATTTGACTTTTTTGATTGCAAAACTCATAACTTCTGAACGAATAAAGATTTTTTGATAATTTTTTTATATGATAGGGAATTCTTATAGCTAATACAGTAGTAAATTTTGTTGAAATAGCTTTGCAGAATCCGACGCAATTGATTGTTGAAGTTGATTTTTTTGTAGTGAGGAAAAATTACATATCTTATGCATGCATAAATTTAATTTCTGTTTTTTTTTGTCGCAAGTAGACATTGAACTGCTGGAAAGTGTGATAGAAATGTCCTTGGGCTTAGTATATAAAACTAAAATTGTAAAAAAATTCAAAGCGGATTTTTAAACTTTTTTTTTTTTTTTTTTCTTTATTGATGGTTATGCTTATATACAATAAACAGGCCCAAAGCCCTCTTACATATTGTAATGTGGAGAAAAAAAATTTAATAAATTTAAATTTTGGTGAGATATTTATTTTTTTTTTATATATAAACTAAATATTTTTTTTTACTTAAATTAAAAATTTAATTTCTTTCAAAATAATCAACAGTATCTGAATGGCTATATAATAGACTTAACATTTCTTGAGAGCAACATTCTTTCAGCTCTTTTGATGATTGGGTGTGCCTTAGAGATGTAATAATTGGGTCAGACGAGGCGGCCAGCATGTTAAAAAGGTCCTGATTTTGTCGCTTTCTTAATATCTTGCACGTGTTGAGATATCTGATTTTTTTGTAATCTTTGTTTTTGGATTCCTGTGCTTCTTCTGATAGTTCACCAATTGGTAATGGCTGAAACTCTATTATATTTTCACCGACGGCGAAAATAACTTAACTGCCAAAAACACCCGTTATAACATAGATACGTAAATGAAACTAGTTGCATCGCACACCTTACACAAAATAAAACTTATAAACTAAGTTTCACGTTGATAGCTTTACTAAATGCAAAGATAATCAAAAAAAACCTTCTCTTGTAAAATTTAGTTTTTGTTGGTTAAGTTATTTTTGCGGTTAGTTCTCAATATGTATACATTGCTCCAAATCTGTGATGACGTGTATGGGTGAATTGGTTCAATGATGTTGAACAGTTTGAGCATTTTCCACTGAAACCTTACTCTTCAAGGAACCCAATAAGAAAAAATCTAATGGTGTGCTAAGGCTCATAATCTTGGTGACCAATTCAGGTCTGTCCTTCGAGCAATTATTCCATTATTAAACTTCTCTTTCAAAAGATCGATTGATTCCGTTGCTGTTACAACATACCACATCCTGGTGAAACCACATATTCTGCACAAAAAGTTTCGGTTTGAGGTTTATTTGCTATGAACGACGACGAATTGATGACCTTGGCTTTTCAATAACACTTGTGCTAACAGCTGCAATATCTTCACTTAAACGACCACTACGATGATAAACTCTGCCACGGCCCGCTTGAAAAAAATTTAATGAATGGTCCGAGGACGACGGAGTTTTTTATTGGATACTTTTTGGGACATCATCAGAAGTTAAACCGCGCAAAAATCAAAATCGTAGCACGTGCTTTTTTTCAATACGGCCATTTTTACGATTTTTCAACGAAATTCCGAGATTTTCATATTCTATCGCTTTATATATATACATTAGGGTGTTTCACTTTTTTTCAAAAGTTCTCCAAATTCAAACCTTAAACCGAAATTCGATTTATTATAAAAAAAAAGTATTTCATGAATTTTTTCTGATTTTTTTGAGGTCGTTTACCACTCGCCAATCGCCATTTTAATAAAAAACTCACATAATACATTTTTTCCTTTATAATTTTTTTTCATGACTTCTAAACTAAATTGTTTCTTGTCTAAATATTAAAAAATAATAATATCTTTGGGTTAGGTATCGAAAAAAAGGTTTTTACCTATCTTCTAAATGTGAAAATTGGAAGAAATGGACAAAAAATTGCCTAATTTTTGCTTTTTTCGCTTTTTTACTTAAAAATATATAATAATGATATATAATGCCGCGAAACAATTAAAACTCATCCGCAATCTTATCCCAATCGAGCATTTACCGCATGAAGTTAAAATGAGACCAAGAGAAAGGCATTGTTCGAACAAAAAAGTGCTTACATCAAAAATCAAAGAAGTTTGGATCAGTATTCCGTCATATTTCACAGAAAAACTGGTAAAATATATGCCCCGGCGTTTGCAAGCTATCGTAAATGCTCAAGGCGGCAGCACAATATACTAGAGCTTGAGTTTGTATTGGTTTTGTAGTATTTTGGCAAGATTTAGAAAGCAATTTATCTATTTTCTTTCATATGTATGCTCAATTTTATGCCTTAAAATTAAGTATATATTTTATTTTGCTATAAGAAAAAAGTTTATTTGTGAATTAAGTTTTTGTTTTGTTACTTAATATTGTGAATGAAATGTCTACGTTTCGAACTGCATTTTTTTTTTACTAAAAATAATTTTTTTTTTTCCAAAACAAACAATAATGTGTTTTAATGAAGCCTGTATGCTCAATTTTATGAGCAACTGTATATATACATATATATATAAATATATATATATATACATGTGTGTGTATATGTGTATGTATACATATTTGTGTTTATATGTATATAAATAAAGCGATAGAATATGAAAACTCGGAATTTCGTTGAAAAATCGTAAAAATGGCCGTATTGAAAAAAAGCACGTGCTACGATTTTGCTTTTTGCGCGGTTTAACTTCTGATGATGTCCCAAAAAGTATCCAATAAAAAACTCCGTCGTCCTCGGACCTTTCATTAAATTTTTTCAAGCGGGCCTTGCTGCTTCTCTGATCTTGAACTGAACCAGTTTCTTCAAATATATCAATGATAAGATTAATAGCAAACAAAAAATTTTCTTCTAACTTCTGAATAACATTAAACATTTTTAAAATGAATGTATTTACGCCAAAAAATGGCGGCAAATTTAAAAAAATACCTCAAATTTGAAAACCCTGTATAATCGTTAGTGCGTCTGTTAATGATCGCGTAACTTCTGAACGACTTGACCGATTGACGGTCATGTTTTTATTTTTGTAAATGTTCTTATGGTCAGCAGAAGGTTCTTAGCTTAGTTTGGTTTGGAAAAAAAATTTCGATCTCACGCCTCCCATATAAGAACAAAATCAAATTCATCATATCGCATTGACTATTGAACGAAGATGAATGTAACTTGCAACATATAAGAGAAACGAGTTCTCTCACAATAAGAAATATTCTAATTAAATTGAGCATTAGAGTGAACAACTAAAAACAATTTTAAATCAAGCTGAATACTTACATTTGTGTTAAAGAAATTATTTCAAGAGTTACTGTTAAAAATTTTAAAAAATCGGTTCTAACTTCTTATTAGTTGATCTCGTCTCTTTGTCAGTGTCGGTTGTGTTTTTGTGTTGTTTTTTTTAATACGTATATTTCTTTGTGTTTAATAATTTTGTTCAATAACAATAATTTTATTTATTTTGCGCGTACATAATTGTCGCTGTTTAATAATAATTGGTGTTGGTAGAAATTTGATTTGATTTAGTTTTGCATGTTTGCTTACTTTAATTTAATTTATTCTTTAATGTAAACATACATACGTACGTGAGTACATTTCTTTCTACAAGCAGTGTAAAGCAGTGATCAGTTTTGTTTTTTCATTCCCTTTTCTGCTTTGTCCGCTTACATTGCTTTACCTTAATCTCAATAGGTTGTTGTTGTTGCTGTTCAACGGGTATATTTTCCACAATTTTAACCCGTTGTAAGCACTTTTAAAAATATTTTAGGTCTTAACTTAGTCTTTTCTTTTTTTCATGATGGATTATTTTTCGTCTGAAAACTTGTTAGCTTGCTCTTTAAGAGATCAATGTAAAAGTCAAAATATATTGAATGCCATGTTTTCCTGTTCAGGTCCCTGTGAACAGGTCTTTCATGCCTCTTGTGCAGGCCTAACTAACACTATTACTGATTTATTATCCTCTAATCGTTCGGGCCTGCATTGGTACTGTCCATCGTGCAGGGCCCTGTCCCCGTCGGTGTTTTTCGACAAAATTAAACAATTTGGGGAAAATCTTAACAATTTGAATATTAATTTCAGAGATATTCTAAATAATTATTTAGACATAACTCCCCAAATTGAAAAAAGCCTTAATGAGGCTGTCTCACCCGATGTTAGTTCGCTTCAAAATAAAACTATTACTGAGGCTGCAATGGTTTTTTCTTCTACTCCTTCGATCTCTACTCTACCCAAGCAAGCTATTTCCCTGAAGAAGAAAAGAAAACTTAAACGAAAATTAAATAAGAATCGTAAGTCGAATGTTAACTTGGGTAGTGTGGGGGGGGCGAGTGACACAGCTGCTAATCGTGAAGTAACTGCCTTAGATCCCCCTCTAAATATCTCTCCGTCTACTTCCAACTTTCCCGCTTCTGCTCCTATAAATAATCCTCCACCCCTTTCCTCCACTATCGATACTCCTCTATCCATTTCTGTTATTCCTAATCCGCAAGGAGTTGTTACGATTGGTGGTTCTGTGGCACCTGTCTCCTTGCAAGCATTGCCAAGGTTGAAATCGATTTTCATTTCACGTCTTAATGCTAACACTACCACTGACAATGTTATAAACTATATTAAACAAAACCAAATTATTCCTGCCGATGCCTTCGTTTCTTGCAGGAAAATCGGTAATAAACCAACTCATGCATCTTTTAAAATTACAGTGGCATCTTCTCATGTTTCTGCCATTCTAAATTCTAATGCATGGGTGGATAATATCTTTATTTCAGAATTTAAGTCGAAAAAAAATAATAAGACTGTCCGTTCCAATTCAAAAAACTGAAGCGGCTATCCCTTTACTATCAAAATGTAAGGGGTTTGCGTTCTAAGACGCATGACATCTTTTTAGCCACTCAGAATTTTTCTGAGGATATTATCGTTTTTACCGAAACTTGGTTAAATAACACTTTTCTCAATTTGGAACTTTTTGACAACAGTTTCAATGTTTTTAGAAGAGACAGACACTTGGAAGACATTTCTTCTGTTGGTGGAGGTGTCTTAATAGCCATAAAAAATCATTTAACTAGTTCATTAATCGAAATTGCCTGCGCATCTAATATTGAACTATTATGCGTTAAAGTTACATATTGTAACTCCAATATTTATATTCTTAACGCTTATGTTCCTCCAAATAGTAGCGCAGATGTCTACGAATGTCTTTCGATGTCCGTAGAATACATAATAAATGAACTAGACACTAATGACGACATTTTATTGTTAGGTGATTTCAATTTGCCTGACCTTAAATGGACTCCTTCGGATGATGGTACATATTTTTATGCATCGTGTCCAAAAACTCGACAACAACAAATTTTTGTTGACGAAATACTTTCAAGTTTACAACAAGTAAGTTGTATAACTAATTCTCATGGACGACAACTTGACTTAGTCTTGGCTGCAAATAGTAGTAATGTTGTTGTGAGAAATGCTATCCATGCTCTTTCTGCGGTTGATTCCTATCATCCACCTTTGAGTATTGTGTACCAATCTGACAATGAAAATTTAATTAATGCATGTTCTTCCATCAATATTTATGAATTCAATTTTAAAAAAGCTGACTTTTTAAAGTTGAATGAGAATTTAAGGAATAAATTAAACGACCTTATTATTTTTTTTAATAATACGAGTAATTCATTTGATGAGTGCATTAAATTTTTCTATGGTGAACTTTTTTCGGCTATAGCATTGTCGGTGCCTTATGCAAAGAGGTATGTTAATAATTCTTCATACCCCTGGTACACAAAGGATTTAAAAAAAATTCGCAATGGCCGTAATAGGGCATGGAACAAATACGTTTGTAGCCAGGACCGAAATGACTTAGTTGCTTACCAGCGACTTTTCCATGAATTTAAGGATATGTCGGCTTTAGTTTATTCTGAATATTTGAATAAAATTAGGTTGAATATTCTTCATGACCCCAAGCATTTTTGGGGATTTATTAATACAAAAAAAAAGTCTGACGGGTTTCCATCAGAATTCAGAACAGTTGATGGGCTCACTAGCGACCCACAAATTATAGCTGGGTTGTTTGCTAATTTGTTTAAAGAATCCTTTTCTACGGAATTATTTAGCCCTGAGATCAACTATTTTGAATATATGGATAACGACCCTTTAGTTTCGATTAATGAGATATATTTCTCACCTGAACTAATAGAGAAATATATCTCATCTCTTGATGATGACTTCAGCTCCGGACCTGATGGTATTCCTGCGACAGTACTAGTCAACTGTAGCTCTGTGCTGAGTCAGCCCCTCAGTTTGTTATTTAATAAATCAATTAGATATAGCTATTTTCCTAAATTTTGGAAAAATGCATACATAAGCCCCATTTTCAAGAAAGGGTGTAAAAATGATGTTTCAAATTACAGGCCCGTAGCGAAGTTATCATCGATACCGAAAATTTTTGAACGCATTGTGTACGATCAAGTTAAGGTGTGCTGTAGTGAAGTCATAACAACTCGTCAGCATGGTTTTGTTAATGGCAGATCTACAGTTTCTAACCTCCTTGATTTTACTTCCTTTGCATTAAGCTCTTTTGACTCTGGTGGGCAAGTTGACTGCATCTACACTGACTTCAGTAAAGCATTTGACAAATTACCACATAATTTGATTTTGTTTAAGTTAAAAAAGCTTGGATTTCCTTTAAATTTTGTCAGCTGGATTGAATCTTATTTATCTGATCGCTCATATCAGATAAGATTTCGGAGGGTGTTTTCCTCCCCATTCAGCGCGGCATCAGGTGTTTCACAAGGAAGCCACCTGGGGCCGCTCCTGTTCATTTTAGCAATTAATGACGTTACACATGTCATTAAAAACTCGCATCTGCTAATATATGCAGATGACATGAAAATTTACAGGAACGTGAAGGGGGTTGGGGATACTATTCCACTTCAGTCTGATTTGAAATCCTTTGAGGTTTGGTGTTCTAAAAATAACTTACATCTTAATCCTGATAAATGCCAAACTATGATTTTCACCAGGAGAAAAAATGTTGTGGAGTTTGATTACGAATTAAAAGATAAGAAAATTGGTCGTGTTGATTTAGTCAAAGACCTAGGTATACATTTTGATGTAAAATTAACTTTTAATGAGCATATTAATCAAATTTGTAAAAAATCCTCATCTCTGCTTGGCTTCATTAAGAGGTGGGCAAAAGAATTTAATAGCCCTTTAGTAACGGTGACTTTATATAATACAATAGTGCGTCCTCACTTAGAGTACGCCAGCCAAGTGTGGTCACCATTTTATAATATTCACATTAATAGAATTGAGAGAATTCAAAAAAATTTTATTCGTTTTGCTCTCAATGGCTTAAATTGGATTGACTCTTTAAACCTTCCTCCTTATGAGGATCGTTTGAAGTTACTACATATGCAGTCTTTGAGCTCGCGTAGAAATATCGCGGATATACTTTTTCTGCATCAACATGTGACTGGGTCTCTTGCTGCACCAGAGCTTCTTAATTATATTCATTTAAATACTAATCGCAGGAGTAACCGTAACTCTTATCAATTATTTTACCAACCTTTCAGTAGAACTAATTATATGGCTACAGCTCCTTTTAATCGCATGACTACTCTTATTAATAATTGCGATGTATATGATATTAGCTTGTCAAAAGGTCAACTCAAGCTTAGATTGAAAAATAACTATAGTTAATTTTGTAGCTTAATGGTTGTTGGTCTTTATGTTTGTGTTGTCCGAGCCCCACCGCATGATGGGTAAATTTTTTCTAACATTTATGCCTTGGACCATGTTAATAAATTCATACAATTGCATTCATGCAATTGTATGTTTATATACATATGATCCGGGTGGGTATGTTGAGAAAGTGTGATAAAGCTAAGAAGAAATTATAAAAAAATAAAAAATTAATTGCATGTATAATTTTTTCATTTCCATTATTATATAAGCTTTTTACTTGGTTTTAAAGCTTCATGCTAAATTGCTAAGAAAGCAAATAGCTGTAGTAGCTAAACTCTATTATATTATATTATTATTACACTGTGCGACAGCCAAAATTGGCGGGAGTTCTGACTACCGGGAAAAGTTATATCGGTCAAAAAAAAAGTTATACGTGTCCCGGCGTTTCGCTGGGTCACGTCTAGGAATCGAGATATATCGATTTGAAGTTTGTAAGTATCATATATGGGAATTTTGTTTGGCATAACTTGAGAACGACTAGTCCGATTTTGCTTCAACAAACTTAGAAAAATTAAAAATTACAATTGCTTTAATCTTTTGATATACTGTTTCTCTACATAATCAACAGTTTTGCAGTTATAAATAAATTCATGAAAAAAAATAACACTTTTTCCCGTTTTTAGATTTTTCATGATTTTTAAAAATAAAAAATTTTAATTTTTTAGGCAAAAAATAATTTTTTTTTCTTCATAAATTTATTTATAACTGCAAAACTGTTGACTATGGACAGAAATAGTTTATCAATAGATTGAATCAATTGTAATTCTTAATTTCTCTAAGTTTGTTGCAGCAAAATCAGATTAGTTGTTCTCGAGTTATGTCAAACAAAATTCCCCTATATGATACAAACTTCGGTATATCTCGATTCCTAGATGTGACCCAGCGAAACGCCGGGACACGTATAACTTTTGACCGATTTAACTTTTTCCGGTAGTCAGAACCCCGCCGATCACTGACCCCTACCATTTGTCGCACAGTGTTATCTGAACTATAAATGTAGAAAAAAGCTTTATATGCAGTTACGTATTAACTATTTATGTATATTTCATTGAGCTGTCTAAGCAGTTGCATTTTCAGTTTTTGGAATTCCGAAGTGGGGGTGCTATCGTTTTTTTGAACTTGATTTTTTCGAAAACGGTTCGACTACAAACGAAAAGTGATTTACCACAAACAAAATGCTTCCAATTCACAACAAAAAAATTTTATTTGACTTCAGGTGTCAAGTTCACATAGCTTGTTTCAGTATGTATTTAGTAGTTTAGCGGAGGTTACAGTTACATATGTGAATTGTTGTCGTCCAACGTTGTATCTTAATTCTCTTTGTTATTTGTTGGGTGATATGCAGTGGCGTCACTTCACCAAAACCTTGGGGGGAGGGCGAGAATTATAGTTCCACCACTATTAGATGTTTTTTTTTGAATTGATGTATTGAATAATAATTAGTATCAGATCCTTGGGGGGGACAATGCCCTCCCCAGCCCTACCGAATTGACGCCGCTGGGAATATGAATTTTATGTGCCTTAAATTATGAGTTCAACGTTGAAAACATTTGTTTTGTGTGTGGGTCCATCGTTGTTCTATTGGTAGTTGATTTTTGTGTTGAAAATTACTCGTATTATTTTGTTGTTGTGAGTTGTCTTGCTTTTATAATTTGTGATGAAATTATGAATTTATGGCGTCTCCAATTTTGTGGTTCTTGTGGTTATGTTCTTATTTTTGATTTGGTTGATTTTCGGGTTGACTTCTTGAAAATCAATGGAGAGGCGGTCTCGTCGTACGAAACCCGAGGCGAACGCAACGCTATTTACACTATTGGTGACCAGTAGAAAAAAAGTGTAAATTAAAGCCGCGTCGACACTGTTTGCAATGTATGTAACCAGTGCTCTTGTCATTTTGTTTCTATGTTTTTTTTTTTTTGTTTTTTTGATAGTGTTCAGGCTTCTTGCATACCATAAAATTTAATTTTTTATTTTTAAAGTTAAAATGTTGTGAATCAATTCTGTGGGAAATCAATTGCTCGACTTTAAGGTAATCAGAGCCTGGGTAGTGATAATGAAACCTGTTGAACTCTTTATTTTGACATTCATATTATGCTGACTATTTGTATTTTTTTTTTGGCATGTATATACAATATACGCATTCTCATATTAATGCTTGTGAATTCTTAACAAATTCCCACAGAATTGTTCCCACCAGCATTGTTGCAATTCAGCACTGGTAAAACCAAAAAATATATTAACCAAATGCAGGCTGATTTGAAGCAGTGTTTTATTCTTCTAGTTGTTAACGTTCGTCGGGTCGGTTAAGTTAAGTCGTTCTCGTTATATAAAAAAGTTTTCAAGTGGTTCTAATTAAATAAAAAGAATCAATAAAAAAAGTAACAAAAAACAACTGCAACAAATAAAAAATCAAAGTGTTAAATGTTCCTATTTTTGAACACATAATTACGTAGTTAAAGTGCGTTATTATTTAAATTTGTCTTTATTTATATAACTAATAAATTTAATAATTAAAAAATTAACATAACAATGACAAAATAAATGATTGCGTATGCATCATCTGAAATCCGCCCCATGTTGCGTCTTAAATGTCAAAAGATTCCATCATTTATTTGCACCCCTATTCATTCCGAAATCACTTTCATTCCGAACTCAAACACTACATAAAGTTTATAAGTACATACTATTTTATCACATTTTTTCGCCAAAAAAGGTTAATTGAATGGCATTTATTAAATATTTGTATTTTATTTTAAGAAAATTTCGCTGAATATTTTTTTTACATATTTGGTGAAATAAAATAAATCGTGTTCAAATGAATAATGTCTGTTCGCTGACTAGAGTACGTCAAATGTAAAATGCGTTCACTAACTCAATTCTAGATTCAGTTGTTCATTCTTATATGCTCTAGCTTTCTATGTATCAAATTTACAAACTACATTTCAAAATATAAAAAATTGCAATTAATTGTTAAATCACTTTTGATGTCTTAATTTTATGTTTATTTTAAATTGGTATCACTATGAACATAAGCACGTATTTTCCATGTTTGATTTTATCCAAGGGACAAATTTGCTGACTCTTGTGTAAACTCCAGGATAGCCATCTCGACCACATCCGACGCCCCATGACACTATGCCGACAATATAAAATTTAATTCCATTAGAAAGTAGCAATGGACCACCACTGTCACCTTGACATGAATCCATACTTGGTCTTCCAGCACAAAGCATGCTTGATGTAATCCTTGTGCTTTTATATTTTTGATTTCTGCACTCTGTTATAGACATTACAGGTACTTTTACTTGATTTACAATAGCTGGTAGCTCTCCGCCTTCTGAAGTACGCCCCCATCCAACAACAGTCCCGATTCGACCTAAAATAAAAAATTGCCGTAACGTCACTTCTTATATACTAAATAATAATTTTCAAATATAATAATTAAAGGCAAAAATTTGCCCAAAGCAATCAAGCGCAAATCGAACTTAACAAATCTATTTTGAATACCCACCAAATGATCGTTAAGTATCCCAAAATACGAGAGCAAAATTAAAGATGCAAATTTTAAGTTGGATCTTACAAATAAAGTGAACAGCTGTTTTATAGTAAAAAGGTCCAAAAAGCAGAAAATGCTTTCGGTTAAATACGTAACACAGAAGGACTAAAACACCAGAAAGAAAAACAAAAACGGGTTTATTTAACTTCAGTTTAAGCAAATGATGGCAACAAATGAAATATTAAAACTTTTAAAAAAGAAAAGGAATTTTTATTAACCTAGTCGCCTTGAACAATTGGACAAAAGCATTTTTAATAATTTTTAATTGAACTGTTTTTTATTATTATTTTAGTTTGCACATTTGGAATCAGTGAAGCGACCCTCACACGATCAGTATTACTGACAGTATAATTACTGACAGTATTTACATTACTGACGTCGTCCTCACACGGTCAGCATTGATTATTGTCAATACTTAGTTTGTTTGGCATTTGACAGTGGTGTTAACTGTAAAAAAAATCTAAAAGATCTATTGCTATATTCTTTACAGCGAACATCCGACAAACATTTTAAATTTTTATATTCCGAAATAAATTCACGTAATTGTTCGCGTTCTTCATCCATCGCTGTGCGGAAAATATTGTCATTATCCACCTCACTCGATCAATATAACTATCAGTATTTAATAACTTCGTCAGTATTATTCGGTTTTACCATCAATCATTATCGTTTTTCTATACTGACAGTACATCAGTACTCCCCTCACATGATCAGTAATACTGATTACTGATCGTGTTAGGTCCGCTTGACAACAGTGCAATAATAAACGAAACGAACTGCTGATATCGTTTCCAGATGATAAAAATTTGTTCAAATCATCATTTTATTTTACATCTGACAACGCTCAACTGTAGCTGACTGACAGTTCATCTTAACAACGTAATATAGCTAACGTAATTACGTGGTGATTAATAAAATACCGATATTAAATCCAAGTGATGCGCTGCATTTGCGTTGCGTTCCACCACCGTGATTTACAAAATAGCGCCATAAATCTTTCACAACGCAGCTAGCAATAGACTACTTCTCGGCTTAACTGAATTGATTTCTACTTGTCGCCCCTCCAGCTAATTTCCTTCCTTAACAACAGTTGTATTATGTACGAGCGTTTCTTCTTACCTGCAGGATCATAGTTATATCGCGGAAGGCAAACTGGTTTGATTATTTTTGAAAATACTATTGGCTTTCGAAGTAACAATAAAGCGATGTCGTTATTGTAAGTATCTGGATCAAAATTTCGGTGTTTGGATATCTTTGTAACAGCTCGCTGAATCGCTTTTGATTCTGAGGTTATATGTTGATCATGATCCCCAAAAATTACGCGAATTTTAGAGCGTCGTAACTTTTTTACGCAGTGTGCTGCAGTTAGAACATAATCTTTAGTTAGCAATGATCCACCGCAGTGAAACTTGCCATCATAAACAATTCTTGCCATCCATGGGAATTGGTTTATTCCAGTTGGCTTCCCACCAACAATTCGAATCTCTTCATTAGAAAGACCACAATCTGGAAATAAAAAATATATAATTTTCGTTAAATATGCTCATAAGATTTACACGCAAAAACAACAAGACCAACTGAGTACATTCGATCAATTTTGTACGAACGAGGCTGTAGACAATTTTTTTTTATACGTCCGTATTCGAATATATAGTTGCTTCCAAATGCAAAATAAAAGATACCATTTTTGAAATCATCTTCTAAGTACTTGTGGTACTGTGTCCTGTTTGTGACAATTTCCAATTCTCACAATATTTTACGACCTTTTCCACATTTTTCAGTATTTTTCGAGATTCTCAACATTGCAACATTCGCAGTTTGCAACATCATTTTTGGCTTGCCCAAAAATAGAAGTGTGGCCCATCTTAAGAAAAGAGAAATTGACTTTTATGAAAAAAGTAATCAAAGCTACAACATATGTAGTATGTGAAGCTCAGAGACTTTGGTTAATGCTCCTATTCCCTTCGCCTAACTTCGATGTTGCATCAAAGAGTCCAAGAGTTCTGCCGTTACGATTATTACTACACCAACAAGTAATAGTGAAGATAACTAAAATAATACGGCTACTCCGGCTACAGCTTCTCTTAACATTAATAACAACGACGCGAACAATGACATTACTCATCAAATGCTTTATAATGAGTTCATTGAACTCAAGCAATTTAACATTGATTTAAAGCATGTTAACACTGAGGCACTGGCAAAAATTCAATTGCTAGAAGCTGAAAATGCATGTCTAAACATGAAAGTTAATGTTTTGGAGGCCAAACTTAATGCACTGTTGCAAAGAGAAAAACAGTATGAAGTCGATATTTATTTATTTATTTATTTACGTCTACTGGATTTAATCCTTACAGACTAATTAACAATAAAAATTAAAAAAATGTTTTTAATTAAATAACATAAATAGCTCTAAACGAAAGTAGGATTCAGAACAATTAAAATTCAAAATTGAACAGAAATTACTACATAAGTTAATACATCTATTAATTGGTTCATTTATTCCATAATTCGTTCTGTGAAAGACTTCTTCCAACATACGATTATGACGCAAATTCGTTGGTGCTTGATATAAGTTAAAAACGGACGACAATTCTTCACAATCAATTTTGTTATGTAATATATTATAAACAAACATAAGATCGTAGTGTGTTCTTCTATCTTTTAGTGACTGCAAGCCAAGCAATTTACGCCGGGAGTCGTATGTAGGAAGACCTTCAGGCCAACGTAGCTTCTTAAGTGCATACCTTGTACAATTCCTTTGAATTTTTTCAATCCGGTTAGAATTTTCATTATAACAAGGATTCCAAATAACCGAACAATAATCCAAATTACTGCGCACAAGTGAAACAAAAAGTGATTTTATTGTGCAAGGGTCATTAAAATGTTAAGAATTTCTTTTTATAAATCCTAGCATAGCATTCGACTTGGAAATAGTATAATCAATATGGCATTTAAAATTTAAATGTGAGTCAAAAATTACTCCTAAGTCCTTTATTTCAGACTTTCGTATTAAAGGTGAACCATTTAGGGTATAATCAAAAGTTATTGAACTCTGACGCCTCGTGAACGACACCATACAGCATTTACCAAAATTTAATTGTAGATTATTTGCAAGACACCATTCGTTCAGTTTTGTTAAGTCATATTGGAGTTTAACGCAATCAGATAGATATGAAATTTTTAAAAAAAGTTGTTCATCTTCAGCAAACATTAAGCGTTTAGAAAATTTTAAAATTTGAGGCAAATCATTGATAAATATCAAAAATAACAACGGACCACAAAGCGTACTTTGCGGTATACCAGAAGTTGCATTAATAGCAAATTCAGAATATGAAGCGCCTATTTTAACAAACAGTTTCCTATTGATCAAATAGCTGCCAAAAAATGACAGAAGATGGTCAGACAAACCGAAATGTTTAAGCTTATTCAATAAAATAGCGTGATCGACTTTATCGAATGCCTTGGAAAAGTCGGTGTAAAATACATCCATTTGATTACTATTTTCCATTGCATTTACTATGTTATTGGTAATAAGAGCCAAATTAGTGCAAGTGGATTTGCCTGGCAAAAACCCATGCTGGTTACTAACTATAAGCCTCTTAACTTTCTCGAAAAGCTTATTTTTATAATATTATCAAATAATTTTGCTAATGTGCACTGCTCACAATCGCTCTGTAATTATTTATATCATTTCTAATGCCTGATTTATATATACAATATGTAGGATCAATCGAACAAGTCTTCCAACAGTCCAGAAAGACGCCTTCACTAAAGCACTTATTGAATAAAATTTTAATTGGTTTTGCAACTCTTTCAGCGCACATTATAAAAAAAATTGAAGGAAAGTCTCCTTCTTGAAATTTTAAACTAAATTTCAATTATGCAATAGCTGGAAATAAATCATCTTCGGAAACCACAAAATAATCTATCGCTTCATAACTTAGCGTCTCATTTAAAAGATTTCTGATATTAAGCGGATCAGGATAAATTTCATAAACTTTTTGAAAAAATTTTGTAAAAAGATTGCGTGTTTTTATAGTATTATTTGATTTTATACCTTCAAACTCCATGCTTGTTGGAAACCTATTTGTGTTTCGTTTCTGATTTATATAATGCCAAAAATATTTTGGGTTTTGGTACTGTCGGTATTTCTGATATTAACAACTCGAATGTTAAAGAGAGGGTTGATACACTATTAACAACTTTAACTGGTGATGTGGTTGACCCCAAAGAGTTGGTGTGGTGCTTTGTGAAGAGCGTAAAAACAGATAACAAAAGAACGAGTAGTGTTTGCGATAAATTTACATCTCATTCACTGAAAAGAATGAATGAAGAAAATGCGCGAAAATAAAGGAAACATTTCGAATAACATTTTTGGTGCACAAAACAACAACAACAATAGTGTAGGATACGAAATAATAAATGCAAATTTGTCTGGGTCAGAGATTCATCTGTTCTTGTCAGAAAATAAGAAGGTGACAATGAATGAAGCAATGAAAATATGTTCTTATGAGGATTTACTTAATGATGTAATTATTTAAATAATCTCTTTCTCTGATTAACATTAATTTAAATTATAAAAATAATTTTATAAATCCTCATAATAATTCTTAATTTATCAACAGTTATTTGTCTGGAATTTCTGATAAATCAAACTGCTTATAATAATTATATGTAAATATATAAATATCGGTCATTCTTTTAATAAACGCACACTTTGTTCTTTTGACGTTTTTGAACATTTTTTGAAACGAAATATCTCAAAAACTATAGGAGATAGGATGAAAAACCATATAATCATTTTTGTTGAGAAATACTATAACCTTTATAAAAAAAATTCAAAAAATTAAAATAAATTTGTTAAAACATTAATTTTTTTAATTGAAAAAATTTTACTCAAAATATTTTCAATGTAACTATTTGTTTTTTTGATTTTTTTATGTTATTCCTCAATCAATCCTAAGAATGCATGT
The DNA here is from genome assembly GCA_963662105.1 of Meiosimyza platycephala. Classification (NCBI taxonomy): domain Eukaryota; kingdom Metazoa; phylum Arthropoda; class Insecta; order Diptera; family Lauxaniidae; genus Meiosimyza; species Meiosimyza platycephala. Next base: position 40,142,659 of record OY759209.1, read on the forward strand.
GCTTTCATATCGAAATTCCCGCCATAACTTTGGAAACTACTATTTTTTACTGATGGCGCGCACCATGTTTTTTCAATATAAAATTTGACATAAAATAAAGGATTACCTGAACTCATCGCCAGAAGAATCGAATAGAGAGCGAGACATCACCATTTACTTGGAGCGCCAAAAAAGTGCTTCTAACCGGCTTCAAAAAGCTGATCTTGCTGTAAGAGAAACTCTGAAAGAGGAAGACATGGCCAAGGAGTTCGAAACCATAATGGATTACGAAGATAAAGCGGTATCAATGATTTCACATTTAGAATTTTTGTTGCTTGAGGAATCCAGTAACAAGCCGAGTGAAGATGGCAGCAAAAACGATAGTAAGTTGAACACGAGTCATAATAACCATGAAGATGATTTTATGGGCGTAAAATTAAAAGCTATAGAGTTAAAGCAGTTTGACGGAAACTTCGAAAACTGGCAAGAGATTCCGCCAACGACAAAGTTCAGTTACTTAAGCCAATTTTTAATTGGAACCGCAGCGACAGCCATAATGGGATTTACGCCGAGCGCAAAATACTATGATGTTGCAATAACTCTTCTTCAAGAGCAATATGGTAATAACGACAAAATAATTGAAAAATATGTGCAAAAACTGTTAGACATAAAGCCAGTGCAATAACCGAGCGATTTAAAAGGGCTTCGCAGCTTGTGCAATGAAGTTACTACAGCCATAAGAACTTTATCGGCATTGCATGTTTCCCCTTCTCAGTATGCACTCGTCATAAAGTCGATCATTAAAATGTCTTCCCACTAAACTAAGAGTCGAGTTTCATAAGGCAGACAAAAAATCAACGTTAGTTAACTTAGCCACTGCAGACGGGAACAATCCAGAGGGGAAGGAAGAGTTAGAAAACATACTCGCGTACTTTAAAATAGAAGTTGAAGCTTTGGAGAAAGCGAAAATGTCGGAAACCGAGCACAAGAGAAACAACGACTTTAACGGAGCAAAGAAGGTAGCAAGAGGTACAGCTTTGGGACTGCTCACAAGTTCAGGCAATGGACAAAAACAATGCTGATTTTGTAAAAGTACGAAGCATAGCACATTGCAAAAAGAAGGCAGATGTTTCCGATGCACGGGTAAGAATCACACTTCGAAATTCTGCAAAAGCCAATGGGTCAAGTGCGAGCAATGCAAAGGGCGACACATAACATCGTTGTGTGAAGATCGAAATCAAAGTAGAAGATGTAGCGAGCCTAACGAAAAGGCAAATCAAGTAAACAAACATGAAAGCGAGAGAGCGACGGTGGCAACGAAGAGTCAACCCGTGACAACGACGTTAAGTGCAACAAACAAAAAAGAGAGTCAAATTTACTTGCAAACGGCAAAACAATTTTGTGCAATGACAACAATTGCAAAAAACTTTGTACACGTGTCATAATGGATAACGGAAGCCAACGGACATATATAAGTGAGAAGGTAGCTGACGAGCTTGAATTGAAGGTCGTCAGTGAAGAAATGTGGAAAGTTCTTACGTTTCGTGAAGCGTCAAATAAACAAATGACAATTATGAAAAAAGTAAAAGTAAACGTGCGTAGTCAATATAGCAACAACTGCATTGAAATATTCGTGATCGTAGTGCCTACAATTTGTGCGGACATATTACCGGTACCAGACGAAAAAACAAATAAAGAAATATTTGCACATTTGCAATTAGCTGATCGCGTTGTGTGTGATGAAATATTCATAAAGGGCATAAATATGCTTATCGGTCAATATAATTATTGGAAATTTAATTCGTTCGAAAGTCAACTAGTCGCGGAAAATTTAGTTGCGGTGAAGACTTTTTTCGGTTGGACAGTCCAAGGCGGATTGAATGAAAGTAATAGCGGTTACGTGCTAAATACGGTACCCGGTCATAACCCCAATGGTCATAATCCCCAAAATGATTATGGGCATTATGTCCGTTTTTTTTCCGGTCATAGCCCCCATTTTTTTTGGGGACTATGACCACTTGTAAGAACGGACATAATCCCCAAAAAGATGAGGACATAAGGCCAAATAATTTTGGGTGCTTATAACAGAATAAATGAATTTTCAAAAAAAAATTTCGCATAATATACTAACTTCTATTTAGAATTACTGTGGGTAGCGATGCTGGTGTTGGATATTATAGACTAATCCGCGGCCGAAGGCCGCCGCGAAGCCGGTGTCGGGTTTTTGGGAGTTTTAAATCCTGAGCTGCGACCATAGGCCGCCCACTTAACCTAACGTTTATGTAGAAGCGCCCACTCCACTAAATATAAAAATCCTCTTGTGTTTTCAAGTAAAACGGAAGTGGTCATAACACCCATGGGTGTTATGTCCATCGTTATGAGTGGTTATAGTCCCCAAAATTTTGTGGGGACTATGACCGTTTTTTAGGTGGACATAACGCCCAAATTTTTTGGGTATATGACCATTGGGGTTATGACATGGCACCGCTAAATATATTACACGAATGTGAAGAACAATTTAATATTGCGAACTTTTGGAGCCTAGAGACAATCGGTATAAGCGCGGAAAAAAATAATCGCAAATCGCATGCCGATATTAGTTTCGCAAACGGTCGATATGAGGTCAGCCCAGTGGCGTAGCTGAGCGTCCGCAAACCCCGCAGTGCAGGGGGCCTCGAGCCCAAGGGGGCCCCGCGAGATACCGCGAAAAACTATGAATGTTAAATAATTAAATCTGCAAACCCAAGTAACCGAATCGACCCAGCTTGAGCAAATTTTTGAAGTGAAACTTCTTCAGTGGGGGTCATTTGAAAAATTTGTAACGCAAAATTTTAAACGCTCGTTGAAAATGATATACTATTCGAAAATTGTCGTGGCCAAGGATATGATGGAGCTAGTGTAATGAGTGGCATCTATTCTGAATTACAAAAAAAGAATTTGTAATATTCAGCCGAAAGCGTCCTACGTTCATTGCTTAGCTCACAACCTTAATATAGTTTTAGAAGATTCTGTTAAATCTTTAGTTTTGGTACAGAAATTTTACGAAACTTTTCAACGACTTTTTGCATTTTTTTAGTGCAAGTATTGTATTAAGCGCTGGGATGTGCTCATTGAAACAATGAATTCATACTCATTGAAGTATCCAGTGTGTTGAAAAATGTCGACTAGGGTTTAGACCAATAATGAAATCATTATTAAAAATAAACTTAGTATCCAAAAGCAGTGATACCAAAAATCAAGCAATATCTTTATATAAACTTTTGAACAAAGAATTTGTTACTTTTCTAGTCATGGAATGCAAGGTTTTAGAAATGACTAATTCAAAAGAATTGCAGAAGAAAAGTATGGATTTATTTTATGCTTCTGAGCTATTAAAAGTGTCCTTAGATAATATAATAGAATTAAGAAACAATTTTGAAAAGGTCGTCGAAGAACACGACACGCATTTGAAGTTAATGTGTTCAATGCTCATCTGGATATAATCATTGGACAATTGCGATCAATGTTCGGAGGAACCCAAAAAATATCCAAAAACTTTCGCTGCATTTTCCCTAAAAATTTACTTGCCATGAATGACGATGATCTACGGAATGCAGCAGAAGAATTATTTTGTCTATACTCCCTAGAAATTTCAAAAGATTTTACACACCAGCTTTTATCCCTCCGAAATTTAATTAAAAAAATTTTTCACGCGACACATCAATTAAAGAATTATTACAATATTTAATAGAAAACCATTCCTCTTTTTTAGGTAATGTCGCAGACGTAATGATCATAATAAAATTGTATTTAACATTACCAGTAACAGTTGCTTCAGCAGAACGGTCTTTTTCAAAGTTAAAAATTATTTACGTTCTAGTATGTCACAAGTCCGATTATCTGCTTTAGCACTGTTATCGATTGAATGTGAACGGGCGAAAAAACCAATATCGATGAATTAATTGATAAATTTGCAGAAAAAAATGTTAGACGTTCCAAAAGATTTGAATAGGACATCAAACAATGCTATTATTTTTTTACTAATAAAAACTTATTTTTACAATTAAAGAAATTTTCCTTTTTTTTAATTCAAATTTGAATTTCTATCACTTTCATCGACATGGGGGAGGCCTCATAAATGATTTTGCAGGGGGTCCTATTGTCTCTCAAACCGCACCAGTTGGATCAACTCGGTTTCTTACGCTTGCAGATTCAACGATCAAATCAATTGTACCAGCTGGGTTGATTCGGTTACTTAGGATTGCAGTTTCAAAGATCAAAAGAATGTCAAGAGTTGGGTCGTTTCAGATACTTGGGTTTGCCGATTCAACGATCAATAAAAAGTTTGAGCTGGGTTGATTCAGTTACTTAGGTTTGCATATTTAATTATTAAAAAACTGCACGAGCTGGGTCGATTCGGTTACTTAGGTTTGCTCATTCAAAGATAAAAAAATTGTTTCAAGGGGGCCTCACTAAGATTTTCGCGGGTGGGCCCCTCAACTCTTAGCTACGCCACTGGGTCAGCCTTCCGTGGAAAATATCTGGCGAACTCTTAAATAATAATAAAAATGTCGCGATAAATAGGTTAAACAGCTTAACGATAAAATTACTGCACGACAAAAATAAAATGCAACAATATCACAATGGCATTCAAGAGCTGCTAAGCAACGGCGTAGCAGAAAAGGTTCTGCAGATTAACAGCGAGAGTCCTGTATATTATATGCCACATCGACCAGTATACAGAGACGACAAATTGACCACAAAAATGCGAATAGTATTCGATGCATCATCGAGTGAACCTGAGCTGCTTTCTCTAAATGAGCATCTAGGCCCAGGCGAAAATCTTGTTGCGGATTTACTTACAACAATGTTAAGGTTTCGTTCCAATAAATTTGCTTTAACTTCTGATATTGAAAAGGCTTTCTTACAGGTATCGTTGAATCCACGAGAACGAGACTCACACAGGTTTTTAAGGTATGATGCAATGCCCAGCAGTTCACAAGATCTTTCTAATATTGTGGAATACAGAATGAGTAGAGTTACGTTTGGAGTTACTCGAGCCCATTTTTACTAGCAGTTATGATCAACAAGCACCTTGAAGCCATGAGCGAGCGATACGGAGAAATATGCAGAAAACTTCAAAAATCTTTTTACGTTGATGATCTACTTTTAAGCGTTTCCACTCGATCTGATGCTGAAAAACTAATAACAACCGCAAAGGAGATTATGAGTGCAGTGAACTTTAATCTGAGGAAGAGGAATACCAACGATGAGCACATTAAGCGGCAATTTATGAGTGACGACATCGAACAACCAATCGTTCAAAAGGTTTTGGGAGTAAATTAGCATAGATCTTAAAAATGCGATAAACGTGGTATAAAGTTTAAGACCGACAAAGCGAAATATTACAAAAGCATTGGCCAGAGTATACGATCCATTGGGTATATTGGGACCATTCACCGTAAGGATAAAAATACTTCTTCAAAACGTATGGAAGATAAATGCGGCATGGGATCAAACATTAAGCAACGATTTTGCGAGCGAATTTCAAAACTGGCAAGAAGAGCTCGCGTTACTGTTAGAAATGGCTATTCCGAGATGTTTATCAAAAACAGACTTAGGAGTTAGCCAACTGCACATATTTGCAGATGCTAGCCCACGAGCATACGGAGCTGTAGCGTACATTAGAACAGTCGGCGAAAATGGCGACGTAGAAATCAACTTTGTCTGTTCAAAGAATCGTGTTAGCCCGATTTCTAATAACAACGAGAACGAGTTAACATTGCCAAAGTTAGAATTGACAGCAGCGCTGCTTGCATCGCTGCTTGCAGCTCGACTTCAGCGATTTATTTTCAATTCAAATGATTTGAAAATCGAATCTGTCACCTTATGGACTGATTCAACAATTGCTTTGAATTGGATACTTAGATATGCGAAGGAAATTAAACCGTATATAACAGCGCGAGTAAAAGAGATCAACAATTTAACAAACGTATACGACTGGCATCATTGTCAAGGAAAAGCAAATCCAGCAGACCTACTTACTAGAGGCATGAATGCGAAAATTTTGATTAGCTCAGGATTGTGGATACGTGGCTCATCCTGGCTATCTGAACCACAAAGTGAATGGCCACAAACGAAAACACATATAGCGGCGATGACAGCAAAAAGAAGCATTCCAAACGACAATGTTTCAACAGAAGAAAGCGAAACAATTTTACAAATTGAAAATTTTGGCAAACTTAAGAAGTTACAGCGTACATATTCCGATTTATAAAAAATTTAAAGCAAAAATTAAAGAGTCCTATTAAACGTGAGAATATCATTAATCATATATCATGTGTTGAAGAGCTAAAAGCGAACGAATTAAAACAAACTGAAATGTCTTGGGTTGAGCAACAACAACAACATTTTTTTGGGCAGAAATTTCTTCATTAAAGCGAGCAGAAGCAGTGCCTAAATCTTCAAAAATACTATCGCTAAACCAGATTTTAATAAACAACGTTTTACGAGTAAATAGTCGTCTACCAGCAGCGAATTATGAGAATTTGGAAGATACAATATCTAACCCTAAAATTTTACCAAAACGTTCTTGGTTGAGTTATTTGATTATAAAAGACACACACATAGCGACACTTCACGGCGGAGTCAACATGGTGCTGACATTTATAAGAAAAACGTATTGGATTGTACAAGGTCGGCAGCTTATAAAATCTATTCTTCATGGCTGCGTAATTTGTAAGCGTTTGCATGGAAAATACGGATCAGAGCCTTGGGTAGCATTACCAGTTGAGCGCATACGAGAAAGTCCACCGTGCTATACCACTGGAGTGGATTTTGCAGGTCCACTTTACGTAAAAGACAACAATTCGGATCATCTTAAGAAAACGTATATAATGCTTTTTACTTGCGCAACATCTCGAGTAATCCATCTTGAACTGGTGACAAATATGTCAGTAAAATGCTGCATAGAAGCGATAAGGCGATTTATAGCAAGGCGTGGCATGCCTAGCCTATTATGTCAGACAACGCAAAGACCTTTAAGCGACCGGATAAGGAGATTGCTAAACTTTTTAGTTTTTTGTAAGCGCCTGAAGTACAACAGTCTAGAGCACAGAAAAAAATTCATTGGAAATATATCCCTAAGAGAGCAGCATGGTGGGGAGGTTTCTGGGAACGTCTTGTCCGAACTGTAAAAACAGAAATTAAAGCATCGATTGGCAAGAGACTTTTAACTTGCGAAGAACTTGCTACATTTCTGACCGAGGTGGAGAGCGTCACCAATAGTAGACCTCTTACATATATATCCAGCGACGAAAAGGACTTAGAGCCTCTGACGCCAGCACACTTTTTGCATGGCGCTAACTCGGTTCTACCGTATTCTAATTTTAACTTTAAAATCGATCAGAATTCTCTTTCCAGATCATGGCAAATGAGGCAAACATTGATGGCACGCTTTCAAAAGCGTTGGCATAACGAGTACTTGAGTCAACTGCGATCCATACACCACAATAAAAGCGGTCTAAGTAGAGTCATCGAACCTGGCAGTATTGTTCTGCTCCAAGAAGACTTCAAATCTAGACTACTGTGGAAATGGCTATTGTTGAAACCGATTATCCATGAAGAGACGGGCGCATTCGATCTTGTGATGTGCGCATAGCAAACAACACTATTTTGAAGAGACCAATTCAGCTACTGGTGCCTTTAGAAGAAGCTAAACTGGCGGGGCCGAAGATGTTAAAAATATAACTTGATGCAGCCCTGAATAATTTCATGTATCAGTATACCGTTACCTTAATATAGAAAGGCCCTAACTAACATTTTTTTCAAAATCGAGTTTTTTTTTGTAGATGTCGGTAGGCCACCCACTAATACACTATTGATAAAAATGTGTGTGCTACGATTGAAAACAAAGCATTTACAACCAAATAAAAAAAAACAAACTCTCTTCAATACTACAAAACATAAATTTTAATTAAGTTTTTTCGTTCTCCTGTAAAGAAACAAAAATGTTAGTTAGGGCCTTTCTATATTAAGGTAACGATACTCTCCCTCTTTAATTCTTTTTTGTTACTTACATTGAATTGTAATTTCTCTATTAGTTTTAGTATTAAATAAGCTTTCACAGCAGCAGTACGAAACCCCCAATCTTTTTCTTAAATATATGTACATATATGGTATGTATATAAATATGTTTATTTATGGCTGAATTTTACTTCGAAAGCGGCTGCAGCGATTTTGATAAAATTTGGGGATTCGGTGCATATGTAAACAAAATTAAGATCGAGGTAGGTTTTAAATTTTTAAAGACTATAACAGGGGCGTGGCACAGCCCTAAACTTTAATTTTGATAACGTCATATCTCGCAAACCATTCCAGATATTGTAATAAAATTTGGTACACAGATGCAGATCATAAATATCTTAATTTTAGCCAAAAGTGGGCGGAATCGGAAAAGTATGCGTGGCAGTTTTCAATAATTGAAAATTTTGATTCAATATTACTCGAAAACGGCGAAGACGATTTTCATAAAAATTTTAAAGAATATACCACTGAAAGCAGTCATCATAACAAACTGTCACTATACTGGCAAAACTCGTTGAAGGGCGTGGCACAGCCCACAATATTTATAAACGTCATTATAAGAGAACTACTAATGCAGTCGTTTTGGAATTCAACATGGTGGATGTACTCGCTATTTTTTGAAGTTTTTCAACCTCTTACAACTTTCTTAATTTTTATTTTCGGCTTTTCAACTCTTTTCAATGTTTTTTAAATATTTCAACTTATTCAATATTAGTCAACTTTTTTCAACAAATTGCATATTTTTTCGATTTTTTCAACCTCAAAACGGAACCCGAACAGTGGTCGGTCTCCTGGTACTAGATCATTTATATGATAAACAATATTCGGGTTTTTCTGTTATTCACCAAAATATCCGTAACTTGAGAACAAATTTTGATCCTTTTTACGCTCATCTAGCATCTCTAGATCATCTGCCTGATCTCATTTTTGTTTCCGAAATTTGGATTTACGAAGATGAAATTTCTTCTTTTAAAATTCCAAATTTTACATTTAAAGCAACTTGTAATAATTCTTATTCAGCTGGTGGTGTCGGAGAGTTTTTTAAAAATGGTTTGGAAGAATTTGAAAGCAAACAAATGAACATGAATAGTGCTGATATTATTAGTGTAAGCTGTAAAATATGTGGTGTTTACTACAATTTCATTGCGTTTACAGATTACATAAATGCACTGTTGATACCTTTGTGGAGGAGTTTTCAATATTTTTGGAAAATCATATGAGCAAAAACACAGTACTTTTGGGTGATTTTAATATAAATATTTTATCTGAGTCACGGGATGTAGATACATTTTTAACGGCTTTGGCATCGTTTGGTTTTGATACTGCGCTTTCACACCCTACCCGATTTAATGCATGCTTAGACCCTATTTTTATTAGGATTAATAGAAATAACCCCATAGGTTTTAAAACAGCGCCATTTGACTTAAAATTAAGCAATAACCATTTTACTAGTATCCAATTTGAAAATACAATAACTAGAGCGAAACACTTTAAAAATATTACTTACAATAAAATTGATTTTAAAACTTTGAAAACTAATATTACTTTTGAAATGTGGGAGGATGTTTATTCTACACATGACACTTCTGCCGCTTTTGATTTGTTTATTAACAAGCTACAATTTCAGATATCTAACTGTAGTAAGACCTTCAACAAACCCAATAAGTGTCTTAAGCAATGGATGACTTTACCTCTTTTAAGAAAGATTAAAAAGAAAAACCAACTCTGCGTCCGAGTTAGAAAACATCCCGATAATCTTAGGCTTAAAAGATATTATGATAAAGTACGTCTGGAGCTAAAAAGAGAAATTCCTCTGTGTAGAGACAACTACTTTTACAATAGATTAATTGAAAATGTAGGTAACTCAAAAAAAGAATGGCGTATTGTTAATGAAATTCTTAACAGAAACAGTACTAATGAGAATATAATTTTAAATAATAAAAATTTAACTGTCTCTGATCCTTTGGCAGTTGCTAATTTTTTTAATGATTTCTTTCAAATCAGGAATCAGCAATTAATAATAATACGTCAAATCAATATGGCAGTATATTATTTCAAAGCAATAGTCAATCCGATAGTATTTTCTTTAAGCTCTTTACTGCTTTGGAAATTCATAAAATTATTCCTTCGCTCAAAATATCCAATTCCAGCTCTTTTGATAAAGTGCCTAGCTCTATTTTGAAAAATATTTCATTCCACGTTTCAGATGTTTTGTGTTTCATCTTCAATCTAAGTATTCAATCAGGAATTTTTCCAGATTCTATGAAAACAGCGGTAATAATTCCTCTTCACAAAAAGGGAGACTCTACTTCATTAAATAATTATCGCCCCATTTCTCTGCTATAGAACTTTTCTAAGATTTTTGAGAAAGGCATAAAATCTAGAATGATTTCCTTCTTTGATAGAACACATTTCTTTAGTGATTGTCAGTTTGGTTTCAGAAGAAAGGAGACTCTACTTCATTAAATAATTATCGCCCCATTTCTCTGCTATCGACCTTTTCTAACATTTTTGAGAAAGGCATAAAATCTATAATGATTTCCTTCTTTGATAGAACACATTTCTTTAGTTATTGTCAGTTTGGTTTCAGAAGTAGTAAGTCGACCAAGGATGCACTTCTGAAACTAACAGGTGAAATATACAATAGCTTGAATGCATCGAAATTCCCTGCATGCCTATTTATTGCCATCACTAAAGCTTTTGATATGGTAGATCATATTGTACTTTGCTGCTAAATAAACTCTGTAAAGCAGGCTTTAGAGGTTATATGTATGACTGGTTCTTATTTAAAAAATAGAAAACAAGTAGTAAGGATCAAGGATTGTTATAGTTCTGAGAAAATTATTAAAGTCGGGAATTTATTACAATTATTGCTGGCAACAGATTACCTACAATTATTGTAGTGAAATTTCACAGCCCAAAAAGTAAGATATTTCACGCTATATCCGCTCTATATCTCTCTCTTCTGAGTAAAATATGCAGCTAATGCAGCGTTTTTTCTCTGTTTTTTTGCATGAATGATGTATGCTAGGGGATTGTAACGCGGTTTTGAGCGTTATATTTTCACTATTATATATCGAATAGTGCATTTTTACGCGTTTTCAGCGTTAAAGTTTCATAATAATAGTAAAATTTTAAAATTTTCTGGGAAAATCATGGTTTTTCGAGATATTAGAGACAAAGTTACATCGAAAGGCACCTTTTTTTTTGTGAAACTATTAATGGGTTCTGAAATAACTATATTTTCTCTTTAATATGCTTTTCGAACTGTATCGATATCTTTTTTTTTCCAAAATATCGTAAACTAAAATTTATCATACACGTCTCCATACATAAGTTTCAGTAAGGCAGAATAACTGAAAAATGTGGAATAAATTTAAATTTATGATATTTCGAAGACCAAAATAGATATTGACAAAATTTAAAGTGCATTTTGAAGAGGAAGAATAGTTTTTTTAGTCCCCTTAAATGGTTTTATAAAAAAAAATTACATTTCGATGTTATATAACTTCAAGTATTTCGAAAAACTGTGTTTTTCGCACTTTTAGGTTAAAATATCTCAAACATTGGAACGATCAGAGAAACTCTGACCTCGAATTTGAATTTAGCGCGTCAAAAAAATTTGAAAAAATACATTCAAGTTTCAAAACCAGAGGCTTGATCAAGTTTTATCACCCTGTGTAATATACGTAGCTTAAAATTACGCCTTATTATTTTATGCTGTCGATATTCCTTCTGCTGTGGATGCTCAGACCATACTAACAAAAATTGTGTATTTGTTGAATGATACATACATGAGCAGGATCACGCAGCAGAAGCGTAAAATAATGTATTAAACATAATTCCGGCGTAAATGCCGCGACGGCTGACGGTAGAATTAGATTTGGTTTTAATTTTACCGTCGCGGCAGATAGAGTAGAGAGTTGCGCCAAAGAAATATATATTAGAAGAACAACATTCCGGCAAATGTCGATAATTGGATCGTACTTCTACGTGGTTGACGAGAGATTTACGGTCTTAGAATCAGGGGAAATGTGATTTTGGATTTTGTTGCGCATTGGGGATTTTAACAATGACGTACAATTCCCTCTGCTCTGCCATTTTTTATTTTATTAGGATTTTCTATTTTATTTATTTTAATTTATATGAAGTTTTTTGAATATATTCCGCCATTTTTTATTTACATTTTATAAATAAATTAATTAATTATTTTACATTTGAGCTGCATTTGAGAAAATTCATTTTTATTGCTACCAAGCAACCAGCAAATCCAGAAGCAGGATATTTATTTTGACTTCTCCAAAAGAACAAATTTGCAACCGATCCCGTGTAATTTGCGTTGTTGTTGCCTTTTCTATTCAGAAAAATTCTGTGGAAAAAATCCTAGCAAAATGCCTGCATTTGTTGTTGTTTTTTTGTAGCTTACAACCGATCCCGTTATTTGTATTGTTGTTGCTTTTTTTCAGCCGAAAAATTCAGATGAAAATTGCCACATATTATATTCCTGTTGTTTGCTTGTATGTGTTTCACATTTTGCTATTTGTCGCAACCAGAGTTTTTTGCCAAGGGGGTTTTAATCTAACGAAATTAATTACTTATATTTTACATATTTTCTTGTTTTACTTGAAACAAATCATTAGTTAACACAAGTTAATACCTAAATAAATTAAATAAGAATAGTTTAATCACTAGCACTTATTCAGCATTTAAAAAAACACGAAAATCAAATTTTGAAATACAAAAAAATTAAACTTCTTTAAAATTAACAAAGAAACTAAGTCAAAATGTCAAAATACACTGTCACTATAACCGTGTTACTTTAATTTGAGCTTAAGCCTTTGCAAATTCAAAAATATTTATGTTGAGGGCTTCAGCCTCCTTGACCCCTTGATCAACTACATGCATTTTTCAGTTCAAACTGAAAAATAAAAATAATATTCATCTTGTTTGATTTGCTGAGCGCCTGCTTCAAACAAAAATTATTTTGTCTTACAGCTTGAATTGAAATTATTTTACAAATATCAAAATATTCTTCAATTTCTATATTTTTCAACATATTCATGAAAAGAACAATAAAGGTTACATTAATTTGTCCTATCAAAATTTGACAGCTAAATCTGGTTCCGTAGCTGTCAAAATCCAATGCAAAATGTAAACAAATACATTGAGTAGAACATTTTTTTGACAGCTACGGAACCAGATTTAGCTGTCAAATTTTGATAGGACAAATTAATGTAACCTTTATTTTCCTTTTCATGAATATGTTGAAAATATAGAAATTGAAGAATATTTTGATATTTGTAAAATAATTTCAATTCAAGCTGTAAGACAAAAGAATTTTTGTTTGAAGCAGGCGCTCAGCAAATCAAACAAGATGAATATTATTTTTATTTTTCAGTTTGAACTGAAAAACGCATGTAGTTGATCAAGGGGTCAAGGAGGCTGAAGCCCCCAACATAAATATTTTTGAATTTCCAAAGGTTTAAGCCCAAATAAAACTAGCACGTCGACAGTGGCAGTGTATTTTGACATTTTTATTTACTTTCTTTGTTAATTTTAAAGAAAGTTTAATTTTTTTGTCTTTCTAAATTTGATTTTCGTGTTTTTTTAAATGCCGAATCAGTGCTAGTGATTAATCTATTCTTATTTAATTTATTTAGGTATTAACTTGTGTTAACTAATGAATTGTTTCAAGTAAAACAAGAAAATATGAAATGTAAGTGATTAATTTCGTTAAATTAAAAGCCCCCTTCGCAAAAAATTCTGGTTGCGAAAAATAGCTAAATATGAAACACATACAAGCAAACAAGAGGAATATAATGTGTGGCAATTTTCATCTGAATTTTTCGGCTGAAAAAAAGCAACAACAAAACAAATAACGGGATCGGTTGTAAGCTCCAAAAAAACAACAACAATTGCACGCATTTTGCTAGGATTTTTTCCACTGAATTTTTCTGCATACAAAAGGCAACAACAACGCAAATTACGCGGGTTCGGTTGCAAATTTGCTCTTTTGGAGAAGTCAAAATAAATATCCTGCTTCTGGATTTGCTGGTTGCTTGGTAGCAATAAAAAAGAATTTTCTCAAATGCAGCTCAAATGTAAAATAATTAATTATTTATTTATAAAATGTAAATAAAAAATGGCGGAATATATTCAAAAAACTTCATATAAATTAATATAAATAAAATAGAAAATCCTAATAAAATAAAAAATGGCAGAGCAGAGGGAATTGTACGTCATTGTTAAAATCCCCAATGCGCAACAAAATCCAAAATCACATTTCCCCTGATTCTAAGACCGTAAATCTCTCGTCAACCACGTTAAAGTACGATCCAATTATCGACATTTGCCGGAATGTTGTTCTTCTAATATATATTTCTTTGGTTGCGCTCTCTTCACCCATACGATTTTCACAGCAAAAATTCTACACTGGCGGTATTTACGTCGTATGCCGGAATTCTATTTAATGCATAGCACTACAGCAGCGTTTATTTATGCTTTGCCTAAAAACACGCTGCAATAGCGGGAAAAATACAGATTTTATCATAAAAACGCGACCTTTTTGGCAAAATTGAAAAAAACTCGCTACGCAGCGAAATTTTCAGGGTTGTTTTTTCAAAGTCGCCAATAAATGCGTGAAATTTTACAATATTTATTGCCGTGATTTCTCAACCAGTTCTTAGAGTGTATGTCAATGTATTAGTTATTCAACCTTTTAAAGGTTACTTCAGCAATAGCCTTATTAATTTATTTTCAGACGTTAATTACGACCTTGATATTTTGCGAAGATGGTTCAGTGAACATAAACTTTTAATTAGCAATAAAACGAAATTTATAGTTTTTAATATTAAAGGTCTAGTGTGTGATAACTTGCCACTATCTTATCATTCACCGAGTTGTCAAAAGTACTGTTTAACTGATACTGATGTTACTTTTAATGATATTAAGGGTTGCAGCGAAAATTGCTTTAAGATTGAGAGTGTTGATAATTTTAAATACTTAGGGATCATATTATACCAAAAACTAAACTGCAATTATCATACCCTTCATCTAAAGCAATATTCAAATAAAATAGTGAGACAAATTTTACGTCTTAGTCTTTACTGTAACCAGGCAATTTTAAAAGTTGTATATGATAGCTTGCTTAAGTCTAAATTACAGTATGGATTATCTTGCTGGGGTGGAGCATATTTGAATAAAATCTCTTTGCCACTAGAAGAGCAATATCTTTGTAACCATAAAAGTTATAGCTTATATGTAAACCATTTTAGAATCTGAATTAAATAACTTTGAGCAGGTTGGTCACTCAGCTAGTTAAGTATATATTTTTTTTCACCACAGCAGCTGAAAGTTGGTCGGTAATATAGAGCAAAACAAAAACTTTAGTTCAATATCTATTTTTTAAAATACCACTTATTGATTTTAAATCTGATAGCATACATAGCTATTTAAAAATATTAGCCGTGTTTTTTTGACACGGCTACCCACTTAAAAAAAATTTTGTATGGGAAATTAGTCGGCGATACAATCGCCGCTTAAATATTAATCGTGCAAATAAGAGCTGAATCATTCACAATTGGGCTGCTTATTATAAGATTTGGCAGCATAGTCTCACAAAGTCTCTGATTTTTAATCGAGAAAGCTCCATCTCTAAACGTCAACAAGCAAAAAAATAGATACGTTCAAAAGTAAATTTATAAAATGAAAACCAAAAGATAAAACTAAAATAGCGGAAGAAAAAAAGTTTTTATAAAACGCTTATGTTCAATTTTAAGTTTCTTTGGATTTAATTCAATTGTCATTTCTTTTTTGACATTTGTTTCACGGGAGTGCTGCCAAATTTGATTAACGATAAAATTAAGCGGCGAAAGCCGTTTTTTTGCCACTGATTAAGCTATCTTATAGCCGCTTCAAAAAAAAAACACGGCTATTATACAAAAAAATAATTGAAACAGATTTTTGTTTGTGGCTGTGGTGCCGCGATGTTGTCATTTTTTCGAAAATATTAAAAAGGCCGGTTTCTTCGAAACGGTGCGAGGTTGTCTACCCCTTTATGGGACACCCTGTATAAGAACAAAATTTTATTTGGATATTTTTCAAGCATAAGGAATGTTTTCAGACATTTTTAAGCGCTTAAAATCGGTTTATAAAGCTTACGTTTGGTCACCCTAATCATGACTACCTCTCGCTTTTGAGTTTGTGGTCTTTCATCGCCGAGCGACCCTTAGAACGCATTAGTAACGCAACCGAACTCATTTTAGAAAATATAACTTATGTCTTAACTTAAAATTTCCCCTCAAAGAACAAACAGAACATTTTGACCATTTGAAAAAGATTTTATAGTTGTGTTTCTGGTATATGTGGGCCGAGCAATCGTTTCTGATCAGAAAAAAGTATTAAAATTACATATACTATCAAACATCCAACTTTCTGCGATTACATTTCAATTTACGGTGTCTATTACAATTCTAAAAAGAGTGTTGAGATGCAGACATTAATAATACTGTGAATGGTATAGTAAAGATTTATCAATAGCGCAGGGCCTAGTGGTTATATATAGGGTTTTCTAATGCAGCCACAAGGCTTTATTATGTACTTTAGACCGGCTCAAAAAAAAAAATTCTTTGAAATTTGGAGGCACCAGCAGATTCCTATTTCCATAAGTGCCCCGAGTGGGCTGTGTAAAAATTTTTTTATAAATATTGCGCTCCTGCTTAGCGATTTCAATATTACTCTTGAAACTTTCGCGCAAAAATAAAGTTCGCCAACAACCTAAAAACTATGGTGGTTATCGCTGAGGTGAACTCTTTTTTTTTTTAATTCAGTCTCACATTCGGAGTAGTTTTGAGTGGGGAATTCGAATTTCTCATTATTTTTTAATTATGTTGTTGCCTTCAGTGGTAAAAACTGAAAATAATCATGAAATTTTGTCAAAAATTTAAATTTTTTTATTCAAAATGAAAAATCAGGTCTAAATTTTTGGATTTTTTTTGCTTTTATTATTTTGAATAATTAATTTTTTCCTCCTCTATCTGATGGTGTTAACCGTAAATTTTTATTATTTTTGTACTTAAAAATATAAACATAAATATAATTGAACAAAGGATTTTTTTCATATTGAAGCTATGTTTTAACAGGGAATATAAATTTTAATGTGGAAATCTGTTTCGAAAAATATAAAATATACGTATCTAATTCTATACACTTGGGTTGGTTCAAGTAAACTAGATTGTAATTTTAATAATTGCCACCCTAAACATGCACTTTAGATAAAATTTTTATAACCTATGTCATTCTCGGGGCGGAGAGAAATCCAAAAAATTAGAGATCATTGAAATCGGTCCAGCGGTTCTTGAGTTATATAGAGTGTAACTAACCCGATTTTGCTTCATTTATATATAGATAAATCCATCAATATCTTAAAAACTAGAGCCAATTCAGTACTTTCTTGAATATATTCGTAAGCTGGGTACCTGAAACTATAGAAATCCGCAGAGACATCCAGGGCAACAAAACCACTGTTGACCAGTGTAATAGATAGTAAGAACACCGTCACATTCAAGATGGTGATTAGATTTGATCAGATATTAGTCAAACTATTTATGCAAGTTTTATTGAGTGAATGAGAATTTGCCAAAAACTTAAATTAGTTTATTTTAACTCAATTCAAAATTGCTAATACCAATTTACAAATATGTTTTGAGTTTTACCAATAAATAAAAATTTGAAAAATAAAAACAAATTAATTGCATGCACATTTTCTGCAGTAATTTAAATTTAGTCAAATTTCAAATATTAATTTTTGAACCACTCTAATATACATACATATGTATGTGCACATATGTAATTTAAATATTTATTTTTAAGGAACTAAAACAATCAAAAAATTTACACTTACAATGTTTTCAATTAATCAGAATATCGGATAGCAGAGGATCGGATAATCGAAGATCGGAACGTCGAGCATCGGAACCATTTGAATTAAAAACCGGAAAGAATGTAGCTAGACCACCATATCATGAAAACATATCTTAAGAAAGTTGTTTGATTTTTTTTTTTGAGTCAGTGCATCAAGAATAGTTTATTTTTTATAGCCATAACATCTGAACTGTAACTGGAGTAATTAATTGTGAAATTATAAAATGTTTTGTTTTTTAACCTATGGTTGCCTACCAGTTTATTTCGGTGAATTGTATCTCATATTTGGTAATGGAATAAAAATAAATTTTCGTAATTCGTACTTACCACAATCGCATGTTTTGATATTGCTATTTGTATCGTAATCTACATCATCATCTGTATCTGTGTCTTCATAGCCAAAAGCATTTGTTATTCCTGATCCAATACGAAAAATTTGGTCGAAAAAAAACCGACCAGTTCTATTTGTTTTAAATGTTGGAATGTAGTTTACTGTAGAATTGGTATTGTGGAAATAAACGTGTTTGTTTAAATCGTGAACTTCTTGTAAAGATTCATCGCACTTTAACATTATAAGAAATGTTATAAAAATTAACGTCCACAAAAAAGCTATTGACATATTACTATAATTGAATAAATTGTAAACAATCACTTGAAAGTTTTAGATTTTTTCTTACTTTATCTTAGGTGTCAAGCTTAGCAAAAAAACTTAATTAAATTTTAGCACTTGTACAATACATCTTTAGTTGTACATCCGACATAACTTGATTTACCATATGTAAAATCTGTATTCAAACAATTTATAATTCACATTTTAAAACACTTTCTACATAAATTTCTTCATACAAAAGTATTTATTTAGTTCATCCAGAACCGGTTAAATGACTAAGCTACAAATTCTTAAGAAAATTCTCATCTTCGTTTCGTGTTAGATGTTCCAAGCTAAGAAGCATAAGAAAGTTGCGACAAAACCTCAGGTGTTTGTATTTTCAACTGAGGCTTACAAGCCATAATAAAAAACTTTCACTTTTACATATCACGAAATTATATATTTCATTATATGTACGCATATGGAGGTATTGCCATTTAACTGCAGAGAAAAAAATTCGTATTGTAGGGTAGTAGCACAGTTTTATTTTTAAGTTTACCAAAGATTGCATAACCAAGGTAAATACTCTATCTTTGCCTTGCCAACAAAGCTTTGTTTGTAAAATTCAGCAAAAGAAATGCACGTGATAGACATAAGAAATTTTCAAATAAATATTAAGTATTAATTTGTAAGACTTTTTCGTCTGAGCGGAAAAATTTCATTCAGTTGCCTTTTTTTCTGTTTTATAAAAACCTGATTAAAGAAATAAATATAACCACCCATGTATGTATGTATATAAAAGCTAAGCTGAATTTCATGTATATACAGGAACTTTAACGACTGCTTAGCAATAGAAATTCAATGGCCAAATCCTGTACTGACGACGATTTTTCAGGACGAAAATGTACCAAAAAAAGTACAAATGTACCGAAAATGACATCACTGATGTAAGAGTGTCAAAATCTGAAACACAGAAAATTAAAATGTTGTAGACAGCTAGAAAATGAAAAATTTTGAGTTGTTGCACTTTTAACGTGGGTGTACGATATTTACTATGTAGCTAGCATTAGCCTGAATTGTGGATACATGTGATATACATATGTATGTATGTCAATTTTCTGACTTTTTCTGATCCCAGCATTTTCGGGATCTAAAAATCGGAATGATCCCGAAACTTAGACATCTTTAGTTAAACTAAGTATTCTGATATATGTAGTACTCTACTTCGTAATAAAAAAGTAGAATTTATAAAAATTCATACATTTATTTATAATTATAATAAATGAGCAAAAACAAATAAAAAAAAAACAAACAAAAAATTTGACAAACTGGTTTTAGTTGTTTATAACATGGTGCAAATATATTTGATACAGCAGTAGGTGCTTATATAAAAATCACTGTTTGAGATCAATATTAAATAGCATTATACCTAATTCTGTTTTTACACGGTCTTTTTTTACTCGGTTTTGATTTAACACGGTTTGAAAATAAATAAATTTTAAATTTTTTTACACGATTTTATTCCATTTAGCACAATTGAAAATCTTTTGGGCTTACATTTTTTTTTTGCACGGGTTTTCCTGGAACCTATTACCGTGTAACAACAGAATTAGGTATGTGCTAAAATACATTTAATATATGATAAAAAAGTCAGCACATATATGAAGCTTATTCTTTGTTTTGGCTAAAGTGTGATCTTAAAAATGATAAAGCATTAAGGGTGTTATCCCCTAATCTCGATCTAAAATTGCATATAAAGCCTGCAGATGAAAAGCATCTTTCCGCCTCCACACCAGCGCTGCGGAAACTGCCACAATCGTGCCAAACTGGCACTTTCGAAAAATTTTTGGCACTCTAACTCTCGTGGCATTTTTTGGCACCGAGCGTATTGACTGTTGTTGACCAGAGCTGGGCACTACCACATACGTAGTTCTCTTCAATGCTCTTCAATGCATTTGTAGTTGTGCTGTTGTGTGCTTTTCAAATAGAACTGAATTGATTTTTATGCTCCCCGCTCTGTATATGTATATGATACGTTATCCTCTTTCACCCGAGTGCGACGTTTTGCCCAGCCACGTTGTTGACTGATCAGCTTTTATATACATAACTTTAAAAACATTGAACATCTGGTTTGTAATTTATTCTCACCGCGAACCTTAGCCTACGTACTATAAACATTCGAAGTTTTAATTACATACATATATGCTTATGTATGTATGTAAATTAGGGGTATGACTTTTAACAACTTTTTCGAAAATAAAATTTCACATGGCCAAACATGTTGAGAAATGATACAAATAGCAGAAATGTAACAATAGTTTTTTTAATTACAAAAAAAACTCCGCATAAATCAAAAAAACACTTTGCAGGCAAATTTCAAATATTTCCCTAATAAAACAAGCAGGCGTTTCTATACGAATATAACTTTTTGCTGAGTTTTGTTTTGAATTTCTTTTACTCGTAGGTATTCTGTAGTATATAAGTATACCTATAATGTCTTTTAAAAAAAGTGAAAACATAGTTTTAAAAAATGTTAAGGACGGAAAAATAATTTCGCCATTTTGAAAAAAATAAAACTAAAAGACGAGAAATCGGTAATATTGAAAAACATTTAAGCAAAATGTGCAAAATTCCAAAGCAGATGGTTGTAATAGGCAGGTATAATGCATTGGCGAATATTGAAAAAAATAGAAACTAGTAAAGGTGTTATTTTCGGCAAGGCCGAAACTCGTATACCCTACACTACACTGAAAGTAATTTCCAAATAAATGTTAAAAAGACGTTGAAAAGGTTAAAGAAGTCGAGAATTATGTAATAACATTCAAAGAGGTTGAAAAGTGTGGAAACAATTGAAAAAAAACTCAAAAAGTCTAAAATATATGGAAACCATTGCACAAAGTTAAAAGAAATTGAAAAAGTCGAAAAAATGTGGAAAATGTTGAAAGTGGATAAAAACTCAAAAATAGTTGCAAGAAGTTGAAAAATGGTGAACAATTCAAAATTCATGGAGATGTCGAAAAAATAAAGAAAAAGTCGAATCAAGTTGAAAGAGGTTGAAAAAATGGAAAATATACAAAAGGAATATATTGGGAAAAGTTAAAAAGTTGGAAAAGTCAAAAGAGTGTGGAAAATGTGGAAAAAAATAGAATAGAAATGCAGAAAACCAAATATGCCACGCCCACATCTCCAATTCCGCCTTCTTTTGGTTCAATAAATTATATTCGTCATTGACATCCAAATACTAAACTTTAGCAAAGTAGCTTGTATAATTTGCGATATACATATGCCTTAATTAACCGTAAAATTTAGGGCAGTGACACACCCACTGTTACAATCGCGACTGATTTTGATCCAGGAATAGCCTTTCATAAACAAACCTCTTTTAACAAATTTCAGTAGGATTGTTCATATATTTCGATAGATATGCCACTTAAGGTATTTTACTAATATGGGAGGTGCCACGCCCAGTGGT